>WAAB01022438.1:40237-111509 GCA_013389865.1 Piaya cayana
TTCTCCCAAGTGACAGGGGACAGGACAAGAGGGAATGGCCTCAAGCTGCACAAGGAGAGGTTCAGACTAGATATCAGAAAGAAATTTTCACAGAAAGGGTCATTAGGCACTGGAACAGGCTGCCCAGGGAGGTGGTTGAGTCACCTTCCCTGGAGGTGTTTAAAAGACGGATGGATGAGGTGCTGTGGGGCATGGTTTAGTGATTGATAGAAATGGCTGAACTCGATGATCCAAGAGGTCTTTTCCTAGCTAGTGATTCTGTGATTATTAAGAACAGCTCAAGTGAAACCATAGACAATCAGTGTAGAGTGATTTAGAAGAAATAGGGATGATATTTTTAGAGGAGTGATAAGGACAATTAATTTGTAATGTCTTAATACATTGGGTTTCAAAACTTTGTATGTAAAGTAATAGATGTGTTTCATTCTTATGTCTATGAGACAGTGAAGTCAAGACACTTGGAAAATTCGTGTTGGACTACTGCTACTCTTTTAATAACATGAATGATGAAAGTATAGCAATATCCAATCAAATGAAACAACCAGAGTCTACTGGTTATATCTGCTAATGCATATTGTATATAAATCATAGAATCACAAGGTTGGAAGAGACCCACGGGATCATCGAGTCCAACCATTCCCACCGAACTCTAAACCATGTCCCTCAGTACCTCATCCACCCGCATCTTAAACACCTCCAGGGAAGGCGAATCAACCACCTCCCTTGGCAGACCGTTCCATTGCCTAATGACCCTTTATAAAATGTAAATATATAAAATATATAAATATTTATAATATTTATTTATAATATTTATAAACATATAAATATATATAAATCAGATACTTTAATAATAAAAACTCCAAGCTTTGTTGTTCAGTTAGAAAGTGAACTATTGCAATGATATTCACTCTGATATAAAAAATCTACCTAGTTTTTACCAAGTTAATAGGCATGGTAACAATAGTTAGGGGTTTATTTTGCTAGAAAACTACTTGATATTAGTACCTGTCCTATGCCATTATTCTCTTTTTACTGTACAAATGGTCATTTGTTATAATGTAATAAATTCTATACATATTTTTAGGGAATAGCAATTCAATTGTTCTTTTTCATCTGTACAGAATATTCAGCATGGGAAATAACTGGGATATTTCTCAAAAGTTTTCTCAGCTCTACAGAACCACCAGAAGTAGCAAACGAGGACAGAGGATAAAAGACAGCGACATCTTAACTGAAAATATTATGCAGCTAAACTGGCTTTAGGAATAGGAGGAAACAATCCTACCATACACGTCATTGTAAGCAATAAAGGTTTTGTCATCAGAACTTACAGAACAGATGCTCAAGATGAAAAATAAGGGTCAGTCTGGCTTTTGATATCTGTGTTGCCTCTGCAAGAAAATGAACAAAGCACACATTTTTTTAAAAAAGATAATTAATGTGACAAACCACAGGCAGCAAAATTCACTGCTCAAACAGTTTGAAGTCCTTAAAAATTATTTCTATTTTTTGCTCTCAGAGGAGAAGAGTAGGATGACTGAAATCTTGTGCAATGGATATTTGAATCTAGTCCAGGATGCTTGTTATTTAAACGCAGAGTGAAATCATTCCTCAGGCTATAAATGCAGAAGATTTTTTTGGTGTGTTGACATTTCTAGGCAGCTTGTCAGTCTTTTTCTTAAAGATGACAGTTCATTATGTTGTCCGAAAGAAAAGCAATGCTATTTGTGACACATTTTGGGAGAAATGGTATTGTTTGGCTACAGGAACAAGCAGAATGGAACTGGCTACTGAAAAATGAATGTGCCAATGCAAAATGAAACATTGAAATATCTGTGCTGAAACCTGATCGTTCTTTAGTTTAGCATCATAAAGTGAAGACATAAATGGAAAACTGCTTTATTTTCTTTTCCTCTGTTGCATGTCTTGAATTACCATGGAGCAGTAAAACATATTTATGTATCTTAATATCTAATGGGAAACCCATTAACCTCGATGTGGTATAAACTATTTCCAAATATGGTAGAAGATTTACAGCTGATCTGAAACTTGTTTAAGCAAAGCATCTAATACCATTTTAGACTCCCTAGGGAATCCTATGAGGGCTACAGCTCTCACTTCAAAAATAATTGAATCTACTTCATATCCTGAAACTTTTCTGCCAGCCCCATTCACACGTCCCAAGAACCTGAAGATTTCTAAATCACCCTAACTATCTATTTTGGGGCACTTAGATGGTCACTCTGAGACTTACACACTGAGACAAGGTGGATACTAGGGATTTGATAACATTTTTACTTTGTGTTGTAACCCGTTGTCAAGAACAGTAATGAAGATCTCTGAAAACTTGCCTCAACCTACCTGATGAAGTTTTTGAGCTGGCCATCTCATACGCTGTTACACCATGTGTACTCCAGTTCTGAGACTCAGTAGAAATTCTGAATTTGCCACATACCTGGGAAAATCCTGCCTAATGCCGACTGTCAAATACAAGAAACTTCTAAAACTGAAGGGCTCTTTGCTGACTCTTTTCTTCTGACTGTTTAGTATCTGGAGGAGAAAATCATCATTGTGCCTGGCAATTTCTGTGAAGGTTGTTAGGTAAGTGCCGGAGCATGGAGAGTACCATAGCCACATACTGCTGTCTGAAAGACATTCACAGTCCCAAGCCCACTTATGGAGAACCTCTGTCTCCCACCAATTCAGTTTGATGTCCTTATGAGCCACGGGAGGTCCTGAGAGACAGCTGGCAGTATGGACATTATTAATACAGGAGGTCAGTGAAATTGTTGAAAGCACTAAAGACCTAGAACAATACAACCCCTATGAGAGCTAGAAGTAGGCGTGAGATTCAGCTACACAAAGAATGGGGTGTTTTGAATGGGTGCTTCACCTGTTTATATTGTAGAATGCACTAGACTACACAGCACATTTAAAGAGGGAAACAAGCTGTAAGTTTTGCCAGTTATAAAAATGTCAGTTTACAGTAATTTATAATGGATGCTATTTCTTTTTTTATTCTTAAAATTTAACATGGCTCTTGGATCTTGTATTGCAAATACGCATACTGCTTTCCAGAAGAGGGCAGCCTATTCCCAGTATCAGTTGGCTCCCATCACATTTGTAATCCAAGAAGTGTAACTGGAAATCCTGACGAAGTCAGAAAGTGTATTTTGCAGGGCACAACCAAGACCTCAAGAGGTGAGTCCATATTAGACAAGATTGTCTTGGACAAGACAAACTAAAGGTTCTCCCCTGCCTCCTTGAAGAAGAAAGAATGTAAATATACTAGTGATAGTGCATCAGTAATAAATAATGTATACAAATAAGGCACAGAAATAGAGTAAATGTACAGCTGTGGAGCTGTGCAAATGAATAGCATATCCTGAACTTTGGCTAGGGAAGACTTCTCGCTATTTATTATCACACATAATAAATCTGTATGCTATAAAGCTATCAAAGCTCTAGAGGCAGCCAGGAGATAAGACCAGCCTTTTATTTCATGACATTTCATTCTTAAATTAGTTTAATTTCATTATTTTTCTTATTTGTATTCAATATTTTTATAAAACTTTATTTCATAATTTTATAAAACGTATTTTATGAGGAGTTATTTCTGCAAACAGTATGTAATGAGTCAGACTGCTTTTTTGACCTTACAGTCATCTTTGTCCTCCCTCTAGCAGTCTCTGTGTGAGTAACTCAAGAGAGCATTGAACTCTGCTCTGGAGTAACGAGCAGGGTAGCCACATCAACAAGATACAGCACTAAAGTAATTAGCCTTAACAGCATTTGGCACAGACACTCCCGAGCTTGTCTGACAGAGTATGTTCATATTATATTTCATTATTACTGAAATCCACAGAAGCTCGTCTCCTGAGCTGGTGCAGCTGCACTAGCGCAGAGCTCAACAGGAGTTAGTGAGTACTATGCAGCAGCTCAGGTGCTGACATGAGCTTACCTGCAGCTATCCTCGCACTGCATTGTAATTTCCACAGCAGGAGATTAATGTAACAAAAGTCATGGAAGAAGGTGATTTATTTTATGTTTAAAGGAGCTGACTTTACTCATTAAAACTCATTCTGTCATAACCTTTTTTTGCCTACACTTCTACACCCACATGCACTCAAGCACCTCCTGTCACCGGACCTCTGTATGTCCAAGTGATCTGTGCAGGATCACTGATGGGGCACAAGGGACATGAGTCCCAATAGCTGAGCAATACAAGTTGTCATAGTACTACTTTTTACTGACATTCATGAGAACATATATATGACTGCAGAAAATATTATTTCTTTAAATTAACATTTGAACTGTACCATATCTTTCCCAAATAGGAGCTTACTATAAAATAATAATAAATTATTCTTAGTTGTCAGAAATTGAGAAAACAACAGATGAGTCACTTATCAATTTTCCGTTCGAGGACCCATGAGTGTATAAGCATGTGAATTTGAGTAGGAATTCCTATCTATCAATAGTTCTACAGAATTCAGTGAGTGTTTCCCCATAAGGATTTATACAATGAAGGCTGGATGTTACAATGAGGGTAATGGTCTTCCTCTCCCCAGGAAAGGAAGGAGCCCAATTCATTTCTCTGTCCTGGAACAGAACAGGGACAAAATCTTCAACAGTTTCACAGACAGAAACTCTTAACATACACACACGCACACACACTCATACAGACACACACGCACAGAAAATTGTTGATTTTAAAAGTGTAATTTGCAATGGAAGAGAAAATAAGAGTTGAGCTGTTGGCATATTGAAGACATATGTGGGAAGAAGTAACAATATACTGGAAGGATTTGGGGAAAAATGACAAATGCGAAAGCTAAAAAGGACAGGAGTCAGTCAAATTAAGTATATTCAGCTTATAGCTTCCATTCTGGTTTACAACTAAGGGTAGGCTTGCCAGTCATTGTTATTGCTTTACCATATGAAATGCAACCTAGGCCACTGATAAATGTCAAGCTGTTCAGTTCTTCCATCTATTACTCCCTAAAGCACTTCAAAGGCTATTGCAGCTCTCAAATATTTATAAAGGGACAGTTTTGGAAAGCAGATAGCTAATTTGCCCTGTGTCTGGATGGCTGTTCTTCAACACATTCTGTTGAGTAATGATAACTCCTGATTTTATAAGGATAATTTAAAGGTATGATCTTGATTTACATTTAGTTTGCAATTTGAATTTTGTGAAAAAATAACTAAAGGTTCACTTTTAATATTTGGACATTAAAAAAATTTTATCAAGCACATATCAAGGGACATTGGGCACTGGCAGAGGCTGCCCAGGGAGGGGATTGAGTCACCTTTCCTGGAGGTGTTTAAGAGACAGGTGGATGAGGCGCTGAGGGACATGGTTTAGTGATTGATAGGAATGGTTGGACTCAATGATCTGGTGGGTCTTTTCCAACCTGGTTATTCTATGATTCCCTTCTACTTTTAAGCACTGTAAAGCAACTCTGTGGAAAGTAAGAGCAACTGGCTAACATAACACAAAGAAATGCAAAACAAGGATACACATTTGAGAAATCCCTTCTGTTCTGTTGTGACAGTGTTGCATCACCATGCTCTAGACTTGATATTTCTTTCCTGTGACAGTAGGAGATACTAAGCCCCTCTCTCTTGATAGCACTCCTCTGGACTCGATGACTGCATTGATATATCAGCAGCTGTAATGAACAGCAGAAATCAGTTCCTCAATTTCATTTATATGTTTAAATAAATAAATAAAAAATACTCACAACCTTTAGGAAGTAGGTGAAAATTATTTAGAAAAGTCAGACAGATTAGTAAGCAGTCATGGGAATGTTTGAGAATAAAGACCAGACAGCAGTTGTAGGGGTGTCTGGCACAACTTCATGCACCAGATGGTCCTCAGTTAGAGCACTTGCATTTCAATTGCTATTTCAATTCTGCATGCCACCTTTGTTCATATTAGGGACACAAACCTTCACACACAGCTCTAAAATTTCTTCAAATGTAATTTTTCATGAGTTAGATTTGGGGGATTAATGTTCAGGATTTTAAAAATTGATTGTTATCCTTTTATTTTTTTTTTCTTTCATCCCTATTATCACTTTCCTCCATGCTGCCAATGCATGCAATAAGAGACGTGGTGCCCTATATTTTGATTTTGTCATATGTTTCTCATTGTGTTTGTTTCTGATATGTTCTTATATTTACTTACACATGAAAGAAAAACTAGAACTCTCTAATTTGTCAATCAACAGACTTGAAACCTTCACTGTCAGTACCCCTGTGCTCAAAAGGCCCTATTGTCTACCCACGACTGCGTAAGCTTTGCAGCATGCACAGATCAATAATCAATCAATGATATTAAGCAGAGTTGTAGTAGAGATTTTTACAACAAAAATGAATGCCATTTTGCACTTTTGTATCATAGCTGTATCCTAACTTTCTTCCCAGTGGTTTTTGATGCTGTATCTGGACACTAAGTAATGCCATAATACTGCCATAGTGTCATGTTTGTGGGGGTATAGCACCAGGACCTCTTCTTAGCATTTTGCTTTCTACAATAATTTATGTCTAAACACCTTAAATAGAAATGTAGAGCGAAAATAACATCATTCTGTAAATCTGAAACCAGCTGTTATATGAAGATATAAAGTATTTTCCTCATCCATTTAATATTAGTTTTATTTACTGGAGAGTCATCATCACAGGAAAAAACATCATCCCATGTTTTTGTTCATTCATGCTAGAGACACATTATTTCAATAAACTACTGTTTTGGAAGTGATGAGCAAAGCCTGTAATAAACATTATTTCGCTGGCTGTTACATGATTAGATTTTCATGCTTGAAGTTCTCTTCTTTACACTTGCAGTAAAATACACTTACTATAAGTTATGTGTACTGGCTGCTCACTAGTGCACTAAGACTGGCTTATATTCAAAACGCTGACTGGTGTCAGGTGCCTTTTGGACTGGACCGGTTATGGAAAGACATATTCTGACTTTTGTAGGGAGAATTTTAACTTTGTAACAGTTTTTCAAACATAATTAAACTTCTTAAGTGTGTTCTGCACTTCCTTTTAACACCAATAAGTCAGTCATAACCAAACTGAACATGATCCTGGTCCACCAGGCTCAAGAGCGTAGCACAGGCAGGTGAACGAGTAGCAGTACTGGAAAGAAAAATGTGAAAAATCAACTGGAAGAACAAAATTGGAGAGAGCAGGGAAAAGTGATGGTAAGAGACAAAAATAAGGTGTGAGGAGAAGCATTGCAGGGTACAGAGAAGTAAAAGAACCCTGTCCAAAGGAGAAGCCAAACTCAAATCTATTCTATGCACAGCTACTGCACTTTATCAAACTGTAACATCTCAGTGTCTGGGCTATGCCACATGTTGATATAAACAACTTCAGCCTTATAAATAAAATCCCTCTAAACTCACAGGTAACGCAAACCCCTGATTTAAAAAAGAAAAAAAAGCAAACAGCTGAATATTCTGAATATTCTCTCATATGTAAATAAAGAAAATAAAAATCTTGGTAGAGAAGATAGCAGAGATAATGAAAGGAAGAAACATGCATAGTCTGGCCTTTACACTCTGGGATGCCATGGCAGTCTAATCTGATAACAGGGTTGGTCATGAAACATATTACTCCACTTTCATTCATTGTAGGATTCCTGCAGTAGTTTTCTTCAAGCCCCATCTGAGGGCAATTTTCACATGTAAAGACATAATAGCAAGAAAAATGCCATTACAGAAAAAGTGGATTTTCTTTTTTACCAGTGCTTTTGACTCAGTTTATGCAAGCCAAGAAAATGGATACTCCTCATGTAGAGCTAATGTCTCTGCCCAAACATTTTTCCGTAAGAAAAACTGTCCTAAAAAAGTCTCTCCATAACCAGTGGAATGCCCTGAAGAACCAACAGTCTCATGACCATGGTTTACAGGAAATGTAACAGCCTCAAAGGGCAGCTGTACACCTCTATATTTTCATGCACGTGATCTGTTTGACTTTTGTTGTCATATCTATTATTTCTAACCTACAAGGTTTGAAGGAGTAATAGTTCACAGAAAGAACTATGACATTTTCTTTGGAAGATACAGAGAGAGGACACTGATTAAACAACAGAGGATTTCCAATAACACAAATGTCATACCCTTGTGAATCTACCTGAAGAGCAGATAGACTTTCTTGCACACTTCTCATAAAGCAACAGTAACATATTAGCAGCAGAAAGACTCGTCAATTTAATAATACTAATTCAGTTTCTTTTTTTACCTACAATCTCTAACCTAAACAACAAAATCTTGGCCCCATTTAAGGAAGACATTTTCATTTTGGTTTTTTTTCCATATGAATGTTATTTTTTATAATGAATGTTTTGCTTGAACAAGGACCACAAAACCTGGAAACATATGAAGCCATTTTAATCGCAATGGGACAAATTATGCAGTGTCTTAAAAGCATATCTATATCTTGCTTAATTTTGTGGTAAGTAATAAAATCTGAGTGAAGGATATGTGGAATAAAATATCCATTATAAATTAACCCCAGCAATAAGTAAATGTCTTTGTTAATCTATGATACAGAATTGCTTAAAAACCACTATTAATAGTTCAGAAAGGATTTTTCATAATATTTAGACAAATATGAGAAGACCAAAATTTGATGTGTGGAATGTGCTACCCACCCACTTCTGGCATAGCACCCCCTTCTGAGTTCTTATCTTCTCTTGCACTCTAGAAGATGAACTGAAACAAAGTACACTGATGATGAATTAATGTCAGTTTACATATGCCTTACCTAACTGACATTCTGCACTTGTTAAAACATATTTAGCAAATTTCAAACCTCTGTCCTACAGAAATGCACACGTAATTCCACTATCATCAATGAAAGAAAATTAGATATTAACAGGGTCCTCATTAATAAGTGCTCTGTTTCAAGAGGAAGGCCCTGTTGAAACTGGGACAGGGCAGGATATGAAGAGCAATAAGTCATTTTGTTCAAGTTGTCCTCCTTCTACAGTTTCTGACAGCGTGACTCCAGCTTCCCATGTAGTATTTGATTCTTTCTTTCATTTGTATTAATGGTAGCAAATGGAATAAAGTTCAGTCTTCTGGAATGGCACAGGTAAATGTTGCTGGAATATGTAGTGAGGAACACAGAAGAAGGCAGGGCAAAGATAGTTTTCCGCGGTAGTGTATTGCTTCTGAAAACAAATATTAACTCAGAACATAAGAGAGGGGTTTTCCCTGTTCATGCCGAGACTAGACACTATTCCATTTTAGTTCTTACTTATAATTTCCTTGCATGTTATCTCCTTATACTGTAAACACCTCATTCACAGAGGAGTCACAAGGATAAATGCAAAGTTATGAATTAATCAAATATGATAGCAAGGAGGACCCTAGAAGTACAGAGACAGTGAGACAGAACACTTTTTAAACTCCTCCTTGCAGAATTATAAAGAAATGAATTTTTGAGCTATATGTGACTCTTTCCATTTCTAATCTCAATTTTCTTGTGGTATTTTAAATGGTTCCAGCTACCCATTCATTTTGCTTATGAAGAAATGTGCATTCTAGACGATTCAAGCTGAACAGAAGAGAATTTGGGTGACACACATATTCAAGTGGGAAGGGCACTTCAATGAATCTTTAACCAGCAGCAAGAAAAGGAATATGTGACAAATTGTCTAATAAGGACTTCAAAAAAATAAAAACTGATTTCAAAACGTAAGCAATATGTAGCATTGTGGTTTGAAACCCTTTTTGCTATAAGCAGAGGAACAGCACAGGAAAATTTGCTTTGCAGACACTTCTCTTAGAAATGAACTTGGATTAATCCAAAATACTTAACAGGTAGCTTCACTGAGGCACAACACTGGAATTAATAAGGATGGTCAGATAAAATAACTCTTTCTTAATAAATTAATATACACACAGCACATTCCTGCTATATTTTATCTTTTTTCTATGAATTTGTCATATGGTGTTTCTGATTCCTACATCTTAGTACAAAATGTATTGAAATGCTTGTTACTGTATCTTAAAGTGCAGCTGCAAAAATAAAATAGGCTTACCATGTGTCTAAATGAAAACACAGTAACATCCTAGATGTTATTGTTCTGACAATTGTATACTGTGTTCACTGAAATGTGTACTCCAAAAGCACAAAGCTTTTATGGATAAGCTGAAAAGGAACATAAATCTTTTAAAAAGTTTACCATATTGCTTAGCATTTTGTAAATCCACCTATAGTTCCTTGAAAAACAACTGCAACATCCAGGCAAATGAAAATTATGTTTTAATCTGTTAAAAGCTTATTTTGCTCATATTTTTATATGCAATAAGAAAACCTCATGAACATGTATTCATAGAGAAGAGTGAAGGTTCTATACCATTGTTCATGATGCTTCTTAGAAGTCTGGATTTCAGAAAAGAAGGATTAAAAGTAGGGACACTAAATCATGAAATATTTTATAGTAACTGAGGCAATAAGCAAATACAGGACCTGATCCACATATCAATGGAGTGTAATAGATATTTTAGCAGAAATGGAATACAGCGGTTTTTTGTAGACTTTTAATATAGTAGTTTCCCCAGCCAGCAACTATTTTCTCTTCAGCTTGTCTGTAGCTTTATTTCTCAAAGCTGGGACTGCGTGTTCAGTTCTCACAAAAAGAAGTGTCATAGCGATAAAGTATATTAGAGCAGAAATACAGAAGACATATATCAGGTATAAATAGACATTACATTATATAATTTTGAATGTTAAATGCAATGTAAAGTGTATAAAATTTACACCAAGCAGCTAGACAAAGCTGATTTGAGCACCCCTGAACTCCAGAGGAATTGATATCTTAAGCAAGACTCTGATTGCAAGTGTTATGGTTGGAACCAATGTATTTCATGCAAAAACCAACTCAGGAACTTACACATCTCTGAAAATCTGGAATATCTGATACCCAGCTGGTATGTGAGTTCTCTATCTTAAACCCATTCCTAAATCAAACAGAACCTTGCAACAACTCATAAGGAGTGTGATACCCATTTTCACGCCTATGCCAACCCCTGTAAAATATACTTCTCACGGGCAAGATGAGAGCTACAGATTCTGTTGATTTGATAAAGGCCTTTAATGTGGCCAAGTTACTAACATTTGTGCTTTAAATATACATATCACCATTTTCAGATGATAGTGAGACATCCTAATAAAGGTCATTCATTTTTTGCAGTCACCAGCTATCCTTGATCTGATGTTCTCACAGAGACAGTGGAAGCTGGTCAGCAAACCTGAAAATCACAGCCTGATTTCACAAACTTGATTGTGAAAATAATTTTTAACTTTACTAATTCAAATGTAAAGCAAAGAAATCTTGCCAGAGCATAGAAATGCAAGAGAAAGACAGCTTTGCTAGTTTCCATTTTGGCCCAATCGACTGGATCTGGAAGCTGTGTGTGAATGCATGAAGTTTTATTGATTCCCACTGGAATTACGCATCAGCAAATAAATGTGGTAAATGAAGTTAATAATTTCCTCAGTTCCGATATCCATTTTTCAATCTCCAAACATGACCTGGAATGTAAGACATTACAAAATAATATTTGAATGTTTGTACTGGGTGCTGGGAAAGGTGAAGGTGCTCTCATCTTACTAAATATGCTGTTATTCTGAAATTGCAGTGCCTCATTTTGTTTAACTAAAGATGTAGGCAATGTTGCATAAAATCATGGACAACTCTGAGGAAAATCATGGACTCTAGGTATCCAGTTGTCCATGTTACGGATAAACAGTGCAAAATGAAGAAGAGGATGCAGGGACTATCCGAAAGACAGAGAAATAGAGGTACTTTCTGAAATTCATACCCCTCCTCCAGATCCTCATCATACAGTCAGGTGAGATGGCAGCACCATTCCTGGTGAATATAGAGGAAAATAGTTTTGTGTCCTGTTCCTATTAGAAAAGAAATGCGGAGTGGGATTCAATTGACCTAACTTAAGATAAAGTTAAGATATGAGGTAAATACTGATTTCTAACTAGTCTGTGAATAATTAGTCACCCTTCAGATTTGTTTTCCAATCAATTGAGGGATAAGAATTTGGAAAGAGTTTGTCTGACTAAACATATATGTCTGCTTCAGGATGAGCCATATCCTGGGAATTCTAATTTCTCTATTTGACTGCAGAAGTAATTTAGTGTAATGAACTTGGCAGGAGACATCTACACTGTAGATCTCTGCATTTGATCAGATAAATCCACCTACAGTGTACATAACAGTCCCACTGTGAGAGAGCTTGCTTCATTTCCATCTGTTTTTAAGAATATGGGGAGCAAGTTCTTCCACTACAACATGCTCATCGTTAATGGGAATGGAAATATAAAGACCTATTAGGTTTTTTTAATTATTATTTTTTTTTGTTCTAGAGAGACTACACGAGAGAACTGATTTGTCATCCAGAATCTCATATGTCTATGGTCAGGGGACTGTGACCACACATTGTTTTGTTGGACAAAGTAATCAAGTATTCTCTTCTGCCCTAACGCAATCTTTTATATATGACCACATACTCTTCTGTTCACTACATTTTTTTTTCTTCTTTCTTATACCTTAGTAGCCTTATGTTTGGTCATCTCATTAAGTTATGACAGGACAGTGACAACCAGGTGGCAGAACTTAGCTGAGTGAAAGTGTTTTCCCTTGCTTGGAAAAGGAGGAAACCCTGGGGAAGAGAATTTTACTGGAGTGTAGAGAGATTTTACATTCTAGACAGGAGTCAACCAACTGGTTGTGGAAAGCCCTAGAAGCTGCTAAAGCTTCAGCATTTTGACATCATCTTGAAACAAGACAGTGCATGCCTGCAATGGTTTCTATGATAACCTTTGAGGTTATGGTGCAGATTATTTCTTATTATGATTGCAATTCCTAAGAAGCTTTGCCTCTCAAAGTCTTTAGTCAGGATGTGCAATTGATACAACATTCTTTTATGCAATTTTCTGTGCTACTAGCACTCATACTTACCTTTAAAGAGTTTTGTCATTTTTCATATACTGATATGTTCATACTATTGTAACAGGGGATTTGACCTTTCCATGTCATAATTTTATTATTGTACATATAAGTATAACATTATTAAGTTTTTATTGTCATATTATTATTTGGTAAGGATTTCTTCCCTCTGCACAAACAAACAAGAAAATGTTAAGTGGACAAATAAATTAACAACTACAATAATTCATTCACTATGTACAGAAAATGAGATAATCAAAGTACTGCTGTAATCAAGGGGAACTGACACAGACTTCAATGGACTCAAAATATCATCCTCAGCAACATGGTACAGAAATCTGAGAAGACTTTAAAGTGTACACGTTTCAGGAAAACAAACTGAATAACACCCTATTTCCAATGCTATATAAATATTCTCAGTTCATAGTAATGTAACTATTTTATGCTTCAACAAAAGCATTATTATGTGTCCACTAACAAAAATGCTCTTTTCTCAAGAAAATACATGCTACTTAAGGTATGGCAACCAAGCCTTGTAAAACTCAAGTTAGTCCACCGAGATCTCTTAGACGTTATCATCCATCATTTGTTTCTTTAGAATAATAGCATACAGTGCTACTATTAAGAATACATATCCTGATATTGAAACAGCTAGCGCATTATTGATTTTCATTTTATGGCCACATTTAGTTTATCTGTAGTTCAAGATGTCTTCAGTCACTCTTTACAAATAAGACCACTGGAAGTGCAAATACATCCATGTGTTCATGTCTTTTCTGCAGCAGACAGCACTTGAGGACTATAAGGAAGAAGATTCTCTTTCAAGGAAGCACATCTCAACTTAAGGCTGCGTAGGTGTGGCATTAACATAGACGTGATTAACTTCCACTGTTACTCTATCATTTCATCAGTTATGCCTTTTTTATATACGTATATCACTTCTTTCTCATGTTCACTGTACTTGTTTATTACTGAAGACAGCAAGGACTGAAAATCACAGCTCAAGAACATAGAATCATAGAATCACCAGGTTGGAAGAAACCCACGGGATCATCGAGTCCAACCATTCCCACCAATCTCTAAACCATGCCTCTCAGTACCTCATCCACACGTGCCTTAAACACCTCCAGGGAAGGCGAGTCAACCACCTCCCCGGGCAGCCTGTTCCAGTGCCTAATGGNTGAAAACCTCTCTTTCTCCACAAATTGTTTTCATTTCCTGAGGGAAAAAAGCAAAAATGGGAATAAAATGCATGTACCTTCCATGTACCTTTTAACTGATTAACCTCCAGTTTACAAAATATTGTACTGCAGTTCCAATTACCTTAGTGTTATATCAGAAATGTGGAAGCCATTTTTTTGTCCTCAGGCAGCAGAAAGTCATATAGTGCAAGTATATACATGTGATCTGAAATTATACTTCAATTTGGGCAGAAAATAGTAGTGAATCTGTCCTGGTCTCCAGACCAACCTAAAGGATGGAAGTTAAAGTAGGCTTTGTTTTTAAAAGCATTGGAACTGATTTTTTGCTGATCCAATCCATCCTTTGACCTTACTCCATAATACTACAAATTTTCTCTGAAAAACTATTCTGTGGATGTCTGGAAGAGTGCTGCATATGACATTTTTCTTGAAAGAAGTGCATAATAGTACAATTTCCAAAATTGTAAAGATCCTAGTAAATATGTTGTTACAAAGGCAGGAGGTATTTGGTTATTAACTGAGTTAATTCACAACTCCTTTTGTATTTCCTTGCCCATTCCACTAAGCTAAATTTATATGGAAACTTGATTCCAGACCCTTCTCTTTTCTCTCTGTTTCTTTCTCCCTTGTTAAAATGATTTAAAGGACCAGAAAGGAAAATAAGTGATTCAAGATTGAAATGTCAGTGCTTGTGGAAAGAGAGGAGAGCTGTGCAATGGAGAATTTAAACCTGATACCCAGAGACAGACTTTGACCTGTTTTCATTTGCAAAGTCACAGAAACATTGCAGAGAACTGTAGCCATTATTTCCAGAGATGGATTTCTCGAATAACACAAAAGGTGTCTTGCTAATTTGAACCAGTCTGCAACAATAAACCGAGTAATGACGACAAGTAAGGTCCAAGTAAAGGTAAGAAAATTCAAGGTCTTTCTCATATCTTGTGTCTTGGGACCCATATATCTAAATCACTGGCACTTTCTTTCCTTCCTAGGAAAGTAATTGATAATTGAAATGAGAAATGCTCAAGACAGCTCTGCCTTGAATTCATCCTACTCTCAAGGGTATAAAATTTTGATCCTAGTAAATGTATTGCTGTATTCCTGCTTCATTAACAGAGGTGAGAGAAGAGAAGCAAACATGAAATAAAAGATGGAAGACTAAGTAATTAGGAAATCAAAGATATTGACAACAAAATAAAGCTCTGAAAGAGAGAGAAATCTATGAAAATGCTATGAAAATGCATTTTAAAAGCAAATGAAAAAGTAAGCTTTCATGCTCATTTGAAATAGAAGACCTCAGTACTCAAGAATTAGAAAAATTGCATTAACATTGTATTTAACATGCAAACACATTTAATAGGGAAAAAAGTAGAGGTAATACATGAGCCTTATTCTTAAAGCTTGCTTGCAAAAATCTGGCTCTATATATTGCAGTAACTGCAGCAAGTTGAGAATGTGAGGCATATGATAAGGCATATCATAGAGAAAGATGAAGATTCAGAAGAATTTATCTATAGAAGTATTATTCAGCTGTGTTTTACTGAATTTGAACACATACCTGCATACTTTTTGTTGAAGTTGCCAAATGCATTAGCCTGACAGAGCTACTGCATGTCCAGCCTGGATTGAGGCTGAGCACATATTCTCAACAAGGGCACAACCACATACACATTTACACGTATACACATGGCGAACCATGTGATTATGGGATTTGTGTGTCCTCCTGGAAACCAGCTTTCAGCCTCTCTGATCTATCCAGTAACTGGGTCAGTTTGCTGGTCAGGGTTGATATTTGCTGGCAACCACACGCTGACATACATGCTCACACACATACACTGCTCTCTCTGTTTGCCACTATGACCCATGGTTTCACTTTAGCTGCTGCACTTAAACCTCCATACACATACACGAACACAACAGAGGCTTCCTCACCCATAAAAATAGAAACGGAGTTTTATAGCAATACATGACAGACAGCACTGACCAGATACAGTGCATGGCTAGACAACTGTACTAACTACCCATCCATTTACATGCTACCAGCTCCTTTTATCCCCTTTCTCCTCTATATTCCCACACATGTTCCTCCCCAAAGAATTTTTTCACTATGAGGGTGGTGAGACACTGGCACAAGTTACCCAAAGAAGTCAAGGATGCCCCATCCCTGGAAGCGTTCAAGGCCAGGTTGGATGAGACTTTGAGCAACCTGATCTAGTGGAAGGTGTCCTTGCCCATAGCAGGTGGGTTGGAACAGGATGATCTTTAATGTCCCTTTCAACCCAAAACATACTGTGTTGATTCTACAATCCTTTGCTTTTGTTTCCTCCCCTAAACATCCCCAAATAAGCCAAACAATCCTAAGGGGAACTTCCCCTGCATCGAACCATGGATCCCCCACCTCTAGACAGTAATTCCCTCTCAGTCCAAAAGTGTTCTCACAAGACTGCCCCACTCCTCGTCTTGACAAGTTTCTCACCTGGTCCATGATGCCTGTAGCTGCCCTGCAACAGCCTCTGGAGGAGCTGGGGTAGAGAATCCCTTTCCTTTACTGAATTATTTGTCTACATACCTGAAGACAGCAGCAAGGATTTATTTTCAACAGCTTCCATGGACTTTCTGTTAAGCCTTTTGTTATCCGGTGTGCATGCCTCAGAATAGAGGAACAGGATACTGAAGGAAAATTAGTGTAGGGAACATAAAAGGAAACAACAGTATTTTTGAGACAAGTACATGGAAAGTTAGACATACAGCTTCCATTCTACATGTACTTTGCTAGGGTAGGAAAAATAATTTCAGTGCCATCTCTTTAAACAGTCTTGGGCTGACTTGTTATATGGATCCAGCTGCAAGCTATAGTCTCTGTGAAATGTGACTAATTGCATACCACCCTTCAATCACGCGCATTTACACAAGCTCTTTCCTTTGCCACTCTGCATTTTGTCCTCTGATATCTGATGTTTCACATTCCTCCACTGAGAAATATATTGTAGTGACATTAAATAAGGAGCATGATAATGGTCACAGGGAGTAGTCTAACAAGACAGTAGGCACAGTGTTGTTCACAGTGTCACACTGTTCACTTGTTTTCCAAAGTGAATGAGCTTCATGACCTTTAAGTCTGTTTCTGCTGCTTCTGCAGTTTGTTTCTCACCCTCTGCTGCTCCATCCAGGCCACTAGACCCCACAATATGTTTGGCATAACACTGTTCTGGAAGAGGCCATTATATATTTGCAGTAAGTAGTTTTCTTTAAACTACTGTTTTCCCTTTTTTTGCATTCCATTCTTGCCTGTTTTTTTGATTGCTTTGGTAGCTCTTTTTTTCTTTTATTATATCAGATAGCACATTTAAAAGAATTGTCTTTTATTAATTATTACTATCCTCATGATTAGTATTGCAATGAGTTCTCCTGGCAGAACCTGAGACTGAGGGCACAGCACCAATAGAGCTGAGCAGGCCACCAGAAAGGGCCCTGGAGGTGAAATGAGATCTGAAGAATTAAAAAAAGACTTGAACATGGTTATGGGATAACAGAATAGCAATGTCAAAGCCCTTGGACACTTACACTCATTGCAGAGCACTGTCCATTTTTCTCACATAGCACTACTTGAAACTTCATGCCACTTACCTTTCCATCTCAAGCGTGAGAGTGTGGAGGAGGCAGAGGGGACCTGCCGCCCTCTGTGGGCACCTCTGGCCCAGGCATCCTTCTAGGGTGGCCACTCCATTGGAGGGTGGCACCCACTATTCTGTAGTGCTTAACCCTTGCACCTGATGATCCGCTTAGGGTAAAGCAATTCTTCTGCTCCTTGTGAGTAAAACAGGGGTGACAACCTGTGCATATCTGCTTCCTTGACTTATGGGTAGCAAGTTTGCGCTTGTTAACATTTTTTAAATGAAAAGCAATGCCTACCTGCTCAGGGTTATGGCCACATAACTTACTGGTGAGAACTGAGGAGTGTTCCTACTGAACATGAAGTGAGCTGGTATTTTAAATACTTAGTCTCTATGATTTTGTCCATATCACTGTAGGATTGAGTTTAACTTAAAGATAAAAGAACCATTGTATTTTCAGTAGAAGGTGAGCTCTCCTTTTTTCTGGCCAAGAAATATGACTTTCTGCTTTTTCATGCTTTCCTAATCTCTGAAGCTCCAGTGATGTGGTACATTTCCAGGGGTGCTTTAGGCTCAGCTTCTTAGGTGAAGTCAGACAATAATTTTGTTTCTCTATTATTTCTTTCCTTCCCTGGTGTTTGGGATGTGTATTTGTTACCCTGCAGATGAGACAAACAATCAGGCTGGGTCACCTGAAAATTTCAGAGTGTCCTCTGCATCCTAGAAAAACTGAAGTGCCTACATATTATTACTGTATGGTACTGCAGTCACTTAGATAAAGTTAGTAAACCATCAAGCTTAATTCAATGCAGTTAGAACTTAAATAATTTCTGTGTTTTGAGAGGTTTTTGCTGGCAAGTAAATCCAATATGATGGTCTGCTGCAGCTTTTCTGAACTATATGTACATATGATATATAGCGTATACATATTGTATATTTATACACACTATATATACTATAGTATATATGCTCTGAAAATTTGAAATTTGTAGAGATATATGTAGACAAACATCAAAAAATTACTTTATATTCACAAAATACTCAAAATATATTTTGCATTTCTAAAACTACTTTGATTATTAAAACATTCCTTTTACAAGTACATAGAAAATTCAGATAATCTGGAATTTAAAGTGCCAAACAGAATGTCTTAGCCTTCACAATACAAACAGGCCTTGGTGCTTTAGGGTACTACTACCTATATATGACCATCTGTTTTCAACTGTCTACTCTGAGGGATCACCCTCCTAAAACAAGCACATGATCTGAACACGTCAGCCTCTGGGCAAAGTTGCTTGGATGAGTTTGAAAGCCCACATCTCCTGTGGCTCAGTCTAAGCTAACTGCCCTGTGTTCAGACAAGCAACTTGTGAGTGAAGCTCAGTTAGATGGGCAATAGTTGTCCGCAGAAAAACACTGCGTTGCAAAGGATAGTTGGGAAATAGTAATATTTTAAGCCATAGCAGCTGTTTCCAAATAAAATCTGACTCAAAACATAGCTAGATCAAATGTTTCAGCTGTCCTTGAGGTTATTAATTCACATCATTAACCCATCCCTCCATGTTCTGCCACGAACAGGTTGGTTAGTTTTCTTGTTCATAAAATTTCACAGAACGGAAAGGCTGTGCAGTAAAAGCGCAGGTGTGATAAAGCAGAGATGACAATCTTTTAATCCAGCTCATCATAAGAGCTCACCAGACTTCCTTTTACAAAGCAGATTGAAATGACTAAAGGAACAGAACAGATTGAGTGGGGTGACTTGCAGCAGTAGCAGACATGAGTAGAGCTGCAGTCACCAGCTGCAGCAGGTACCCGGCTGCATGACTAACAGGCTGACAGGGATGAGGCCGTTCTCTGATGGTCAGAGGTGTCACTGCTTCCCACACCTCTGCTGTGGGTGCCTGTTCTCTTGCAGGCTCGTGTGAGCTCCCACACCTCTTGCTGCATACCAGCAATGGGTATGTGAGCGATCCGCTCACACTAAACCTGAGGACTTGGTTCAGGCCACATGTGTGTTTTAACTGGGGACGTCTGCTGCCAGAGGTGCTGTTTGGCAGGTAGGAGGGTGACGTGTGTCAAAGGGCAAGCAAGGTGAAGTCTACCCAGTCCCAAAGACAACCCCACAGCTCCCATCGATACTGAGGAATGCCCTAGAGCGGCTTTTGTTCTCAGTTGGTCATCTGTAATTACTCTGGTCAGAAGCCCAGATAATGTCAGAGGCAAGCCTCATCACAGGTCACCTCTGAGTCACCTCGGTGAGTCACCTCTGCCTGGCCTTGCTGCAGACTAGCGTGGGAAGGAGCAGTCTCCTTTCTGTAAATCATCACTGTCCTGCTGCTGCTGGTCCCTCAGCTTCTGCTCCAGCACGTCTTGTGAATGGCTGGCCCAGCCGCCCAGTGGGTGTCTGTCTGTCTGGGGTGGCCCAGCTGGCTCCCTCTGCCCAGGAGGGCTGCTGCCCATACATAAATTAGGTAATAAATCATTCCCCAGAGAGTGACAAGCAATCATACAGCAACCCTGGCTTTCCTTTGGCTTGTGATAGGGTCTGAGGAAAATGACTTTTCCTTGCCATGCAATGTGTTCAGATGGAAGCAGAAAAAGGTGCAACTTCTGGCTTGAGTGCAGAACTGCAGCGCTCAGAGCTGGCCAGAACACTCTGAGCAGCCAGCACAGCGGGAGTTTGGTGGAGGGCTGAACCAATAAGCCCGTCTGTTTCATCCACAGGCAAGAAAAGCCTTTCATTCAGAATGCACTGCTGTGCTGGTTATCCCTCAGGACACTCCTCCCCAGGGCTAAGCACTGAGGAACAAATGGGCAGAGAACCAAGAGGTCTAACACAGACAATAAAAATAAACAGTGCAAACACTTCACATATATCAAGAGCCAAAGAGAAGGCATCTATGCCTTCAGCCAGTCTCTCTGGGCCATATGGTCTTACTGCAGTGAAAAAAAGAAGTGACAAACCAAAACAAATAGGGTTCATACAAATTTTTGAGAGCCTCCTCCTGCTGTTCAAGCAGCTATTTAGTTTCACAGGTAGAGGAGTCTGTTAGGACACATGAAGGGCACTACAAGCAAAGAAATGTGTTAATAGAAATAAAATGATCTTGTGAACATACTGTAATAAAATAAGAAGTCCTACCTCTACATAATGCAATTTTTCTTTTATTATAATTACTGTCTATCCAGAAGTTCTTTTAGCTTCATGTCTTTTTAAATCCATTCTTTTTCTTTGCAGAACAAGCTGTCATTCAGCACCATAGGAAAAAATCCAAGCTCAGAGGCGTCTTTGTAGAGAAAATCTGTGAACACAGTTTCTCTCAAAGGAGAAATTGAGTGTTCAGAGCACTTGGCTAACTGTCATGCATGTCACTACAGATGCGCAAATGAAGTACTAGCAAAGACCTTTTACATATTTTTTTCCATGCTTACGTTCATTGTGACTTTTCTTGCTGGGCACAGCGTTGGAAGCTGGACTGACAAACAGACTGTGCACTATTATAATCACATTTTTTAAATCCTCTGGAAGACCATGTGGTATTTGCATTTCGCTCTAAAGCATTTCATTGGGCAACTGAGTGGCATAATAGCAATTACTATTTATAAAATCTCTGTCTTTTTTTGTAAAATGACAAAGCTACAGAACATACAAATATCAAAAAACTACAGCCAAGTATTTTTCAATTTTTACATCTCATTCGCAGATGCATACGTATATAAGAGCATATCAGCAACAGGCTGAAATAACTCTGCTGAAAAAAATCTTACTATTATTTCTGTAGGTAGTCTTGAAAGAGTGGTTTCCCAGGTAGCTAGTGCGAGTATTGACTGAAGAGCAGGCTTGCACTTCTACAGAGCTAGATCCCACAGAAGGATAGAAAAATCCCCTTTTTTCTCTTGTGGGGCTCAGGCCCATTTGCTCTCCAGTGTGTTTCTACTGAGACAAATTGCTGTCCCTGAGGAAAGGTGGAAGGTGAGGAGGGAGTGCAGCTTCTCAGGTGGCAGAAGATCTTTGGAGGAACTGATGCAGAAAGACTGCTGTGGCAGGTCACATTGCGTAGTTGTTTGCATAGTTCACTTTGCTTATCATAATTTCTAACATCAACTGGATAAAATTACTTGGTAATGTGTCCTGAACTCTCTGTGATACACTAATGGTGTAAACTGGAGTGATTCTAAGATTCCATCTCCCTTATAATCCAGAACAATGGTAGCTGATTCCTGAAGGCCACTAGAGAGATGAAAATTAGGGATGGTTCCAGTTCTTTCTTGTACATTTTCAATGAAACTTTCAGCTCTATTGAATAATGTACAAGAATCTGCCATAGAGGAGCTACCAAAACATTACACACCTAGCCACATTTGGCAAATACAGCATACAAAACACCTTTAGCACAGTTTTCAACCTGTTAATCTTTATATTCATTACTAGAGTTGCAAATACCAGTTTATTTTACAAACATATCCCATTAAGGTATATGTAACATATTCATATAGGTATGTACAGATCAGAAATGTACAGATAGCAATAAATAGCTCAAATAACACAACGTATGGTGATCCAAGTTTATAGAGAGGAAGGACATACAGGAATTCTAGGCAGAATAAGTCACTTGAAAATCGAAATGAGACATGGAGATGTTTCCAAAGCAATAGTGCTTGCGCCCAGGCCAGTGTTTGGTAATACTGCTCTGTTTTATTTTTGAGTAGGAGTTTCACACGACAGCTCCCTGTTGTGATTGCAGCAGTATACATAATCTTTTTATAGTATTTTCTTTGGTTTTGGGTTAGAGGGATTTTTTATTCTGTACTGATCAATACAACAACAGATCCACCTGTGGTCTGTCCTGTTCTCTTATCTAGCACATAGGGAGCAGCTGGTGCCCTGGGGAGGTGCAGCTGTGACTGGCTGGCTCTTGCACAAACCACATTAGGGTGAGAAGAGGCTGGTTGCTTCTCTGAGTAAGGGTTGGCCAGGTTCTGATTTCGGACATTGATGTTCATTGGACTGGAGGAGTTTTAAGGAGTTTCTAAAGTGTTAAGATGTATATGTTAGAAGGCATGTTCA
This sequence comes from Piaya cayana, assembly GCA_013389865.1. Classification (NCBI taxonomy): domain Eukaryota; kingdom Metazoa; phylum Chordata; class Aves; order Cuculiformes; family Coccyzidae; genus Piaya; species Piaya cayana. Next base: position 63,116 of record WAAB01022438.1, read on the forward strand.
ATGAAGAAGAAAACTCATCTGTACTACTCCATATGTCAGCTTTCAAACCCTGTATTCTGGAATGAAGAAGTCTCCCAGATGGAAACCCAAGCAAATTGATGTCCAGTATTTCATATGCTTCATATTATAGCTTTGGACATAATACTGAGAACGGGATTTGACCAAAACTGTTATTTAACACTGACAACATAGCAAGTGAAAACCAGGTTATCCACTGTTGTCTTAAAAAAAAAAAAAAAGGAAAGTGATGGTTTCTGTCCCAAAGAACCAATTGTATAAAAGATAAGACATATGTGAGTGGATAAGATCAACAAATAAATCAGACTGGGACACAGAAGAGCAAGAAATGCAGGGAATTGGTTAAGGCTTGTCCTCAATCAGGAACACTTTCCACAGTTTTCCAATTAATTAGCTTATGAGATCACAGGTTTGGTTTGTTTGTTTGCTTTTTTTAAATTTTAAAAGGAAATGAAGTTTTGCCAGGTGAAAGTTCAATCAAATTGAATGCTTTGCTTTATGCATTACCCTTAAAGGACAAATGATAGAAGAGGAGGAAGAGTGCCTCAAAGCAGTACCTGTCAGTTCCTCTCATAGTGGAGCAGCAATAACAAAGAACTTCAGGCAATGCTGCACACTGATCTTTACGGACATGCCCTACTAACTGCCAATGTCTGTGTTTCTTTTTTTGCAGCTTAGCATGGCTTTTACCAAGCATAAATATAGCTGCACAAATAGCAAGAAGCTATTTTTGAACATTTTGGTCACTGCTAAATACAGAATTGCTAACCCAAGCATTTAGAAGTCATGATTCAGGTCGCCAGAATGAGAAGGCTGGCCTAAGAATGTAGATACATTTTTCTTTGCTGTCTGCTTGTTTTGTATTGAAACTTCAGAACATTTCTGGATCATATCTTCAAACGTGTTGCTTCAAAACTGAAGATAGAAATTTAACAAATACAAATACAAATACAAATATGTTTGTATTTGCCTCTAATTCATATAGCTCATGGAGCTGAGACTTAAACAATCATTCTAGTGCTCTGAGGAAAGTTGGAAATCTTGTGAAACATTGTAAAATAATTTTTTTTCATCATGGTCTTACCTCTTGTCAGCTCTTGTAGAAGAGCCAAGAGACTGTCTTTGCTTATCTGCCAAAGTGCATGGCACAGTGATAGCTGAAATTTCTTTAATCAAGACCGGGAATATCATCATTGAACAGAGAGCAGCAGACTGAAGCACCATTCATCCCCCACCTTCCTTTGTTTTCAGAACTTTGATTTAAGGGGAGCACAGTGCCTCCTGATACAGAGGTGACATTAGTCAACCCCACAGCAGAACAGGAGTAACCTTCTGAGCGAGACATTGCTCACGCAGCATAAATACATCATGAGTGTCACACAGCACACAAATATCATGGCATAAATGTCAAACACTCCAAGGAATACTTGCAAAAGCCATTAGCTCAAACTTGCTTGATGAATGTTTTGTACAAGCAATTCCAATTTGTGACGCATTTTAGAAGGGTTTTTTTTTTTTGTTGGGCAATTTTAAAAGCTGTTAGTAAGCAGCTCATAAGCAGAACAAGGAACTAACTTTGTGCAGTGAAATGAAAAGGATATATTACTTGTCCAGTTGTAATCTTAAGCTCTATATGATTTAGTACATTCTCAGCTCCTAGTCTCCAGCAAATTTTAAATTTGGCCAATGTTGCTAGCAACTGAGATTTCCTGCAAGAATGGTTTATTGTTCTCCTCCCCTTGAAAGGATCCGTTTTTAAGCAATTGTGTCATAAGAGCTGGTGACTGTATAATTTCTAAAAAGCACTTGGAAATATATTTTTGTGGATGAAGCACCCTTTATTCATTACTGTATTTTTCCCAGACACATTTCAAAACCAAATTCATACACAGGGAATACAATTTTCAATAGCAAAGATTAACAAGCTTCCTTCTATAAAATACTTCCAGCATCCTTTTCTGTTGAAAGACTCTCAAATGATCTTTGCTGAAAATTAACAAACTTGTAGCACCATAATATCTGGTTATTGGTTCAGTAGCCATTCACTAAATACCTGTTCTGTCTTTCACCTGCTCTTGTGACCATGTTTTGCCTTACAGGGCCATCCTTTTGCCTAAATAAATTAACTAACTGTATTTCTGTAAAAATATCATCACAATGTCAGGACATTTTTGTCTGTACCACTCAGAAGTGGTTGTGTGCCTCTTCTACCCTCCCTTCTGTTTAAAAGCTTCAGTCTGCTTGACATCTATGAGGGAACAAATAGTCTTACAGGGAAGGGCATGGGCAGGGCTTGCATCACTACGACCCGTTCTTGCTTGTTGAGCCAGCCAGGCAGCCCAAGTCAGAGGTTACACCTTCCCTAAACAGGTGTAACTTGAATACTCCTCCAAGTGTACTAGAAAACTGAAGGGAAGCACAGGGTGGGGGGAAGTACATGGAAGAACCAGAGTCCCTGAACAATTTCTTTTGGGTTTTCCTCCTGTTGATGTCCAACCAAGAGGTAAAACACCTTCCTGGTCACATCCTTTTGTGCCCCTACCCTTGCAGATATAATGCAGTGTGCTGCATGGTTATGACTCACACCACAGTAACCTGAAAGGCAGGTGAGTATGAGCCACGCACACTGCTATTACCTGTGGAGGTAATAGAATGGAGCACTCGGGCAAGGAAGAGAAGAACAGAAGCTCTGCAGTACAATTCCCTTTTCAGGCTCATAGCAGGTCAGGACTCTGTAGGTCAGGAGCGAGGAGGCCTGAAGCAAAAATGAGATGGCCTAGAACATATCTGGCCTTCTGCTGTGACCTCATCCTCCTGCAAAGACACAGCTTGTTTTTGTTTGGTTTTTATTTTGGGGTTTTTTTTGGTTTTTTGGGGTTTTTTTAACCAGGTCACTCAGCTGAGTTTGCACTCTTAGATTTGGCAAAGGTTTTATTTAAGACTCAGCCCAAACAAAGGCAGTTTAAATGCATACCTACATACCCTTGCAAAGGTGTTCAGAGATACCAGATTACAGTTCCCTCTGTGCCTTTCCATTTTTCACAGAAAATGCAAAAACAGGCCAGCTTGGTTTTAAGACCTTGAACTAAACTGAAAATGTTAATATTCATTATCTTACATGGATGAAGGCTAGGAGTTTGGAAAAATTTCTTTTCTTATCTAGCGCTTTAAGGAAATATGAATCTCAAATATCAAGGGTTGCTGGTGACACTAAAAAGAACATCCGGGCTTTTGTTTATAGCCAAGGAATCTGAGTACAGACAATATATTTGGCAGATGAGGAGCATGCAGCTGGATGAGTATTCAACAACTAAACTGTGCAGCCTATTCCTTAGGGAGTTCCTTGGCCAAGAAAAAGTGCATCTTTCTGGCACTGAAACGGGATGATAACAATAAACTTTTTTCCTACTTGTTTGCAAAATAAATGAGATTTTCACAGTAAGCTAATGATGGGTGTATGCCAGTAGCAGCTCTATTATTGATTTAGTAATACTTGTAAAAAATGCAGACTTTATTGTAGTTCTATGCTGCAAAGGGAAGAGATTCAATTATGCTCATAAGCACTAATGGAGCTATATTTATAGTTCTGCCAGTTTTTCTCAATATAAATACACTTTGATCAGTTAGGCAGATTATACAGAAAGGAAGATCACTTTGAGCGAGAATGCTTTGGAACAAAATGCCATGCAATCCAAGCATGTGGAAGCAGAAAACTCAAGCAATCCACAGAAGTGAGAAGCCTTGTTCATAAATGCATCACAATAAATGACAGAAATTAAACCTCAATTAGGTATTTTTAAGGCAGATTTCTTACTTTTAAAAAAAAAATCTGCTAGATTCATCGCAGTTAACCATTAAATTAATAATTAAACCAGGTTAGTCTAGGGCTCAAGCTACACTAGAAACACAGTACCTACAACATTCTCTTCTGCTGTTCCATCCTTCCTTTATCTGCTGTATATAACTCCAATTACTAACAGGTCCTATCAAATTGCATCTGGATGAGCTCTGTCCATATTATACAACAGCAATGTTATGTTTCTAAATTAAAATAACAACACCCCCCCAAATTACTAAGTATGTTAAAAAGAGGCAGTTAGAAAACCTAGCAGACTTGCTTTGTGACATCATGTAGGTAAGCTGGCTGATTTGTTATGCAACTCTGAATACAGACAGAGTACATTTACACAGATTATGAAAAAAGCAACATTTTCATCATAATCTTCTAGGACTCTGATGACCAAAATGAGCACAACTGTTTTATGTTGACTTTTCATATTTATGCATGAATATAAGGTTCTGCGATGTCAAGCTAGTAACCAGGTTCAGTAGTGGTTTGCACAAAAAATTGCAAATTTTTATGAAGGATTAAATGAAGAAAACTCAGTTTAGTTACTGAGCTGTGGACAAAATGCTGATGGAAAAAACATTCAATAGCATATTTAAAAGGCTGTTTGCTTGTTACTGCTTTATCAGGCAGAAATCTTTTAAATTCAGATAAAGGTCATTTGACCTTACAGTTCACAGGAGACTGGACTCTGTGATGATAACCCTACAAGCTGTGAACTGTGACATCTACAACTTGCAGCTTTCTAGGAGACTAATACTCACTGCATTACGCCAGAGAGTAATTTTGATAGCTCTGCCCTTACCCTCTTTAGATAAGTGATGAGGCAGGCGAAACATCCCTTCCTGGAGTCTATGTAAGCTAGTTACTTCAGGGAAAGACATCTATTCATGGCTAAATCCTCTTATCTGACACTCTGGCAGCAGGCTGCTGTAGGTACGACAAGGAAATCTGTAATAAATGTAGCATGAAATATAATTCTGAGAATTATTGATAATGTAAATAGATTTTAGGTACTAGCCATGCTAAACAGGCTATTTTCAATACAGGAAGCGTGATAATTGAAATATATCAGAAACTCAGTGAGGTGCAGTAGCATGAATGGGCAATAGTACAGAGGCAATTCATCTCTTGAATGGTAAACATGACATGGCAAAAAAATGTAAATCAGAGGAGCCTAAGAGTTTCAAAATCTAACTTTGTACAAATAAATAAGTCACTTTCTGAGGAACTGTAAATCTGACCATATCCAAATAATAACAGGCTTCACAAGTAAATTTGACAAGTAGAATGCAATGGTTTATCATTTATACAATTTGAGTATCAGAATTTTGTATCTCTTCAGGTATAAAAGCAAAAGATGTTGCTAATGTAAATTGTTCTTTAAAAGTTTCTTAAAACAGTTAACATATAGTCCAAGCATAAAGTTCGAAAAAAGGTGGCATGGTCGGCCTGACTGTAAAACTTAAGTAGTAAGAAATGACACAACTTTGGAAATGAAGAGGAAAAGGACTTGCTTACAAAGCTGTCTTTCTATCCGCATAAACATTCTTTGCGCACCTTCTTCTGAGAGGAAGTTACAATTTATTATGCAGAAGTGGCTACTTAACAGAGGTGTGAAAGATACATTTTAGAACAACTTAATTCTCATGTGCAATTGTACTCTATTCAAAATCCATAATTTAACACCCCCACCCCAATTTGTGACAAAATTATAAATAAACCCAAAAGTTTTGCAGTGATATGATAGTTGTATTTCCTAATGAACTTTCTGTATTAGAGATTTCTTGTAAAACGAAAGTATTTGTGAGATCAATCACTGAGTGGTTGAATTGGAAATGTTTCTCTGGAGATAAGCTCATCCCAGCCCTCTGTTTAAAGCAAGGTAAGACAGAACAGGTTGCTCAGGGTCACAACCAGTTATGTTTTGAATATCTGCCAAGATGGAGACTTCACAACCTCTTTGAGAAACTTATGCTATTGTTTGACCACCCTTGTGGTAAGAAAAGTTTTTCTCATGTTTAAACATAATTTCATGTGGTTTAGTTTGTTGTCGTTGCCTCTTGTCCTTTCACTGGACACCGCTGGGAAGAGCCTGACTCCATCATCTTTATTTCCACCCATCAAGTATTTATACACATTAGCATGACCCTTCCTGAGACTCTCTTGTGCTGGGGAGTCCAGAACACAGTCGTCACTTGTAGATATCTTACAAATGTGTAAACATTACATTTTAATGCAAAAATTTTAAACAAAATGTTATTCTTGATATTTTAAATCCAGATATTAGTCCTATTCTTATATTAATCTTAACTGCCCCTTTAGAAATATAGTAGGTACTAGAGTAATACTCCATAGATTGCAGAATACTTATCTTCTCACTCTATGGTTAGTCATCTACGCCTAATGCAGACCATGAGACCACCTCAGGAAGATGAGCTATAGCTCAAATATCCAAGTAAAGAGTTAATGTCCAGAGAAAGAGTTAGAAAATAATTCTGTAATGTCATCTCAGACAGATCACAGTTATGCAACATGCGAAGTTTCGTAACTGACCTATACTGAATCCTTCTAACAGGTGAACAAGCAAGCTTCACTGAGCAATCATTCTCCACTATTATCAAAATAATAATGTGTGCTTGTCCTAATTAAAACTGGATGCTGAATCTGCAGGTAAGTATTTTTTCCTACCTCTGTATGCTGTGACTTCCATGCATCGTTAGAAAGTCAGTGTCTTCAAAGTGAGTTCAGTACATTTTATGCGAGAGTCTTAATGTCTAGGCTAAATAGTAGGGATTATAGACTGGTGTCTCTGCTGGGATTAATGATGAAGAATAATTATCTCTCAACTTCAGACTATCTATAGTTAAACAGCAGAACTAGGGCTGAAACTTACCATAGCATTCAGTCTGTAAGAGAGGAGGAACTGGGCAATGATAGATCACAGAATCATAGAATCATAGAATAACCAGGTTGGAAGAGACCCACCAGATCATCGAGTCCAACCATTCCTATCAAACACTAAACCATGATCCTCAGCTTCAACAAGATTATCTCATTCTCCACTAGCACACTGTCTCATCCTGTTTTCTCAGATTAGAGAGAAGAAATTACAACATTTTGACACCTTTGTTTGTATTTCTGATAATCACCACAGCTGAGAGTAAGTACTGTGGAACTTAATGGCTTCAGAGTGCAACTCAGAGTTGAAATATGTACTCTTAAAAAGCCATATTTCATTGTATCCTCACAGTCCTAGTGAAATCCACTAAATGGTGCTGATAAAAACCATCTTTAAAGAAATAGCATTTTCAAAAGCATTCACAGTGCTAAGAAAAAGAGCATAAAGTTACAATTTAACTTTGGGGTACATACTTTAACATCAAATCAGTTAAAAATCGGCAACATCATTTTGCTTATCTCAAGGATGTCAAGAGTCATGTCAAGAGTCATGGTATGAGTGATACCATTGTCATATATAGATGAGACTAATTGTATATCCATGAAGATAACAGGAACTTTAACTTCATCTTTTAAACCAAAACATCTAATGCTTGTTAAGTAACACTGTTCAAATTATGCTACTGAATTTTTCTCTGGCAGATGCACTAGAAATAATTATTTTCCTGATATTCTGCTCTTTCCTGAACAATAGTATGGCAGTGACTGCAAAGCAATAACTGCACTGACGTTAGACCAAAGTGATTTTTTACATGGATTACCTACATTTATATCATTATACAGGCAAATGATTTTTTTTTATATGCTCTTCACCTGAACTATCTTGATGCCACTTCACTGGGGTTTTTTAATATCTATTTGTAGAAAAAAAAAGGAAAACATTACATAATATTCTTTTCTTAGGAATGAAAAAATATAAATGGAATTCCCAAATGTTAAATGAATTTTGGCCAAATTTTGACAAACCCCTTTCTTGGATGGAGTCTGAATCTGGAAACTATTGGTTGATTGTGAGGATTTTTGGAAAATTATGATCTTAGGAAAAATAGCAAAATGATGCAGCCACTCACTTTCATGAAGGCTGTTGCTATGGTAATAAAAAATAGTTACATTAAAATAAAAATCTGACAGTGTTTTTCAAATTTTGCTAGAATTTCTTTTCCTTTTTCAAAAACATCATGTTTACATGAGTAAATCTAATTCACGTTACCCAGCATGGTAAAAGTAGATTATATTTCATTTATCTGTAACATATTTTCTTGTCAACAACTAAAACTGTTGTGCCATGTGCAGGATAACGGGATTATGAGGAATATATAAAACTCCACAGGATGTACACTGGTAAAAGGCAAAACCTCTTCAGATCATGTTCAGTGATAGTTCTGCTGGTTCTGTGCTGCTTCTGCAGCTGTGATAGGTGCACACAGCACTATTTAGGCAAATGGGATAGAGAAAGCAGGATGGCAGAAAAAAGGAGTAACTGGAATGAGATTCGTGCTCATTGCAATTATGAATGTGTGCAAACCTGCATAAGAAGATTCTGCAGCTCCTGGTAAAGATAGGAATTAAAAAATCTGATTCCTTGTGTTTGTACCAAAAACATTTGTTCGGGAATATATTTTTCCCTTGAATTCCATGGCAAATGTTAATACTTCTTCTCTTTGGAGCACATTCTTAAGCAATTGAGTCTTTTGTTTTCATTAATACGCAGTCTAATTCAAAAGATGCCAATGCTGAAATAGTACAGTTATACATTTAATGATGAAAAGGTAGGAATTCTGAAGTCAGAAGTCACAGATTCCTTCAGTAACTTTGGTCATGGTTCAGACACTCAGCTTGGTATTGCTTTCTAATCTGCTCCATGCTATTTGAACCTATATCCACCTTTAGGAGAGGTCAAAACTTAAAGACGGGTTTCAGAAAGGCAATGAGCACAAATATGTTTGATGCAGCATCATTTTTTACTCACAAATGCACAAAGGCCATACTGGATAAATTTTGAAACTGTTAGAGACAGTCTGTATATGCTATGGATCCTATAAAAAATAAAGTTGAGACCACCGGGATTGTTAATTTTCTTTTATTTAATCCATCCTCCTATTCTTCTGGTACAATAGGAATGGTGAGATCTTCCAACTGACCTTCTGCTTGGTCTCCTCATTCTCAGACAGGCACAACCCTCCCTAAACAACTTCAGAGAGTCTCCTCGCTAATGAGCTGAGCTGAATGCTGCTTAAGCTGTCAAGAGGAAAAGTCAGAGGAAAACAGCTCAGATACCTGTCTCAGTGAAGAAAACAGACAGTCATAACTCATTGCCTTTAAAATGTATAACCTGGACAAAAAGCACTATGTACTTATAATGTACCTAGAAGTTTTGGAGGTCTCTCATCTCGGCCAAAGGTACTAAGTAGGGCATCCAAATGCCATGGCATACTTACAGATCTGTACTCTGATTTTTTTGCAGGAGAATGAGTGAAATCTTTCATGCAAAATGGATAGGGAAAATAGACTCTTCAAAATCCTGTAGGATATAGGAGATTTCCTTGGTTGAAGGTCTCTGTAGAGGGAAGAGGAAAGAAGGAAAAACAGGGGAAGAAGCTGTTAAGCTTTGCTGTCCAGATTCTCATATCTATTAAAGAACTTTTAGTGCTGTCCTTTATGATTCTCCATAATTTTTGTCTAGGAAGATTTGAGAAGTACTGTAATTCATAACTAACATCCATGTCTCCTTCAGAACTGCCTCATAGAGGTGCTAAATGCATGGAGGCTATATCTTCTGTAACTGCTCAGCAGAGAATGTTGCAGAGATCTCTGCTCCCTAATACAAGGGTCATAAACTGGATTCCTCAGCTGGCTATAGCTGGACAGACAGCTGCTGCCAGCAAAGCAGATTAGCTCACATCATTAAACAGTTATTTCAAGTGCTGTGTGCTGTTTCCTAGCATGGATGTGCCTTAAAAAAAGCATCAGTACCTGTGAGGAGAAATGCAAAACAATTATAGAAATGATGACAGTGGCCAATAAGACTCCAATGAGAATCAAAAACTGAATGTAATGTAATGACAAACAGTAGGTGATTATATCTTTAGAGTGTTTTATACTGTAGGAACTATGTAAGTATTTACAAGGATGAAAATAATTATGTTCACAATGGAGTAACAGGTTTTTTTAAGTAATGAAGAGGACAGAAATTAAGGTGTAAGAGAAAACCTAAAGTGCTGCAGAACTAGAGACAACTAGGAGCTATGGAATGAATTACTATCTTGCTATCCATTGGCTGGGGGCATTGTGACAAGTGAGGAATATCTTAGTTCTTATTGCTGTTCACCAGAACCAAGCCATCAACAGGATTATACCATGAAACTCACCTTGCGAAGTTCTGATGATCATTCCAGATGATTCAGAGCAGAATGAGGAAATGGATCCTGCAGACATTCATATACATGAGTAATTGTTCTCCTATGGTTGTCCCATTGATTTCAGCACACCTGTTATATAAGTGAACTGAAGGGTATGTAAGTGTTTGCAGGGATTAACATTAAATGAAGATGAACATTTTCCCATGGCTTCTTATAACTCCATACAGCTGACACAACACCCAGGAACTCTTTTCTGTGGCTACTCTCACTTTATAGAAAGAGTGGTCAAAAGGACGAAAGATGGACAAGAGCTGCAGTAGATCTCCCTTGGCAGGAAAGTTTGATATAGATGTCACTGCTGTTTTCTGCTGGGATAATGCAGCTGCTGTAAGGCAGGTACAGACAGAATCTCAGATGCATAACCAGATATTTTAAAAGATATGGCCTGGGATGTTTTGCTTTCTGGGCTGACAAATATAAATAGCATCACTTTAAAACTTCTAACATAAGCAAGTGTTCAAACTTGCAAGATGCTTGAAAACAGAGCATTGCATGTAATGATGCACTAAATTGCACTGTCAGGCACACAGAGGAAACAGATGAGTATGCTTTGGATCTACAAAATGTGGTTACAGAGGATGGGCCCCAACTCTTCAGTGGAGCTACTCTGAACATGAAATTTCTATATTTAACACATGCAAACAGGGACCTCAGTTATCTTGGTCTTGTTTATAGATATCCCACAGCTAGTCACTGAGTATGTCTATTATACAGAGAAAGAAAGAATTATAGTGCGATTTAGTAGGAGCCAAGCTAGCTTTAAGCAAGCTTTCTCTGTTGTTGATAATGAAGTTCAAGTAGCACAAAATTCAGCATAGCTTTTTTTCACAGGTCCAAAGTCAGCTCTTAGGGAGACGTAAGCTAATGTAGTTAAACCTAAAATACATATGTTGACTCAGAAACATTTTTAGTATCTTTATATCCAAGGATAATCACTTCTATGTCCAGTGGCCAGGTACCAGCCAGTGGTTTTAGCTATGCTCAGCTTTACAGACTGTAAGCCCAAAGATCAGCTTTGCACAGTAAAAGCATAGATTTAAACACAACTGAGGTTCACACTTCACTTATATGGGTCATGACATTTTAATAATGGTAGATGCCATACTACATACAGTTGCTTTTTAGGACAGGAAGTGCCAAAAAAACCCCAAACCCACCCAGTTGAAGTGATAAGATAATAATTCCAGGAATGTTTCTGACCTCGTGCTACTCTCCCTAACAAATACTCTTTTAATAGTGATGAGTTAATGATATGACACCCTGTGTGATCCAATATGCAGCATGTGAGGTCACAGTGTTTAGCCAAAAATTTTCTATCTCTGTCAATGTAGATGGCTCCTATTACAGCATAAGTGTTAAACCATGCTGCTGAACAAGCTTTGGCAGCTATCATGCGAGCTTCTGAAGTGAATGAATCACAGTCATAACGGGTGATTGAACTGGGGTATATACAGCGTGACTACTTAATTTCTTTCAGAGGTTCACAGTTCAAACCAATTGCGGCAAAGCTCAAATTATATGCCTCTGAAAACTGACTTCTGTTTCTTTTCAAAAAACCCAACCTGGTCTTCTGTGAAAGCAACAAAACTGTAGATGGAAGAATCTGCAAATTTCCAGGTAGAAATACATCTTGATATTTTATTTTGACTCTGGAGTAGCTAGTTGCAATATCTAGACAAAAAAGAAATTCTGTTAGATTGCCTTCTAGATATTAAATGCAAGTATTGTCCATGTTTTACTCTTCATTTCACTGCAGAAGATTTCTAATCTGTGACCAAGGGGAAAAAAAAAGAAAGTATCACTTAAATAGATCCAGACTAACTATACCTAACAGGTTGCTTTCCAGTGCCTACTGATGAAAGGGGGGCTATGTCTAATTAACTTCGCTTTTACTTTAAACAGCTTTTAATGGCATTAAAATAAATAATTCATTGGAAAGTAAAACTAAATCTACAAAGCTGGTGTTGTTGAGATTTTCATTTTTGCATGCAGTTCACAGGGAAGAACCACCTGATTACTATGTTTCATTGACTGTATTAAATAAAGAACAAGCTCTGCCTTATTTTGCATAATATTCATAAAGTGAAATAAAGGTTTGGCCTTGTGACAGGTACTGGGAGAAAAAAATTGAACGGCATTCTTATAACATATTTAATTATCTACATAGACTCAATCTTTCTTTTTCTTCGCTAGTTTATTTTTTTATATGGGGAAAAAGCAATGGAACTCACAAATAACAAAAGCGCAGGTGCATGTACAATCGTAGAATCATAGAATGGCTTGAGTTGGAAGGGACCTTAAAGGTCATCTAGTTCTTGGCTGCAAGCATGCATTGCTGGCTCATATCAAGCTTCTCGTCAACCAGCACTCCCAAGTCCTTCTCTGCAGGGCAGCTCTCAATCATCCCCCATCCTATATTGAAACTGCTGATTGCCCCAAACCAGGTGTAGAACTTTGCACTAGGCCTTGTGGAACCTCATGAGGTTCGCACAGGCCCGCTTCTCCAGCTTGTCCAGGTCCCTCTGGATGACATCACATCCTTCTGGTGTGGCAACTGCACCCCTCAGACTTGCTGAGGGTGCACTCAATCTCTCTGTCTATATCATTGATATTGATATTAAACAGCACTAGTCCTACTACAGACCCCTGAGGAACACCACTAGTCATGCATCTCCATCTGGACATCGAGCCATTGACCACTACTCTCTGAATATGACCATCCAACCAATTCCTTATCCACAGAACAGTCCACCCATCAATTACCTCATCATAGAAAGCCTCTAGATTGGTCAGACAGGACTTGCTCCTGGTGAAGCCGTATTGGCAATCTTGAATCACCTCCCTGTCCTCCATGTACTTTAGCATAGCTTCTAAGAGGATCCTGCCTGATACTTGTGATGAAATGCAGAGAAATAAATAACAGAATCTATGCCTTCAGAACAGACAGAAGAAGTAATTCCAGAAGAAATTTTAAAACCAGCTGTTTGAAAGACCTATTTTTGCTACTAGGATGCTATTGCCATCTCTTAATTTCTTATTGCAAGTTCTAAGACTGCTGTTGTAATAAAGGGCATGCTGCTGGAATAAAAAGGAACTCCTAAGCAATCACAGGATCTGCTAAAAACATAAATCTACATGGTTGCTGCAATAAAGATGAAAATTAATCCTAAAATTTCCAAAACCAGAAGTTAAATGGGAAGAAGTTTGTCTCTTTTGAGAGTTGCCTGTTTGTTTTTTTTAACCTAGAATTTTAGGGTCATGATTTTGCCACATCAGGCAATAAGAGCCATAAAGATAAGTAATATTTTATGTTGGATTTCCAACAGATTATGGCATAGTTTATTGTGATGTTTGTTTTAATTTTGTGCCTTCTTCTATTCCAGTACTGGAACCACAGTGAACAAATTTGTCAATTTCCATGCACCTGTGTACTATTGATGTGTTTAGACTCACAAACTGTTGGGCTTTGAAATAAAAGATATCCGTTAAAAATATCTCAAAGAATTTTGTGCATATCAAGTTTTGTAAGACCTCTGTAACTTCTTTAAATTTTGTCTTTGCTACATATTATCACTATACAGGCTCTGACAGTCTTAGGTCATCTGCTGTTTCCTGTAGCATCAGCACCACCTATTCCTCCATCTCTTCCTTCCAAGTTCTCTGTAGACCATTCATAAACCTCTCCTCTTACAATCTTCTCCTTGATGCCAGGAGCTATGTTGTTCACCATGGCCTACTGCAGACAAAGAAGTGCCATTGTATCAAACAGACTGGCTTTGCTTGGCCAGTTATCTGTAGTTTCAGTATATTCTCTACGGTATACCACAAGAATGTGATACAACACAGTATGGAAGGTTGCCCTAAAGGGAAAGGGAAAAGGCAGGCATGGGAGATTATTCTGTATCTCTTTGTTTGAGAGGTTGCAGTGAACTCCAATTTGCTGCTTAATATTTAAAGAAAGTTTGCACATCCACACCATCATGCTGTCACATCTGTGGCAAAAAGCAGTATCGGATTTTTCCTTTCCTAGTTAATGAAAACTCCGTAATTCTAACATACCATTACACCAAATGTTTCAATTAAGGAAGCAAAGAAGCTGAATTTTTTTGCCGTGATTGCTAAATACACAGATTTCTCTGTCATGCAAATAGCTGAAGAGATGGTGTCAGATGACGATCTATAACATGGATGAAAAGAATGCTAAAAGTCACTGCTATGCAATTTTTTTTCACCAGTGACATTAAACCTTCGCTATCTGCAATCATACTAAAAAAATGCATACTGTGAAACAAGCAGCTTTGTTTCAGATTTAGAGCATGTATTTAGTTTATTAGGTTAGCACTTCAGAATTTCTAATGTTGACTTTCTTCATCTATAGTTTCTAAATTTTGTTGATGATAGAGTAGCAGGAATGTTTTGTGTGTTACCTGCCTTCAGAACTGCATTTTGGTTTTGGGCTCAAGTATTTAACCAAAGACTGTTAACATGCTAAATATTGCTTTTTTCCATTAAAAGAATCTGAAGTCATAATTCTGCATGTATATGCCAATTATCTTGATGTTTAAATGTCATGATTATCGAGGTCCTGATGATCCGTGTTGGTTTTTTGACCTGTAGAAAACAGGGAACTGGTTTCCTGTATAACGTTATTAATCTGGTCCCACATTTTAATACACTTCTTTATTAAGATGATAAATCTATAGCAGCAGCATCGTTTGCATTTCAGCTTATAAAAGTCTTATTTTTTTTCAAAGGGCCTGTTAAAATCAATTTGTAGAAACTACTTTTCTTAAACATGGAGAAATGCATGGACAACTTTATATCATGAACAGTGATTTACAGCTGAACTTTAAGGTCAGGCTAGAAAACTATGTAATTTTCCTGCAGTTAATTTACTATGGGAACACTGAATGAAGCTGAATCTAGTGTTGATTGCTGTCCAAATTCAAGAAATAACATACACTGTTTGTCTGCACGTTACTGATGCCAGGGTTTGCTCCTCTGCTTTCAGTCATGTAAAACAAAAGATGAATCTCTCTCTCACCAACAGTGACAATTAAATAACTCATGGCATTTTCTGCCTTCAAAGGGCGTTAACATGGGTATTTCAGCCAAGCTATAGTTCAGGAAATTACATTTTTCCTCCCTGTATTTCCAAATGGATAACGTGGCACCAATTCTCTGTCCGAGACTAGTGTTGCTTGAGGCTTTAGAAAGACCAGGTTGCTCTGTAAGTAGCAGAATAAACGATGCCTAGTTCTTTTGGTTCTGCCTGCAAAGCTATAAGCATGCAAGAAGGCTGCAAGGAGGTGCAAACCACAGAATCACAGAATAGTTTGGGTTGGAAGGGACCTTAAAGATCATTCAGTTCCACCCCCCCGCAATAGGAAGGGACACCTCCCACCAGCCCAGGCTGCCCAAGGCCCNCGGCGAGTGGCAGCCGATGCCACGGGTGGGAGGGAGCCCGGCGCCAGCTCCCGCCGCGCCCGCACCACCGCCCGGCGCCGGAATAAAGGCAGCCCCTCCTGGCCATCCAAGGGGAAGTGTCCCCGTCCCGCCCCGCGTCCCGTCCCGTCCCGTCCCCATCGCTCGGGTCGGGGGCGGGGGCAGCCTCCCCTCCACACCAACCCCGTCCCGGCCGCGGCGGAGCGAGCGCCTCTGGCCCGGCCGGTCCCTCCTCGCTCGCCGTAGCGATGCTCCCGGCTTCGCTGCCCTCACCGCCTGCTTCCAAGATGGCGGCCGCGCGGGCGGCTGTGCGCCGCCGGGTTTGTGCAGCCGGGTAGGGACCGACCCCGCCGCCGCTGCCTTTGTGATCTCCTCCTCTTCTCTCCTCGCTGCACACCCCGCCGCCGCAGCGGGCCGTGCCGTGCGCTGCGATCCGCCGCCATGCCGCCCTCGGTGCACGCGTGAGAGCCGCCCCCGCGCCGCTGCCCGCCGCTGCCATGGAGGAGCCGCCGCCGCCGGGGAGGTCAGTACCCAGCCCTGCCAAATAGGGACCTACACGCGGGGAGCGGCGCTGCCCGCCTGCTGCCACATTGTGAGCCGGTGGGGGGGGGGAGGGGGCGGCGAGTGCAGCCCCTCCTGCCCCCCTGGAGGCACCGGGAGCCCCGCGTTGCTGCGGGGATATTAACCTTCTCCGCCCCCCCCGATTCGTGCTACAAAAGCTCCGGCTGCTGCTGCTGCTTCAGCGCTTCTATAAAGCGCCCACCCAGCGCGAAAGCGCTTTGATAAGTGATCTCTGGTGGCGGCGGTGGGGAGGGCGGTACTTTGCGGGCAGTTTGCAATTAAAAACGGATCGTTTCCTTCGCCCTGAGTTGAGCAGCGGGAGCAAACGAGTGTCCCCTTGCCGCTGCCCCGGGACATCTTTTTGCCGGCTGTGAGGGGGTTGAAAAGCCTGCGGAGAGGAGGGGGTGCAGCTGTCAGAGCCCCCGGGGAGGCCGACGAAGTGTGAGCTGCGCTCCTTGGCTTGTGAGCTGCAGCGATAAAACCACTGCCTTCTAGAAGGGTGCCTCCTGTTAATAGCAGCCGCGATTAAAGCCAGGTAATGAGGTTCTCTCGGCGTACCGATAAACCAGCAGGGTCTTGGAGTATTGCTTCTGGCAGCTTCGCAGTCAGTGTTTGTTAGAAAATACAGTTTGGGGGGGTGGGAGGAAAAAAACCTTCCACAGAGGGCTAGTGTTATGATGCCTCTAACTTTTCTGCAACTGCTGTTACCTCCCGAATGTGCTGACCTGCAGATTGGCTTTTTGCAAGTCTCCCTCTGTGGCCCGCTGAGATATGGGGATGCAAATTAATTCACGGTTTAGTGTTTCCAGCTGGCTGTAGAAGTGTTGCAAAAGTCCAAGTTATTAATTCCCCGGCAATTATTTCTCCTCTTAAAATAACATCCTGTTGATGCGCTTCACTTCTCACTAGGAGGCATTCAGGAAACACTTTTTAAAACCCTTGTGTGATCAATTAGTACTCTAAGGCAGTAGTCAGGCACACTGTATTCCAGGTGTGCTGTGCAAAAAGGCTTTGTGCTGTCATATTCCTGGTGTCATTCTCAGATACTGCAAGCTACTGTTCTGTACTAATGTAGTGTAAGGGAAGCAGTGATGTACTTAAGTTCGGATCAAGGCAAAGGAGTTGAAAAACACCTGGTTTGACTTTTTGTTAATGTATTTTAATTATTTGTTTTTCTTATGTTATGAGGATGCCAAAACCCGAAGCTTTATAACAGTTAATTAGATTTAACAGAAATATTATGAAATCGAAATGCCAGTAGGGGAACTGAATTCACAAGCTTCCAAGTTCCTTTTTATTGGATCTGCGAAGACTAATAGTGCAAGTTAAGCAGAAAATTATTTAAAAGTAAGTTCGTATGACAGCATGACCCTAGACTTGAGCTGTCTTCATGCAGAAGAGTGTGATCTGCAGTGCCTGAATGGAAAACACCCAGGCATTTCCTGTCTAGGGCCATTTCTGACCTCTGCTGGATTCTGCTTATTAAAAGACAGTTTATATGAGTCGGATATGGGTGTGGATAGTGTGGTGGCAACTTTACCCAGCAAACGAAGATTGAATTAGTTATTTCAGTGTGAGCTAGTGGGTGGGAGGGAGATGTCTCAAAATAATTAGGTAGCCTTAATTTGTGTGGGGTAATGCATGCACTCTACTGTGATTCACTTCTGTGTGTACTTAGTGTACCAATTTCACATCTGGTTCAGAACAGAACCGCTTCTCTGATTTTATGCAGTACTTGCTTTTTCTTAAATGTAATACAGGAGTAAAGTATCTGAGGCTTTTTCAAAAATGATTAAAGTTGATTTAAATGTTGGAGTTATCACTAGGCATTTGGTCTTGCAAATATAAGGCAAACATACAGTATGTTTATGGCTTTTCTAAATTACACAGTCTTTAGTCCTAGATCTTCCAAAGCATGTGATTGAGAATCCCCCTCCAAAAGCAAACTGTTTTTCCCATGTCTCGGTTTCTTTCTTGAAACAAACACTTTGGGGTGGGAGAGAAGCAAGGCAGCTCTAGACTGAAAAATAGTTGGAGAGCTTGTGAGCAGATGTTGAGGTTGAGACAGATTGGACTTGGACATTGAACAGCCTGCTGTGGTTTCAGATAAATGAAAAGATAGTACTAAAAAGTTTTGGGAAGAACTCTCATTTAAGTGGCAATCCTTGTACAAAGAAAACAAAGTTTTCAAGATAAGATGTTTTCACTTAGATGATTTAGCACACTAATTAAAATAGGTATGTGTTTGTTGCTTCTTGATTATGGCCTACAGGCTTTAAATTTTCCAAGCCCAATCTTTGGCATTTCCAAGAATTTTCTGGCACAAAATCTGCTATAGAGGAAAATGAGGCCTTAAGCGTTTCCATTGCTGGGATGCCAAATTTGGTGGCACTGTAAAGGCGTGAAGAGCTGCAGGGCTACTTTTAACTTGTGCCATGGGTGCTTGTAGCCCTCATTTCTCCTGATGTATATCCAGTGGAAGGGGTGAAGGAAGAAGTGAGGAAAGTGGGACAGGATTGTGAATAACATGAATACTTACTCTGTGTTGGGGAACTTTTTTAGTGGTCTATCAGATTGGTTGGCTGTAGGATGACAATGAATTTGGCTGTCAGTCTGCAGCATCTGTTGCTTGGGAAAGCCTGAGGTCATGTCATGAATTGTGCTCAGCTTATTTTTCTGTTTGCTAAACTATCTGTATAAGTGAATTTATCAGCTTTCAAAGAGTTTAAAATTATTTTATTAACTTAGGATCACAGCTTCAGTGGCAAAAATGATATAAGCGCACAGACTATTACTATAGGGTGTTTTTTTGGTTGTTTTTTTCATGCATTCAAATGAGGTAAAATGTAATCTCTGTTCTTCGTGTATTGCATTTTCTTGTTTACATTTGCAAGATTAGGATATTGGGATGAATGACTGATGGTTCCACCTACACTCAAGCACACACAAAGTGCTAGTTGAGATTTCTTTGGTGTTTGTAGCAGCAAGGATTAGTCTGCGTTGTGTGACTGCTTGAGTTGTTTTTATGTCTGTTAATTAGTGCTGTCTGTGTCAAGGTTGATTTTACTATTATGTAAGCTAGTGATATTGGCCCTTGTGGAATGCAAACCATGCTGTAATGAAAAACAGATCTACTGAATTTAAAGGGAAGGATAAGGGATATGCAGTAATTTTTATTTTAGGGAGCAAATTGGGATATTTTTTTAGCTTATATGGAAGCTTCCATGACAACCACGTTTCTTAAGTTACATACAAACAGTTCTCTTAAACTACATCTAAAATAAATGTAGAAGAAAATTTTTTTTATACTACCCACAGTTAGTCTGTTGACCTCTGTCAGCACAGGAAGATACTGGTATCTCTGCTTGTATTTATTCAGCTATGTGGTTGGATTTGCTGTTGTATATACCACTTATGTTTACAGGGCTATTAGTTCATTTAAATTTTCTTCTGCATTCAAGTGTAAACTATGTTGGTGCTGTTCAGCCTGCAATCTATTGAGTAGATAATTTTTTAATTTTTAAAAATAACTTATCAGCTCTTTACTTGTATAAGCTAATTGTCCCTTGGTCAACTGCAAACGTAAAACCAAACCAGAGTTTTTGGTCTGAACACTTGAATTTGAGCATTACTGAGTTGTCAAGTGTTCACTCATGTCCAGTCCAAGAACCCTGTATGTCAAATTGCATCAGCTTACCCCAAACCTTGATCAGCTTTATTCTGGATCCAGACAAGACAGGATACAACTTTATTGTCTTGAGGAATGTCTCCTGCTGTCATGGGATACAAGGAGGACATTTATTCTGTTCCTTCTGTGCCTTGTTAACATTCAGTGGTGTTGTCTGTCATGTGTTGCTTTCCGGTGTGGTATACATGTATGGTTTATTCTACCCTCAGCTTATATGTGCTGCTCTTTTATTTACTCATGGCTTCTCTAAGAGCAGTGTTTGTAAAGGTTTTTACCATTATAGCTGTGAAACATCCATCCAGTAAGTGATAACAAGGCTGCAGTTCCGTATGCTTGGATATTTCTTAGCTGCACTGTAAAACTCTTTGTGGGCATATCCATTGAGCTTTTTGGGATGCTTCAGATAGCATGGAGTGCTGCAGCTCCATTGCATTGCCTGGATTTTCCAAAGGTCATGGGCTAGTAGCCTGGCATCCAGCGCTTCCAGCAGAAACATGTTTAACTAATGCTTTACCTTAAGGGTTCCTGTAAACTTTGACTTAATCTGAAAGATGAACTGAAACTTAGGAATCAGAATCAGTTGGTAGTAGCTCTTTCTTATCTAGGAATGAAACTTTCAGCCAAAATAGTAAAGCCTGTGCACGTGGGAGTTGGGGGAATGGCTCTTACAGCTTTCCTTTTATCTTAGGTCTGGGTCTTTCCCAGTTTATCACTGTTAAATATGATATAGTTGAGCCTAGCAGCCTAACAATTCCTGTCATAGTATCTCTTTTCCTAGTAGTATGTAACTTTTCCTTGCGCAGCTTAAATCCATTGAGCTTTGCTAGTGTTTACTTTAGTGATGAAAACATATATCAGAACTTCTCATTTAGAAAAAAAATAAAATGAAGTGCTTTTCTTGGAAATGTCAGCATTAAAAGGTGTTTTTCCTAAGGATGAGTTAGGATGTCATTGTGTAGTTGAGTTTGAAAAAGTAGCACTAAGGATGGAGTATGGTGACTGAAAGCAATATTTTGATGTTGTTGTGTGGTATTGAAGAGGAGAGAGCTGGATATTAGCTGGGCTGTGTGAACCTCTCATCTCTTGTTTCTACATTTCAGACCTTTGATCCATTTGCAGCCTCACCTGGTAGACTTAACTGTGGGTATCTGACAAACCCTTCAGTGTTTTCATGCTTTTTTTTTTTTACACATTGTAGAGCAGTGTCAGAACGATGTAGATCTGTTTGTTTCTTACTGAAATAACATACGATGTGGTTTTAATAAAATAATGTATTTGTGAAAGGGGTATGTGTATATTCTATAAATGCTGTTATGTCATAATCCAGATTTGTGTGAAAATTTATAATATTCCAAGATGGGAAAAATAGTTAACCTTTCTCTGTTTCCAAATTTAGTAGTAAAAAGAACAGGAAATTCCAGTTATTATTATTTTCTGAGATGAGAACATGAAGAACTGCCAGATCTGTTGTAAGAGCTCTATTTTATTTATTTTTTAGACTTATTGCTAGTTGGTGTAACTTACAGAAAAAATTACCTCCTTAGATCATTTAAATAGGTCTCAATAGCTGTAATCACTGCTTGCAATAAAAAGATATGAATACTAATTTGCATGTTGCTTAATTTATTTTTAACTTATTTTTCAGTTTCTGTCATTTGAAGTTTACCGTAATTTTATAGTCAGTCAAGAGATGCTTTGACATCTCTGCTGTTTCAGTAGTGTAACATTTTTCCGTGACTGTCTTTGTTTTAAGTATGATAGCAATGCACTTAGAAGTTTCTACCCACGAATACAGAATAATTTTGGGAAAAGTGTCAAAGTATTAGTAATTTACAGGACTGATTGTGGTAGTTTCCAGATCTTAAGAAACAAGGTTTTATTTGAATTTCTCTGTTAAAAAAATGTTGCCAGTTGGTACAGTAGTGCTGTAAGGAACTCTGTATTGGGAACTGTCTACACACAGATGCGTGCTTGATGTCTGCTGTAGATATGAAGCATTTTTGTACTTGCTAGATCCTTCTGTTCTAATTAAACAGTTTAATTGAGAGTTACCAAGGGGCAAAAGATGTCGTTTGGAATTGAGTAAAGATTAACTGTTCAGTTCTAAGCTTTACATTAGTCTTTCCGATGACTTCTTTTTTCCTTGTAGATTCTGCAGAAATAGTGATTGTTTTGTTACAGTGAAGTCTTCCTGCAAACCAATGTTGATCTTGCAGCAGAGTTGCTTTATTTGTACTTCTTTCAGGCCTGAGCTGATGTGGGATTTATTGTACTTGGTGCTTAACAGTTAGCAGGGCTATTGTATATACTCATAGTCTGCAAACAGGTGGGAAGATGCAGGTCAGGGCTTTATTGCAGCATTGGGTGTTTGGCCCTGTGCAGCCATGCTACAGGTTAGTCTTCAAAGATAAACAAGGTGTAAATACTGAGTAAAGTATGGCTATACGGGGCTAGTATTACATTCTGACTGTCTACTAATGAATTTCTAGTGTTTCTGTAATCATTTCTATGGTGACAAGCCCTTGTTTGTAGGTTATGCAATTTGTTTGGCTCTTGGTAGAGGTATAGGTATTACCTTAGGCATCTCCCTGCCCAAGTATTCTGCTTTTATCTTTGCTGGAAGGCAAAAAAAATTGCACTGGTTTTACAGCTGACCCGGCCTAGAGATTGCTGTTTTCATCTCCTAACATCCTCTCTTCTCCTCCATAGCTAGTAATGTCTGCCATATGAAACTTGCTAGCATAACATTAAGTACATTTGGTTGCATCATCAAAATTAAAGTGGTTGAAATTGGAAAAATCCTGTTGACAAAGACGCTTTGGCTAAGCTGGATTGTTTCAGCAGCACCAATGAAGAGTCATGATCAGTACTTTCAGTTATACCTGTTCATCTTGGGAGCTGGGGACTGCTGGCAAAGAGACAGTGGAAAGCAGAAAGAACAGTCATCTTATAAGCTGCTTCACCTGCCACCAGAAGAGAGTGAGGACACAATTTCACATTACACTCAATGTGTGTGGACAGCAGGTTACTTTCTTCCCCTTGGTCTCTCCCCAAGAGAAAGCTAAGCTCCTCCACTGCTTTCTTTCTGGATCTAGCAGTGACTTGTCAGTAGAATTTTTGCTTCAGGTTATTGATCTGATGAATAACTGGTGCAGCAAAAAAATTAACATGTTTTTTCCCCATCAGATTGTTGACCAAGTTCATGTGATTGTTGGCTTTTGTGCAGAGAGGGCAGGGATGTGTAACGTTGGAGACAAAAGGTGCACTGGAACAGGGTCCCCTTTTTGTGTCAGCTTACTGTGACTATAGTCTTGGTAATTTCTGAGGCTGTTTACTTCATCTGTACAGAAAATTGTGCGAGTAAGCTTTATTACATTTCATACTTGATTTTTAAAGTTTATTTAAAAATATTTAGTAGGTTTTGTGTTCTTACAAGCTTCTCTGCTGTAAGCTGTTCTAAGAAAAACTTGGATTCTGTAAAATTTGCAGACTTCCTTGCTGAAACATACAAGTGCTTTTTTTTCAGCTGTGAGCAGTTAAAGGTGAAACTACTCTCTCTGTTATAAGTAAATTCTGCATCTGTCTCCCTGGCCATTTGCCATCTTCTTTTCTCCCCAGCATAATGGTTGGTCATTCCTAGAATATATAACTGTAGAGACAGTTGATCACTTATCCTACCTTCTTCTGATTCCTCTGGGAGGAAAAATGTGATGTACAGCTGAATTTGAATTAGAGCAGTTTTTAAAACTGAAATTGTTTGACTGGTACTATTTCTTCTTTAAAACATGTTTTTGAAATACTTAGTGAATACAGAAAAGCCCTAGACTTCTGCCTTAGGATGTGTTTTAAGATGACAATGTGACAAAATATTTTTTTTCTTTCCTTACATTGCTTCCAGGCATTATCTTTAGCATCTGTCTCCTTTAGACTTTCTTCTAATTTTAAGTTTTTTAAATTGTTTTTTTCCTAGTCGTTCTAGCCTTGACATTGCTGTGCCTTACATAGTATTAGCTTTTATGGTTAGAGAAATCAATGAAAGGTTGAATGTGACCCTCATAAATATTTATGTCTTAGCTTTCAGAAGAGATGGGAAATGGATGCATTTAGGTAGGATTAGCCACCTGCTGCAGAAGAGAAGAATACTGCAGATGTAAGGTTGATCATAGAGATACAGAAATTGAGTTAGAGAACCATGCCTGAAAAACAGTCCTGAGAAAGGAAGGGGGTTGACAATCATGCTTCCCCCTACCAACTGAAGAAAGAGTTGCAAGGGCAGCAAGTCCTTTAGAGAACAATGTTTTTATTCTATGCTGCCTATGTGACTGGTTTTTTTGTGTTTTTTTTTTTTTAACCAGCCCTCACGCCAGAAGAGATGATACTCTGAAGTTCCACTTTTCCACTGTGAGATTGCTTATAAATATCCAAAGGGTGGGTGGCAAGAGGATGGGGCTGGACTCTTTTCAGCCGTGCACAGAGGCAGGACAAGGGTTGGTGGGCATAAACTGAAGTACAGGAAGTTCCATCTGAATGTGAAGAAAAACCTCTTAACTGTGAGGCTGACAGAGCATTGGAGCAGGCTGACCAGAGAGGTTGTGGCATTTCCATATCTGGAGTTGATGAGAACCCACCTGGATGGGGTCCTATGCAGCTACTCTAGGTGAACCTGCTTCACAGGTCCCTTCCAACTCTGGCCATTGTGTGATTCTGTGGTGCAGCTACGTGTTCTTCTGCCAGGCTTTATTAAGTTATCAAGATGCTTCTTCACTAGAGTAATGTCTGCAAAATCCTGGTGAGCTGGAATCTTGGAATATCGAAACTCTTGTTACTGTTCTCTCTTCCAGCTCAGAGTTGCATCCATCAATTTTTATTCTGTTAGTGGGTTGTGGCATGGGCCTGTGTGCTCTTGTTCTCTCTAAAATCTGAGAAGTTGGCAGGTAACAGATACTGCTTCCAATTCCTTACTCAAACCCATTAATATTCACTTACCAAGCAGTAATGTTTTCTGTGTGCTCTTCCACCAGGAGTACTGCTGCATTCTGAAGTGTTTCACAGATCGATAAACTGAAACCAAGTACTGCCTCACAGAAGTTAGAGTTGCTGATTAGAGTTGTGTGTGTGAGAGAGAGAGAGAACAGATGCAAAGATGGTTACCTAAAAATTGAATTTTCACTTTGCATTACCAGCAACTGCAGGATGATGACAATTTGTAATTATGCTCTCATCAGAGTGTTGTTTATCTTTGAAATAGAATGGTTGCAACAACATTTAGGGAGAACTGCCTTGGCTTTAAAAATATTTGATTGTCAATGTGTAGTGCCTATGTTTTCTGCTGCCTTGGCTAATTGACAGTATGCTTTACTAAGAGCAGGTTAACGAAGCCTTGACTTCCTACATACTTAAATTATCCCTGTTAAGAAGCTTACATTTGAAAAATCAACACTTTAAAACATCGAGTGTCAAGAACAAGTACTTAGTAATTTGGTGGTGGACCTTGTACAGGTCTTGCAGCTCTCTGTATGGAAATGGCAGGATGCCATGCGAAGTGTTGAGAAAGAGCCTTACTGATGTGTGAGTAGTGTAATGTTTTTGAAACTGCAGGAAGCTGTTTACGGCAGCAGCCTGTGGACTGCACAGCTTTGTAACTGCAGTGGTGAGTGAGATTACCCTGGCTACTGCATTGTAATTGCCTAACTCAAATTTATTGCTGTGTGCTTGCAGTCCAATCACTTGACCTCTACTGCTCTGATTCCCAGCAAGCTTTTAAGATGTGTGTGGGCTGATAAGCAGTGGCTGAATCTGAGCTAGTTATGTAAGTGCCTGTTACCTTCAAATTCCTGCTTATGTGGACTAAAGGTAGATGATATAAGGGGGAGATTGAAATGTTTCCCCCATACAGCTGTCAGTTTTTAGCATGACTTCTTATTAGCTGTTATAAACTTTGAAGGTTGGAATAATGCTTCGGTAAACTGTAAAAAGTTTATAAAGGTTAAAATTTGTATTCTTCAGGGTGACTTTAACCTTTTTAAATTTAACTTGTCCCCATGTGATCTTCAGTAGTATTTTCATTTGGTAACTTATTTTTAATGATAAATGACAGTATTTTTTCCAGTGGTCCATGGCCTGTGTTGACAGCAGTGGCTACCAGATCTTTTACTTCCCGAACCGCTGCTTCAAATTTCTCGCTGTAGTTTTCCCCTCTCCTGTTTTTGTTTTCAGGCCTTTAAAAATCTAGAAGAGTTATCTCTGTTTTCATGACTGAGCTGAAATTGTAGGTACATTGCCAACACTTTGACTTACTTAAAAAAAAAAAAAATCCTATTGTCATCTACATATGGAAATCAAAGAAATGCAGTATTCTGTCTTTTCATATTATGGTTGAAATGCGCTCTGGTGTAACATACGGTGGTTAATTGTTGGAAACTTTCTTGTGTTTTTTTTTGTTGTTGGTTTTGTTGTTGGTGTTGGTGGTTTTGTTGTTGTTGCATTTAATTTCAGAGCTGTCTTTGGTTTTTTTTTTTGGTGTGTGGGGGGGTGGGTTTGGTTTTTTTTGTTTGGTTTGGTTTTGTTTTCTTTACCATACTGCTCTTGTAGCTTTCCTGGTATTCCTGATTTCTGTATCCTCGTTACAGTCTTTTCCTTGGGTTTAATTGTGTTGTTTCTTGCTCATTAAATTTGAGGTTAGGAGCAGACTGTTAATACACTGACATGAAAACTATGGACTATGAAACTGTCCTTGCTAAATAGTAACTTTAGTTGTCACACTTGTAGCTTTCACTTTTTGGGTGTACACCTAATTAAGATTAGAATTGTTTTCACTGGCTGTGCGGGAGAGGACCTGCAGTTCTTGGTAGCAAACAATTAATTGGTTTTGATTAGTGTTTCCCAGCTCTGGTTGCAACAGTATTTAGGAATAAACAATTCTGGGTAGTAACTAATCCTGTAATCTGGTAGAGGTTTACAGGCAGTGCATCTTATAGGTTTGCAGATTTAATTAGTCTTTGGTTAATTCATAGAAGTAAATAGCATGCAAACATGACAATTGCTGTATCTGTAATCTGTAACTGATTTTAATACAAGAAGGTTCTTAAGNCATCTACATATGGAAATCAAAGAAATGCAGTATTCTGTCTTTTCATATTATGGTTGAAATGCGCTCTGGTGTAACATACGGTGGTTAATTGTTGGAAACTTTCTTGTGTTTTTTTTTGTTGTTGGTTTTGTTGTTGGTGTTGTTGGTTTTGTTGTTGTTGTATTTAATTTTTTTGTTTTTTTTGGTTTTTTTTTTTGGTGTATGGGGTGGTGGGTTTGGTTTTTTTTGTTTGGTTTGGTTTTGTTTTCTATACCATACTGCTCTTGCAGCTTTCCTGGTATTCCTGATTTCTGTATCCTCGTTACAGTCTTTTCCTTGGGTAAAATTGAGAAGCATCTTGCTCATTAAATTTGAGGTTAGGAGCAGACTGTTAATACACTGACATGAAAACTATGGACTATGAAACTGTCCTTGCTAAATAGTAACTTTAGTTGTCACACTTGTAGCTTTCACTTTTTGGGTGTACACCTAATTAAGATTAGAATTGTTTTCACTGGCTGTGCGGGAGAGGACCTGCAGTTCTTGGTAGCAAACAATTAATTGGTTTTGATTAGTGTTTCCCAGCTCTGGTTGCAACAGTATTTAGGAACAAACAATTCTGGGTAGTAACTAATCCTGTAATCTGGTAGAGGTTTACAGGCAGTGCATCTTATAGGTTTGCAGATTTAATTAGTCTTTGGTTAATTCATAGAAGTAAATAGCATGCAAACATGACAATTGCTGTATCTGTAATCTGTAACTGATTTTAATACAAGAAGGTTCTTAAGGATGGCCATGTATGTCTGTTGTCCTCTGGATGAGAAAAGTTGATACCAGCATGAGTAAGCTGATGTAGTTGCTTTCGTTCAGACTGTGTGTATTTAGTGTGTTGTTATAAAATAAGGCTTTCCCCCCCTAAAATGTTTGTTTGTTTGCTTTTTTGTTAGCTGGCATTGATTTGAGCTCCAAGTTAAGATATAATCTTTATACATAAACTGAGCATGCTGAATTTTAAAACCTGAGTTGCAGCCTGTGCTTTCCACCCTCTAAGCAGACCAGGCAGTTCCAGTTAGATTACTCCTTAACTGTTAACAAGAGTGGCTTTGTAGTGTAGGATTGCTCTTTTGTGATGCCACTTATAGTGCTGCATGTTTTGTGATAAATCTGCTATGTATTTTAAGGAAATAAAGAACAATTTAGTAGATTACCCAGAAGAAAAATGTCTTGGTATTAAGTAAATCATACTGGATCCTGCTGTGCAGGTATGTGTGCAATTCACATGTGAGATTGGAGGGTGTTTTGAAGACACAGATGCAGCAAGAAACAAACAAGGTATTGATCATTGAGGAAAAACACAACTTATGGTTTTTGAAGATCAGTTCATTCAGCCTGATGAAGAACATTGATTGTTGTACTCTTAAAGAGGCTACTCACTTAAAAACAGAAGGAAAACTGTTTTTGCTGGTCTTTTATCATGAGGTAGCTTGCCCTAGTTTAAAATTGCATTGGAAATGAGATATAACTTGAGTGCCACAAAGATGTGGTCTGCCAGGCCCTGCAAGAGAATTGGCACCCCACCCTGTGCCTTGCCAGGCCAGTGAGATCACTGAAAAAAATAGTTCCATAAGCTGTGGAACTAATGACTTTGTTTCATGTGGCTTAGTCTCTTGTGGTTGATTTGTTTCTGGCAAAATCAGAAGGGTGTGCTCTGCCTAAAGTTTTTTTTTCCTGTAGTAGTTTGTTTGCAAGAGTTCTTGGGACAGAACTTTTTCTCTTGTCTAAAAAGATGTGAGCTTGTGTTCTTGCACTGTCTGATTTAGGCTGAATGTTTCTTTGCCTCCATGTCTTTTACCAGAGTCAAGATGATATTAGCATGCCTGCTTCAGA
The DNA here is from genome assembly GCA_013389865.1 of Piaya cayana. NCBI lineage: Eukaryota > Metazoa > Chordata > Aves > Cuculiformes > Coccyzidae > Piaya > Piaya cayana. Next base: position 92,011 of record WAAB01022438.1, read on the forward strand.
AAAAAAAATATGTAAGGGGATGAAGGCATTCTTCTTCCAGGTGCATGTTAAAACAAGAAAGTTGCATGCATGGCACCAGTGGGGAGTGGTGGGTATGAGAAGACTGTGCTGTAGAAATGGGTCCCATATTCTGGGAGAAGGTGGAAGCCTTTGTCATTTTGAGCTCCAGCCTATCCATAGGATTCAATCTGTTAGAGACTTCTTTGGTCTTGGTGTCCTCTCCCCTTTTCCTTGTTTTCCCCTTCTTTGTAGTTACCCTGAGCAGGTAAACATCAGATGGATATAAAGGGATTGTGAGAGAAGTTAAAACCTGGTCCTGCTGTCATCCACTTTCCCCTGAAGCCTGATTTGATCAAAGGATTTAATTATTTTGTGGTTTTTTTTAATAATGTGAAGAATTTAAATATGTCATTGGTGGGGCAATGATACAGTTCAGATTGTCTTGAAATAGTTCAATTTTCTAATATATCAGTGAGCAGCATAAAATGTACTGAAGTTCAATTATTTGCAGCAGTTTTGTTGCTCTATGTTGTTTGATCATGTGGAAGAAGAGATGCAGCTATTAGTGTTATTGTGCCCAACTGCCACTGTACTGAAGTAATCTTATTTGGTGGAACAGAGCAAGTGTCCAGGAGAAAGGAAAGGGTATCTGACATGAATACTCATTTAATGTATTTGTCATATTTTATTTTTAAAGCATGGACTAATAAGTGTGCATGCATGCCCCTTGTAATGGTCATGTTACATTCTGACCTCTTCTTATGAGATGAAGATGTCTTTTGGCTTGCCCGGTGGTTGCATATGAAAACTGATGGCTTTTCTCTTTTTTTTTCCTGTGTAAGTTTACAAATAGATTAGCCCCTGGCATTTGCTCGTGGGCAGTTGTATGTGTGTGAGTCTTGAGTCAAACGGAAGAGCTATAGGAATTTTTGGCTGAAGAGAAGGGGAGATTGCTGTTGATGTAGTAGTCTGGACTTTGTCTTGTTCTGCAATGGAATTTTGCTTTTGCAAGGGTTAACTCTGTTTTATTGTTGAACAATTTAAATAAAAATAGTTTGAGTTTTGGGAAATTACAAAGACAAGTCAGTGTTCTTAAAATGTTTTGTAACACTGTATGTAATGCTATTCTACAGTGTTTGCATTATGTCTGCATTTTTGAAACTCCCTTTGAACCTCCCTTTATTTTGTGCATCTCTTAGTTTAGGCTTGCCACCAGGTTTCTCAGAAACAAATATATTACATATACATGTATGTTTAAACTGCATTCTACTAGTGACATGCTGGCTATATATCCTTTTTGTTGTATATTGCTTATACTTTGCTTGACTAGAAAGTTGCCCTCAGGGATGAGAAAAACATTGGGATAAATATACATGCCTGTGGCAGAAAAATATAGAAAGTAGACTGCAGTTGGGATTTATCGATTGATTAGCTTTGTCAAGAAATTTAACTTGCAATATCTGTTTATCTTTAACATAATGGTTTAACTCCTCTTCAGGAAAGAGTGCAAATTAGAAGATGCTACTTGCAAGATCTCTGAATCTGACCCTGAGGAATTATCAGATGAAGCAAGTGGCGACACCTTCTATGGAACTTCTCCTCCTAATACACCCCGTCAGATGAAGCGTATGTCAACAAAACATCAGAAAAATAACGTTGGGAAACCTGCTAGCCGGGCCACTTTAAAAGACAGAGGTGATGCTTTGGTTTTTTGTTTTTCCTAAAATGACTGTGATGCCGTAGTAGTAGCCCTTTGTTATGTGATGGAGGAGATAAAAGGACAAGAGGGAATGGCCTCAAGCTCTGCCAGGGGAGATTTAGGCTAGACATTAGGAAAAAAATTTTCACAGAAAGGGTCATTGGGCACTGGAACAGGCTACCCAGGTAGGTGGTTGATTCACCTTCCCTGACGGTGTTTAAGGTATGGGTGGACGAGGTGCTGAGGGGCACGGTTTAGAGTTTGATAGGAATGGTTGGACTCGATGATCTGGTGGGTCTCTTCCAACCTGGTTGTTCTAAGATTCTGTGATTCTATAAACAGAAGATGGAGCCAGACATTGAAGTGCAGTGAAAGGACAGGCAGCAGTCATCATAAAGTGCAACAAGGGGAAACTCTTTTGGGTATTTGAGGAAAAATTTTGTTGTAAGGGTGGTCAGGCAGACAACAGATTGCCAGAGAGGTTGTTGGGTTGTTGAATTTCTGTTTTGGGAGATTTCTAAAACACTACTGGATAAGATCATAAGCAGGCTAAACTCGTTTTGAAATAAACCTTGGCGGGGTCAGGAGGTTGGAAAAAATTACTTACAGAGGTATTTTCCAGTCAATTTTTTTCTGTGGTTCTGTGCTCTCTAGTGATAGTGTAGTTACCTTTCTGTGCCAGTTTCATATTCTGAACCACTTCATAGTCTGTTTTATAGAAAAATACAGTTTTCGGTAGTTATTCTTTACTCTTAGTGTCACTAAAGCTATCAAATTGTAGTTACCACTGTTTACTTCTTTTGATGCTTTAGTCAGAAAGTCATAACTGGGGGAGAAAACCTCAAGGATACTTCATGTGTTTTTTCATAATGTTACTAAGTAATAATATCCAATACCAACATTTTTAATAAAAAATATGAATTCTAAGCTTCTCTTTCATTAATTTGAGCAGATAAGAGTATGGCAATTGCTTGTTGGAAAAGATAATTTTTTAAAAAACATGGTAGCTACATCTTTTCAAGCTGCCTTTCCAAGAAAAAAAAGAAGGAACATGTGCAGTGCTTATGACAAATGCAAACCAAACCATTTTTAAGACTATATTCAGTATTTTCACAGATAATATGTCCAGGTTTAGTTTTTCCTGTGGTGTTTTTTTTTTTTTTTTTATTTAGAAACCAACACAAAACTCTGTCGAACAAAGTTATTTGCCATTGTTGTGGCAGCTTAACTATTGCCGGTTAATATTTTGGAAGCAGTTTTTTAAATTGCTTCACAGGAAACGGGAACTGTTATCACAAAACGCCTTTACTTGCAGACATCACGCTTTCAAGGTAGAGTGTGGGAGAAAAGGTTAATAGGTTTGCATGAATAAGGAAATACAGCCTGTTCTTCACTTGCATAGGATTGTGGAGTACAAGCTCATAACAAGTGAATGGCCCATGCAAGCATCTCCCAAAGCTTTTGGTTCCTTTTACCAGCCCGTGAGTAATGTCACTGTGAAAACAGCATTCACTGAAGGACCTATCCCTTAAACTATATTGAAGAGAAATCTCATTATACTTGTCAGTTAGCTCTATAGGCCTTGGAATTATTAAGCTTCTTTTACTAGCTTTTAATTGTGCCTTTTGGTGAAATTAAACTTTTTAAATCCAGTGTTAACCTTATTTGTTTTATAGTCACATAGTAGTTATAATAAATTCTGTTATTTTTCTTTTGTTGCTTTAAAAAAAAAAAGCTTAGGTTCTAAACAGAAATTGTGTTACTGAAGAACTATAGTGCTCAATATTTCATTATAACTCTTTGGTGTTGAGCACATTGTTTATCCCTGGTGACAGGTTTTGAGCAAGGTTTCTTTCCTTTACTTGTGAGGGGAATGGTTCTTGCTTCTGGAATAATATCTTATTCTTTGTTGCTGTGAGCATATCTTTAAAATAATGTTTAGGGTTTGTTTGGGTTTTGATGGTTTTTTTGTTTGTTTGGTTTGGTTTTTTGACTTGGCAAGTGTTGTATTGTGTAAAATCTTTCATGGAATGCTCGTAGTTCATTTTGGCTAACTGGATCTGTACATACAATCTCAGAAAATGTATCCTATACTGTAAGGAAACAAAAGAAACCCCCTCCAAACTCATCAGTTTTAAAGTGGACTAGTTGGTTGACCTTGAATGTGTATGCATATGTTGTCATTGAGGGTTAATTGGCTCTATTTCAGAGAGAATTTATTCAGGGTTAAGTTTGATGTAACCAAATGGTTTAAAAAGTAAATGGAAAATAAGCTTTCAGACATGTTAAATTTTGGTTTTATATATATATATGTGTGTGTGTGTGTGCGCGCGTCTGTATTTAGCCAACTGAAAGAATATTGAGTGTTAGGGGCTTACTTACTTGCATCTCCATTGTTTGATTAATTTCTGTCATGTTAAGCTTCTTATAACTTGCATTTAGTGTCATTAGATGAAGTGACACAATCTGTTAAAAGCAGTTTCTTGTGTAGCCCAAGACCCATAGGATTGATTTTTTTTCTATGTGATGCATTTCTCCTAAGGCATAGCTGTTTCTCTTGCCTGTTTTTGTTTTTGGTTTGGGTTTGGGGTTTTTTTTATGGTTCAGAGGTTATGGAAGGTCAGTTCAGTGATGCTTTCTTACTTATTGAAGTGTTAGTGTACCTCTTCTTTTTAGTATGAAACTTATGCAACATCATACTTGAAGGGGAGCCTCTGTCTGCCCCACCTTCTTATCCTTGCCGAGTCCCTAGAGTTAGTTTTGTCATGGGTTTTTTTAATATTAAATGAGCTGTTTAAGATTTCAGACTCTGCCATGTGCCCGCTCTCAACTTCCTATCCTTGGTTAGTCATGAAACCTACCTGACCCATGTAACACTAAAAGTAGTTGTAATGCAAAACTTGTTAGTACAGCTGAACTTGTTTAACAAAATAATTTAAGCCTATATTACAGAACTGCAATGAAATAAGTTGTAGGAACTCATATACTTATAACATTGATACTTATTTATTGCAGGATTGTCAGGTATATTTTAAGTATTGATACCTGTTTATTAGATAAAATGAGAGGTTTTTGAAACAATTTGTAGATTATTGTGCCTGGATGTTAAGTAGGACAAATATTCCAATATTAGGACATTTTGGATGTCCAATAATGAATTGTACTTTTAACATTCCTTTTTTTCAATGTGTCTTGGTGGGATGGGAAATCTGAAGGTTAATATTGAAGGAAAATAACATGAACTGAAGGGGTTTTGAAGACCTGGTAGCTAGAGCGTAGGTTCAGAAAGTGATCTTTAAATGTGTGTTTCCATTTATTTTGTAAGGTCACCAAAATCTTTAATGTCAAAGTGCTGGTAAAAGTTGGATCAATTTCTAATTACCTCAGAGCCTGAGGCAGGGGTGTATGTGTGTTTCATCTCTGCCAACCTCCTTCATCTTCCTTCTTCCCTGCAGTTGCAGAATGTGTCTTTCCACTGTGTGCCTGTCCTAGCTTTTGAGCTATTCCCTTCTTGTGGCAGTGCGAGCTGTGTTGGGGGATTCAAGCTGATATGCTAGCAGGACTTTTAGTCTTGTGTTGTGTCTGGTGCTGGTTAACATCATGAGTTAATAACCACTGAGGGTGAGATACTACTGTCTGATGGTAGTGTTTGAGTAGATTAATGTATTATATCAGTTTGGTGCAAAAATAAGTGTTGTAACCTGTGATGCTTATTTTGGATTAAACTTTTTATTTAACTGTGTTCATGTAGCATAACATTTTAAAGTGCAAAAATTGCTCTACTTTTTTATGCTAATGGTTTTGATTTAACTGTTTATTCTTACATTGTACTGTCAAATTAAAGATGGGAAAAGGAAAGCATGAGCAATTTTGTGGTAGGAGTTCAAAATGGGGTATAAAGCAGCAGAAACTGCCAGCAGTATCACCCAAGCATTCAGCCAGCTTGGTATTGGTTACAAAAATTTTGTAATGGAAGCAAGAGCCTTGAGGATGGGAAGAGTTGCAGATGTCCTTCTGCGATAGTCAAAATCCATTGTTGAAGAGGACCTATGCAAAACTACTCGAGAGTTTGCAGAACTTAATATTGTCCATTTGTTGAACAGTTGTTTGGAATTTGCACCAAATTGGAAATGCAAAAAGCTTACTCATGAGATCTCTCTCTCAGTGATTACCACATTTTAAAGCATCTCAGCATCCTACAGGAGTTTTCTACAACCAAGCAGCAGCTCAGACCACATTGGAATAATTTATCAGTTTCAGGACTCCAGAAATCTATGCTCCAGAATGTTTAGTTTTGGCAAAAATGCATAGATTCTAATGGTTCTTATTGTGATTAAAAGTTTTTATTCTAAGCTGAGATATCCTGCATTAAATTTGATAATTAAAAATGGCAGTTATTTTTGCACCAACCTGTTAAAATCAATGATAGTGAATTCCATTGCAGGTTTCTTAGTCAGTGGTACATTTATCTTCCCTGGAAGAAAACTGTGCCTGGGTTAGATGCTTGTTGGTTGCTGTTGTACTTCATAGCTATTCAGAGAAGGGTGTACGAATACCTTAAATCAAAGTAGTATAAAAGTTATTGATCAAGCCTGTGTTTGCAAGAAACAGTTTCTCTGATGACTTTGATTCTTCTTTCTTCCTCATATCCTTCAGAATATAATTTTCTCCTTTCCCCTCTCAAGTTTAATACCATTGCGCACATTGTGACCCACCTCAATCCTATGCGGCTATGGCAGGGGTTAAATTACATTTGTTAGATACAAGGATTGGAAGGAGGTAGTGTGGTGGGTCACACCCTTAGCTCATTTATTGCTCATTAACTACTGAAAACAGGGTTCCTAATGGAAACAAGTGAAGGAAGATGCTCTGCCCACACACCCCTCCACTTTCATGTAAGACATCTCTGCAACCTTATCACAATACCTTTGTATGCGTACATTTGATAGTCTTTGAGCTACGTTATCACACCAGTTCTTTTGCAGAACAGTACTGTCTTACATGAGTAGAGATTGTTTGGAACTTTGTAATGAAGGAAGCAGATTTCTGTATGACTGTACCTTTTGTTGCTAGAAGGTATGTAGTGAATGAAACAAGAATGAAGGACCGTCTGATAAGTCAGTGAAGTGCATCATATGATAACAGCATTCTGTCATGAAAATTTGTGTGATGCTAGGCAAATATCACAAATTAAGTTTTTCGGTCTGATTCTTGTTTTCCTAGGAGCAGGGTAGAGGTTCTGTGATGGGGTTTGCAAATTGTGGAGAATTCAAGGTTTCAGCTGAAGTCAGGGAGTTTTTGACATGAAGTACTCAATGTTCTGAAAAGTTGAGCAATAGCTGTTCCCATGTTTGGCATTTAAAAGTATGCTGGCTTGTTAGATCTGTCTCTATCATGATTTTCCATGTATAGAAAGAGAATAATATTCTTCCACTGAACAGACTTGTTTTGCAAATAAGCTTTCTAGTATTTCTGGTATTAATGGATGTTATAGTGAGGATCACAGTAGCAAGGACTCTGAGGAAATCACTACTTCTGGAGTGGAGAATGAGTAATGTGCAGCAGTTAATCCCTAGAGTCCCAGTGAACAGTAAAAAAAAAAAGAAGACAAAAGTATTCAGACATCATTCTGAAAGTCTTTTCAGTTCTCAAATAACCAGGGGTCCTGTGACTTGTGTGTTTCAAATGCTGATGCCTAGACTATAGCTAGTCTATATACAGGTGCATCTCTTCAGCCTGTCACCAATTCCTGAACAGAGAACTACTGTTTTAATACCATATAGTTTCTTGTGTAAAACATAGACTGAACTGGGTTTGTTAGTACTGCAGAGGAGTGAGAAGGTCTGCTGCTCCTGAGGAAGGAACAGAAAGTGTAGATGAGATTGCGCAATTAGGAAGGAAAGGGTTACTCTTATGTGGTAAGGGAGAAGGCAAGTGTTCACGTGTTTAGATAGTGGGAAAATAGGCTTCTGATCTTTAGGCAGCGTATTAAAGCAACAGAGGGGTTCCCAGAACTAAAATCAAGCACCGCAAAAGCCAGGATCAGATTATTCAAGCCAAATTTCAGAATCCACACATGCTTCATGTCTTATGAAGTTGCATATGCAGTGGAATCTCTTTAATTCTGTGTGAATTGGAAGCCTTAATAATGCTCTAGTGCATTTTGAGTTTTCGTTTGGGAAGTTGGTGACAAATATGTGGAAAATTAACCCAGAAACTATTCTTTTCCTTTTGATCATGCTCAGTTCTCAGCAGGTGGCATACTCAGGTTAATGAGAATACTCTGAGGTCCTTTCTATAAAAGAGGTATAGCAAGAGGAGGAAAAAAAGAATCCTTTGGTGCTACTATTGATTTAGCTATACTAGTGTAATTTCTAAGATGTTTAACATCTACCCTTACTTTGTTTTATTGGTATTAAACAATGGTTTATGTTCAACCTAAGAAATGTGGTTGGGTGCTGGATTGAATAATACTACTTCTAGTTATTGCAGTCACATTCTTTCTTTTTCTTCTTCTCTTACAGAAAAAATGAGTGTGCCAACTCAGTCTGTGCATAAGGACAATGGGAAAACCATAGAGAATGTGGAGGAGCACAGCTATAAGCAAGGAAGAAAGATCCGAGACACTCTAAGGACAACAGAACGAGATCACAAGAAAAACGTGCAGTGCTCATTTATGTTAGACTCAGTTGGTGGGTCTCTGCCAAAAAAAATTCCAGATGTTGATCTCAATAAGCCTTACCTCAGCCTTGGCTGTAGCAATGCTAAGCTTCCAGTCTCTGTGCCCGTGGCAATACCCAGAACTGCACGCCAGACTTCTAGGACTGATTGCCCGGCAGACCGCTTAAAATTCTTTGAAACCTTGCGGCTTTTGTTAAAACTTACCTCAGTCTCAAAGAAAAAGGACAGAGAACAAAGAGGGCAGGAAAACACCTCTTCTGTTTGGCTAAACCGATCTAATGAACTGATCTGGCTGGAGCTGCAAGCTTGGCATGCTGGCCGGAGCATTAATGACCAAGACCTCTATCTCTATGCTGCCCGTCAAGCTATCCCTGACATCATCAATGAAATTCTCACCTTCAAAGTAAACTATGGAAGCTTCTCCTGTGTAAAAAATGGAGCTAGTCTTAATGGTACTTCAGGAGGAGGAGTTTGCAAAGCAACACATGGAACTAGTGCTTTGGGTTATTCAAGTTACCATGAACACCTGCATCGCCAGCGGGTCTCATTTGAGCAAGTAAAGCGGATAATGGAGCTGTTAGAGTATATAGAAGCACTTTATCCATCTCTACAGGCTCTTCAAAAGGACTATGAAAAGTATGCGGCAAAGGACTTCCAAGACAGAGTGCAGGCACTCTGTCTGTGGCTAAATATAACAAAAGACTTAAATCAAAAACTGCGGATTATGGGAACTGTCTTGGGCATCAAAAATCTTTCTGACATTGGCTGGCCAGTGTTTGAAATTCCTTCTCCTCAGCCGTGTAAGGACAATGATCCAGAGGAGGAAGGAGTTGATAGGGAAACGGAAGTAAAAGAATCCTCAGGAACATGCACAGAGGAGAGTGATGGCGAAGAACAAATTTCTGAGGCGAATATTGAGGAACTTAGACAAGCCATCAAGAACAATTTTACTAATAAGCCAAATTTTGACTTTCAGGACCATTTTTCAAGGAGGCTTGATAGGCTTGAATCTGGGGATGACTCTGCTTCTTGGGTTATTCCAGAATGCAGTGCTGAGACAAGCTGCAGCCAACATTGTTTGACCTCTATTTACAGGCCATTTGTAGATAAAGCACTGAAGCAAATGGGATTGAGGAAATTAATTTTAAGACTGCATAAGCTAATGCATGGTTCATTGCAAAGGGCCCGTATGGCGTTGGTAAGGAGTGATCACCAGCTAGAGGTAGGTTGCTACTAGTGTGAATGGATAACAGGAGTACCTCCCCTGCAGTATTGTTTTTATCTGAAACTGGAGGAATTGGGATCTTTTGAAAGTTTTGGTTGCTTTGTTGGTTTTTGAAAGATAGTGTATGTTATGGTTGAGAGCCATAACTTGCTTCCACTGAAGTTAACCTGTCATTTGACCTGAATTAGAATTTGTGTGAAGCACAATCTAGATCTATGTTCTTATTTGTATTTGAAATAACATTTGTGTGGTAACTTCTTTGTTCATTACATTTTCTAATGTCTAAAGCCAAACGTTGTAAAAATTAAAATGGAAAATTAGGCACAAAAGTTGAATCATGAGAAACATTAGCAATGGAAGAGGTAATTTTCCTTTTCTTGTCTGCAAGGCTGAATCTCTCTCTGCAAGACATCCTTTATGAAAACTACTGTTGTTTTGGGAGTTCCTCATATAAATGAATGAAATAGTGTGATGGCACGTTATGCTTGAGGACAGATCTTAACTTTGAAATCTGAAAGCAAATCACATTAGCATGTTGCATTCTTCAGATGGCTCTTAATTTAAACCTCTTTTTTTGGGGGGGTCATTCTGTATTCTTAATAAAGAATGATTGTGAGTTAATAAAACCAAAACTATGAAATAAACAGTAAATGAAGGTCCATAGCTGAAGTTTTGTATGGTAAATTGGTCACTAATTCTTTCAAGGCAGAATATTGTTTCTCAATATAAACAGTTACCTGACTTGTAGGCATTTTTATATTAGGAAGAACTAGTAGCAAGTATTACTTGCCCTCCATGGTTAAGTGGCACTGTGGGGAGGACCCAACCATGAATTCTGGGTGAAGGAATTTCTGAGCCAGTGTGCCTATTCAAATATGGATATCATACGAGGTCTTTGACAAAATGATCTTTGTGTTTGACTGTCATGTTTGCAAAAGGAATGAGGATTTCCCTTGGAGGTTACTTTTTAGTGTGACCAAGTGTATATTTATAAAATTACTTGCTTTTGAAGTTCTTATTCATACTGTTGCTAACATAGTTACCAATGTAAAAAATGAAGCTTTTAGTTGAATTTTTGTTCATTCTGTAATTAGTTTCAACTAGTTCTAGGAAGTTTTACATTAACAAAATCTTTGTGCATTTCTAAATAGTCATGTACCAGAGCAAAACTTGTGGGTGTCTGCTACAGTAACTAGAAGTACCTTCAAACCATATATTCTTATGTATAATATATGTAATATAAAGTTCAGCTTTATATATAGGTAGAAATACCTTTTAAAAAAAACAAAGGAAATGAAACATAATTTGGGGGTGTTGAAAACTACTTTGAATGTCTTTTTGAAGTTGCTAGTGTATTTGACTTCATAAGGGTTCTTAAAACATTAATGAAACACTAGTAGCTAGAATATTTGCAGCTTTACAGAATTAAACTTCTTGGTAATTTTCAGTTGGATGGCTTGTGTAAGATGAAAGTTAATCTTTGCTCCCTCCTCCAACAATTTCTTCGAGTACTAATTTTCAGTAATTATTACATTTTTTGGTGTGTTGTCATCCTAAGAAATTGCTTTATGACAGAAGATGAATGTTAAAAAAAATTAAGTGTCTTACCTGCCCCCAAATTAAAAGAATCCTGTTTAAAAAAAAAAAAAAAGCAAGCACTGATTGTCAGACGTGTTGTATCTATTGCAGGAAAAGATGGTGTCAGACTGGAATAGAAAAGATGGCTTTGAGTTGCTTGGTCTTTGCATTTATAGTACTGTAAATGTAGTGTCTGTTTTTTGTTGTGCAGTTCAGTTTGATATTTGTATGCAGCCAGAGCTGTTAGTGGTTTTGTTAGTCGTTGTTACATCTATTATTTTTGTATCTTGAGTATGTGTTTGTGTTGTGTGTTGTCTCTGGACAACTTTTCATTTCTATTGTTAAACACTGTCTTTCATCTAACATGCTTTCTGGATTCTTCCACTGTATCTGTTCTAATACTTTTTTCATCTTAAATATATATAAATATATATACAGATAGCTGGTTTTAGTGTCTTTTAAAGTACAAGTTTCATTCAGCAGAGGCTGTGATACTTTTAACAAGGCTTTAGGTACTATAGAGTCTGTGTGAAAGTTGTACGATTTGATTTTTAAAGGAAATGGATAAGATTTCTTATTTTAGTTTACCAAATCAGAGCTGCTGTTTTAGCAGAACAATATTTAAGGCCGTGTATCCTGCTGGTTTATTTAGCTGGCTGGACTTTTGAGTATGGATTTTATGTATGAATGGCTTGGAGTTTGTTTTCTTGGGGTTTTTCTAACAAGTATTTGGTAGTCACTTGAAACATTTCAGTTTTGGTCTCCTGAAGATTAACCTTAAGATTAACACAAGTTTAGGTGTCTGATACTTACCTCTAATGCCATGTGCTGTTATCCTTATGTTAGAAAATGAAATAACGCATTTATTCAATGTTGTTGGGTTATTTTTGCTCAAAGGCTAGTTCTTTAATATTTTTTATAAGAACTATATTTTTTCATCACTATACTCACAATTCTCATAGTGATGTATTTCTTAAATACTGTAAAAGTGTAGTATTTTCATGATGTTATTAATGAAAGCTTCTTGTATAAAAGCTTCTAGCTCTAGTGCTGTTCTGATGCTGTAACTTTACTTAAGACAGAGTTAGTAAAAAGGAGGCATTACTGCACTGTCTATGATAAGTTCTTAAAATGTAGGTCAACTGGTAATTAGACTTGAACTAAATTAGGTATAAAGTCAAGTGAAGGGTTGTGCAGCACCAATACAGGCTTAGGGTTGACCAGCTGGAAAGCAGCTCTGCAGAGAAGAACCTGGGAGTTCTAGTTGACAACAAAGTGAGAATGAGCCAGCAATGTGCCCTCCTGGACAAGGCCCCTGGTATCCTGAAGTGTGTTAAAAAGACCATGATCCGTAGGTTACGGGATGTTATCCTCCCCCTCTGCTGTGCCCTAGGGATGCTGCATCCAGAGTTCTATGTCTGGTTCTGGGCTCCCCAGCTCAAGAAAGCTCAGAGGGAGGGCTATGAAGATGATTAGAGGACTGGAGTACCTCTCTTAGTAGAGGCTGAATAAGCTTAGTCTATTTAGCCTGGAGGAGAGAAAACAGAGGACCTTACCAGTGCTTATGAATATCTAAGGGATAGGTGTCAAGAGGATGGGGCCAGACTCTTCTCAATGGTGCCAAATGACCCAACAAGGGGCAACAGGCACAAACTGGAGTACAGGAGATTCCACCTGAACATGAGGTTGCCCTCTCTACTGTGAGGGTAACAGAACACTGGAATAGGTTGTCCATGGAGGTTGTGGAGTCTCCTCTAGACATATTTGAAACCTGCTGGGAGATATTTCTGTGCAACCTGCTCTAGGTGAGCCTGCTTTAGCAGGGCGCTTGGACTAGACTATCTCCAGAGGTCCCTTCTAACTCTGATCATTCTCTGATTCTGTGATAGAGGGAATCCCCACTTGTGTATGTCTGCTTTTTCTACATTATAAGCTAGCAGTTTTATAAACCACTTAAATATCTGAAGTGCTTAGTAGAGTTTGTGCCAACGTTAGACAGTAATGAATATGCCATTCTATCCCTCATGATAGTTGGGAAATATTAGACTATTAACAAATAAAACCACTGAGAAAATGGTAATTTTTCTGGCTCTTCAGAGAAAGCAGACTGTGTACAACATTTTAGGCACAAATGTCAAAAATAAATGTGCAGGTGTAAAGGGATAAAGAATTTTTTTTAGTTTTACATAATAAGCTTAAAAATAGTTTGGGGTTTTTTTTAAAACTTTCCAGGCATTCATTTGATCTAATTTCTGGTAGTGTTCTCCCCTCCTTTGAAGTGATGTTATTTAAGTTTGGAAAAAATGTTATTTAAGTTTAAGAAAACCTCAAACATGCTAGTTATGTCTTATGTAAATGAAGGATATTGAAGTATTTAGCAGGTGTGAAATGAGAATTGGAGTAAACCAAACTTAATCTGAAACAAATCTCCGTAGATGATTGTTAACAGTGTGTTGTTATATTCAGGATCTGCACACTTGGCAGCTCAAATTTTCTCCCTGAATGAAACAGTGCCCTCATATAGAACTTTGCTTGGAATGGTATTGCACGGTATATTGTTCAGATGCCTAGGATGTCTATTCCTGATAATTTCAATTATTTTCTGTAATTATTAGTGTTATTTAATGTAAATATAAGTTTCATTCAAATGGAAAATAGGTCTGTTAACTTAAAAAAAGCTTGATCTTTTTTATATTTTACCTTCTTTTTCTAATTTCAGTTCCAGTTTCTTAACTTCTACCGAAGTTAACAAGTTACCTTTCCAATACTTTTGTTTCATTTAGCTATTAATACTTTGTAGAATGTTGTATCACTTTAAAATGTGGAGTTTCATGTTATATATGCACTGGTATTTAAAAAGGAATGAAACTCCTCATGTAACATATAGCCAAGTGCAAGCTTGTTTCTCTAGTCATTAATGTAAGACCTTTTTCATTATTTAAATACATTTTGAAATTCTGGACTATTTTACCATATAATGACTTGAATATCTCTTCCTGTATACGTTAGACCTAAGTTGTATGTTCATCTTGCCTTCAAATGGCAGTTTCCTTCAGTGTAGTGAGGTGATCTGCAGCTTTAATAAATGCTTTAATCACTATAAAACAGAAACAGTAAAGTAAGAGTTTTTGTTCACTCCCAAGGGTCCATAATTGTTCTCCTCAGCCTGGTGATCCTTAGATAAAAAAAAAAAAGATTAAATGGTTAGCTTTAAAAAAAGAAGAGAACAGAAGTTGAGACTTTGTGGTTGATTTTCTGTTCCATAGAACCTTGCCTTTTAAAAACTTTTGTGCGTGTTACTTTAAATAAATGCGAAATCCTAGGTAATTCAGGTATCTTTTTTGTGATACCTATTTCTCGTTACAGTTTTCAGAATTTCCAGATCACATGTTGTGTTCAGATTATGTGCAGTTATTAAATTCCCCACCTTGTGAGCAAAAGTGCAGCACTGTCTCATGGGAGGAGCTGAAATCCATGGATTTACCATCTTTTGAACCTGCATTCTTGGTCCTCTGCCGAGTCCTGCTCAATGTTATCCATGAATGTCTCAAGCTAAGGTTGGAACAAAGACCTGCTGGGGAGCCATCTCTTTTGAGTATTAAACAGGTGTGCTTCAACTGATCGTTTCTTTTTTACTATATTTCCTTCCTGAAACTTCTTTGTCATTTCATTAAAAAGGTTGTTCATTTAAAGAGAGTTAGTTTACAAAATGACAATGTGTAATTATTTCATAGCTTTATTTAAATAGTCTTGCATTTCATATGGAGATGTGGGTTTTGCATAATAAACAACTGGTCATACATACCTCTCTGATTATACATGGTGGACACATAGTGGCAGTTGATTAAGAACAACAAAATGAAAAAAAAAATCTTATTTCACAGCATATCGTTTCATGCAAAAATTTGGTATTTTCTATGAGTAGTAACCCAAGATTGTCAGTCTTGTTACTAATTGAGTACATTGTATGAGGATTTCTTTCCTTGTAGTTATCTGATACAATGAAATCTGTTCAGATCAATGCTTTTTCAAAATCTAGTTCAGGACATACTAAAATAGCCTGAAGTCATCTCCCTACTCCCTGGCAAGCATAACCAGATCAGGATTTTATCAGGTGGTCATTAAAGGTAAACATTTATATAAGCTCTTGGGCTGAGAATGATTTTGCATTCCATTTGTCTGCTACTCCAAAATAAATTGCTAAATTACTTTATGGTCTCAAATTTCAGTCTTCTTTCCCTCCCTTGCCCCCCTTATTTTTTCCCTGCCTTAGTATACTAGGACTTTGGATACCTTTATATTCAAAAGCACAGTACCTACAGTTTCAATCTCAAGAGCCATGGTAAAATAAAGTATAGCATACTATATTGTAAAATGCAATATATCCTTTTTTTTTTTCCTCAGAGACGGGGGCTTTTTTTTGCCCTTACATTTTATATTCTCCTTGTACTCATTCTTCCTGGAAAATAATGTGTTTGTTATAGACTTTTTATGGTGTGTGCTGCCTTGCTAATTACACTGAAAAGCTTAATTCAACTCAGCAAATGCTTGCTGTCCCACGCAATATTTCTGAACAGGCAGAGGAGAAGTGGAAGATAGTTCGCAAATAGATCTGTTTGTTTCCTGAAGAATTATAATTCCTAAAATCTTGAGTGGGCTCAAAACAGAATCCAAGGATCTCTTTTATGCCTGCAAATCCACAGACTATTACAGAATTACAGAGCTACTGTGATTTGTTGGAGGTATTCTGGTCTAACCTTCTGTGGTGGAAACTGGGTCCTACATTAGGTTATACAGGGCTGTGTTACGCCAGTTCATGAACACTTCAAGTAAAAGAGAGATTCCAATGCTTCTCCAACACAAAGAAAGCCACTAAAACTTAGAAAACTTAAGAAACTTTCTTGCTCTAAACTACAGTACCCTGAAGGCTATGTGACCTGGCCCACCTGCTTTGCAGAAAATAATTTCTTGTGCAAACTCCCTAAACAAAAAGCAATCTGAGAGACAAAGCAATAATAGTGGTATTTTCAGTTGCACATTCTTTAGTGTGCTCATTACAGACCTTATTTTTTGTAGGCCTGTTTCTTTGTGAGTTTCAGTTCTAAAAGCTGACGCTTAAAATTAGCACTGCAGGTTTTTTTGTTAATCCTATGTTCTTTATTTCAGTAGCACTGCATGTCACTGTGTAGCAGTATTATTTAAACAAACAAACAAATCTGTACTTTTAGCAAAGTTTTGGAAGTATTTTATGGTCAGATATTACTATTTGCAAGTTTTAGAAGTGAACTTCGCTTGTGTCTGTAAGATACAGCATACTGTGCTGTAAAGTGTTGAGTGATATTGGCAAGTCCCATCCGTCTTGTGAGTAATGGATAATTAAGTGCCAATTTTAAAATCTTTGAACAAGTTATGTTTTTCTTTTGTGGATTCAAGGGCAGAAAACCCCAGTAAGTTAACACAGAGTACACTGAATGTGTTTGAGTGGAAAGTTAAGAATTCGCATTAATTTTTAAAGATGACACCTTAGGGATGTCAATGAGTAATTATTGGATTTCTAGCCTATTAAAAACTATTTTCCCCCCACCTCCCCCTTTTCACCTATTGTTGAGTGTCAAACTACAGAGTTCAGAATATTACCCCTGTTTCCCCTACATGCCAGAGAGCACTGTATAATGTGTTCTGGCCTGTAAGAGATTCCAAAGACTCATGTCCTGTTAATAACATTACTGTTTATTTTTTGCTTTCATGCCATTATAATTTTTCATGCATTGAATCCACTATATTGATATAATATTCTTGTCAGGATAGGCATACTAGAAAATTTTAAAAAGCAGATTAACCAACCAGTGATTCTGTTATTTTGGACCTGACGAATGAACTCCCCTTTTTCTAGTCAGACTCTCAATTTAGTGAAGTTGTTCCACGAAGGTCAGGGATTGTCAGACCTGGAGACATAATAGTTTTAGAAGAATACATGCTTAGCACTGGAAGGACTTCTGAAAGGAAAGCATTTGTTAGTGTAGGTTTGAAAGTGTTCCTGCTGACTGTGTACTGCCCTGTCTGTGGCTGTCATGTTTCTTCAAATAAATAAAAACT
Organism: Piaya cayana; assembly: GCA_013389865.1. Classification (NCBI taxonomy): domain Eukaryota; kingdom Metazoa; phylum Chordata; class Aves; order Cuculiformes; family Coccyzidae; genus Piaya; species Piaya cayana. The sequence goes on from WAAB01022438.1 coordinate 109,290, forward strand.
GTAAGCTTACAGGGAGGTAGGTGTGACAGCTGTTTGGCCAGAAATGACCACTTCTACAGTTGAAGAGGTAACTTATGTTAACTGTAAGCAGGGAAACAACAAAAGAAACACCAGCTGGTTTTAGGGCTAGTACAAGTTTTAGAGTTGTGGGCACCTGCACAATAGGTTGGCAGTTATTTCCGCTAGCAAAACATTTCTTTTGGATCTTTAAACATGTCAAACACATTGCATGTTATTCCTGACTTATTTCCACTTAAGCTGGTGATGTGATGATTGTGAACCCACTTGTACGCCTCCAAACTTTTAAACTATGCACTAAGTTGCTTGCTGTGGCTGGCAGGCAGTGAAACCTGAACCATTTGTTTACATCTCCATTTTACAGGTAAGTGGCAGATGGTTTGATGGCAGTTAAGTAATTCTTGAAAACTACTGACATCTTTCCTGTAGACATGTAGAGATACTGTATTAAATTCTAAAAGCTATAGAAATTACATAATGATTAATATATTTAGACAGTGGAATGACAAATCAAACTTTCACTTCCCAGGGAGATAATGTGGTGACTGATGGCAGTTTTCAACTTTTTCCCTTGCAGCTAGTGAGAGAGTGTAAAGAGGTTCTGAAAGGTGGCCTGTTAATGAAGCAATATTACCAGTTTATGTTACGGGAGGTGTTAGATGACTTACAAAAGATTGATTGCAACATTGATTCTTTTGAAGAGGACCTGCATAAGATGTTAATGGTAAGCTTCAAAAGGGAGAAAATATCTTTAGTTCCAGTAAATGTATTAATTGGAATACTGCCAATAGAAATCTGTTGTCCCTGTTGAGTAGGGGTTTTGCTGCTTTTGTTGTTGCTGTGCTACTTTAACTTGATTTCATTGTTTTAATGGACTTGTAAAGGTCACACAGTAGCTGTTTACATTTTAGCAGTGATTTCAGTAATACTGATTTTTTTTTTTTTTAACTGGACTGTGGTACAGTATATGTGTAGATTGCCTGGATTTACAATAAAATGGTTGATAAATAGAACTGTAAATTCCATACATTAAAACTAAACTTTCAATAAACTTCTAGTATTGAGTAGAAAAACTAAAGCCAAATACAGTTGTTTGACTGGCTGGGTACTACATTTATCTATTAATGATACCTTATTCTTAATAGGTATTCATTTTTGCAGTGAGTTAAGCATGAAGACAAGGACTTGTCCTCTGAAAGATAGGAAATTAAAAATTAAATATTCTTTAGTAAGTTTAGTTTAAGTTACTGTTCTGAGGGATGTGACTGATTTTTATTCTTTTATGAGGTTGAGCTTTCTCCTGACTATTTTGGAGAAAAAAACCCCACAAGATATACCTCATCATTAGTGTTTTGTCGGCAAAGCTGTTAGTACTATCTATTCTTGAGTACACATGAATTTCTCTATTACATTATTTTTATTGCCTTCAAATGTGAAAATATATTCTTTTACCTAAAGTTTGTTATACTGTGTGTCTGCCTTCATCTCCATCTGAAATTTCTATAAACTGCCAGAGGAAATGGCCAGGCTAGATGAAAAGAGAACAGTTCATCTTGGCTGTTTTGGAATTCCTTACCTGTTTGGGGTTTGTTTTTTTTTTTTTTGTACTGCAACTTTTTTTTGTTCTTTGAGGCAAGAACTCACACTTTGGCAACAGTTTTAATTGTATAGGGATTTTGCTTTTTGCAGGTCTTGAAAGGAATAGTTACAAGACTGTAAATAGGAATAAATATCAGGTTTCAAAGAATCACAGTTTGTGCCTCTTCAGAGATACAGGTTGCTTTAGCAGTAGCATCACGACAGAAGGGTTAGATGAATGGTCAGAACTGTCAGAAGACTGGGACAGCTGGGCAGAGAGGGCTGAAAAACTGATCTGGACTGAAAAGAGGGATAGAGAATACTCGTTTGAATTCAGAAGGGAAAAGAGGGATAGAGAATACTTGTGTGAATTCAGAAGGTTAAGAAAGGATTAATGAGGGGTCCGGTGTGGAAGTCTGTATTTTCCTGTGGACTGTGTGTGTGGGCGGGCAGTCAAGGTAGCTAGAAAGAGTACTGGAATAGGAATTAGGCTAAAAGTGAAAGACTAATAAAATGAAGTCCAGAATGGAGCTATGTTCTGCAACTATTGGAACACAGTACCTGCCTAACTCAGATTTTAAAGTTTTCCTTATCTGCTGGGCTCTTATGAGACCCCATCTGGAG
>WAAB01022440.1:0-18889 GCA_013389865.1 Piaya cayana
GGATCTTGTGGACAAGCTGCAAACAAAAGTGAAATCCTACAAGAGACAAGCTGAGGAGGCTGTAAGTATTGACTGGAGAATGGGCAAGAGCTATCTTCCTTGAGGGCAGCCAATCATTGAGATGAGTAGGAAGACTGCAAAAAGAGTAAGGAAGAAAACTGCCAGGAGAGAACAGTCTTGGCCACATCATTTTACTCTCATTCACTGCTAGTTTCTGAGCACCCTGCAGCAGTCAGGGATGAGTGGAGGGAAGTGCTGTTTTGTACAGATGATCAGACTAAATAGCCCCATGGGCCACATCCACTAAGTGAATTTAACAGAAGTTCCTGAGTCTCTGCTACTGCCGAACCGCAGAAGGCTCCAGGGTCCTTCTCAACCTTACAAGTCATGCTGATAGCTAGGCAAAAATAGTAGGAGAATGGTTATGCAGATGACAAACCTATGTGACAAAGTTGCCCCTCAAGCTTGACACAGTGCTAGTGAAGTTTGTCACAGTGGGGCCTTGAGGAAAGGAGGATGAAGAGGTCTGTGTGAGGTTTCTGTGCAAGCAGTGGGGGTGGGGGATGGGGGTCTGGGCCTTCCCTTAGGGTAAAGTCACAGCTCCCCAAGGTTGAAGGACAAGAGATTGGAAAGCCCTGCCCTGGGCTCTTCCTCACCACCTCCCTCTCCCTGCACAGGAGGAGCTTTCCAATGTCAACCTCTCCAAGTTCCGCAAGATCCAGCATGAGCTGGAGGAAGCCGAGGAGCGCGCTGACATTGCAGAGTCGCAGGTCAACAAGCTCCGGGTGAAAAGCCGGGAGTTTCATGGCAAGAAGATAGAAGAGGAAGAGTGAGGGTTTCTTGAGGCACCAAAGTGGCCTGAGGGATGCACAAAATGTGAACCCTCTGTCACTTTCTTCTGCAATGAGTCTTTGTAGCCATGTTGATATCTAGAATAAACCCCGTAGATTCCCTTGCATACACACCATGAGCACCAGCTTTCATTTGTTCCTCTTTTTACTGGTGAAGTCTATAGCATCATCTGGCTTTGGGGCAGCTTTGGTTTATAATTGCTGTGTTGTGGTCTGGATTTTTGTCATCTAGTTCTTAACTACTTCTTTTTTTATTACTTGGTGACGGGGACATGAAGAGAAATTTAACTTCACATAAAGAGAAATCAGGGATAATAATTCCTGACAGTGAATCCTGCCAGCCCAGCCTCCCTACTGTTGTGTCCCAAGCAACAGTATTTTTATCCATACAGCATCTCAGTATTTTCCAGTCATTCAGCATGTCAGGTGAGAGCTGCTTCTTCTGGTGTTCAGAAAAGCAGAGCTGGCACACTACCCCTTCAAACACCACCTTGCCTGAGGGAATCTTTCTTTCCTGATGTGAGCCCAGCTCTTCAATGGATTGGTATTGCAGCAACTCAAGGCTTGAACGAGGAATTTCTCTCACCAGTCTGTGACAAGAGAAGTCAGAGCAGACAGTGAGCAGAGAAGAGGCTGCTGCAGTAGCCCAGCAGTGGAAGGGAAACACAGTAGAGTTAATTAGTACCTGGCATTTCAATTCTAGCCTACTAATTTTCCATTCAGTGCACAGGAAAAGTAACAAGGAAGCTGAGCAGAGAAATGTCAGGTTGATTCTGGGTGCAAGCAGAGCTGTGTGGGAAGACTTGAGAGCAGGGGCAAAAAGCCACCATGTTCAGTTTCAATCACTGCTTGTTGGGGCAGAGCTCAAAGGGCTGAAGTTGGCTCTCACAACCACAGCTTCTGAACTTCGAGTGAGTCCATTGTATAACACTTTCTCAGAAAGAACCTTCCAGTTCCTGAAAGAGGCCTACGAGAAAGCTGGAGAAGGACTATTCATGAAGGCTTGTGGTGATTGGATGAGTGGGAATGGGTATAAACTGGAGAGGGGCACATTTAGGCTAGACATTAGACTACTTATGAAGGCCTGTAGTGACAGGACGAGGGGCAATGGGTATAAACTGGAGAGGAGATAGACGTAAGGAAGAATTTCTTCACCATGAGAGTGGTGAGGCACTGGAACAGGTTACCCAGGGAGGTTGTGGCTGCCCCATCCCTGGAGGTGTTCAAGACCAGGGCTGTTGATCTTTAATGTCCCTTCCAACCCAAACTATTCTATCATTTCATGAAAGAATTAGTATGGGGAAAGGATGACAAGTAGTTTATGTCCTTCCAAAGGTAGTATTCCATTAAATTCAAGTCAGCCTTATATGTGAATCAACAGAGAAACCTTTGAATGTATAAATGAGCCTGTAGACAGGGAGAACCAAATGACATAATCAACTGGGATTTCCAAACCCTTTCAGTGAGGTATTCAAACAAAGGCTTTCAAACGAGTGATAAAACCATGGGATAAGGATGAAGCTTCTCACTCCAATAAATCATCCTCAAAGATGAAGGAGAAAAGTTATTTGGGCTTAGGCCTGTGTTGTTCAAGCTATTTATAAAGCAAGCTAAAGCAGTGTTCAATATGAAGGAACACAGTGTTTCCTAATGAACCAGCTCTCTTCCAGGCAATAAAGACAATGATTTATGCCTAAGAACTGCATGACACATGACACAGAGTAAAAAGTGCCATTAAAGAGCATTAAAAAATGCAGTCCAGTTTAAAACACAGACAGATGTATGTGGGGGACATAATGCAGTGTCACTTAGAAAGAGATGGACTCTGAGCTGAGAACTACGCATACAGAGCAATGTCTTCTACATATGCTGCATAATTGCATGGAAATTTCCACTCATTTTTCAGCAGTGTTAGCAAAAGAAGATAAAAAGAGACAAAATGAATTTTCAAGGCATTATGATTCTGAAGTTGATCACACATGTAGGGTGGCTTCAGAAGGAGAAACAATTAAATGAACTTAGATCTTTATGACTAGGAGAGAACTGAGTGAACCTGCAAAGCAGAACTATAAAATCAGCACAGTGTGGAGAGGCTTGTAAGGGATCAACTTTCTAACCATCTCTAGCAGCAAAAGAAACAGGAAAAAGAAAAGAAAACAGGTAGAATGTGGAGGGGCTTGGGGGTCTGTTTGTGCAAATCAAATGAAACTACCTGAAGGCAAGATACTCAAAACCACAAAGACGCATGGGTTCTTCACAAAGTATGCACTTAAGCTGTGGAACTCCTTGTTGCTGCAAACTAAAGGATTCCTGTCTCAAGAACGAGCTGTATTGATCTGAACCCTGCAGGTGGATCTAAAATCTTAGGATACATACGTGAACATTCTTCCTCAGCAGCACATCTTCAACCTATCCATGTAGGCTGAAAAGATCTTGTGTACCCTTTTTGTTGGATGCTTGAATCAGGTCTTAAAAATTTATCACTGAGCCATCATCAGTAAAATTTTCACATGTGCCCAGTGGAAAAATCTAATCCATTCTCAGGTATGAAGCACATCCTCCTGCACAGCTCTCAGGTGAGAGTGGCTGGAGGATGTGCCACCTTGGTGCTACCAAGGTGCATCCTTGGCTCTCCTCTCAGTACTTGTGAAGGGTCTTTTGGACATAGCCTGTTAACAACATGCTTAGACAGCTCACACTTGGCTTAGCTATCCTCTTCCCTTAGGATCCTGGGCTGGAGGTAGACAATATTCTGCATCATAAACTGTGGCACCAAGCTACTGTGTTATGTGCCCACACAACTGATATTCTCATCACAGTGAGATTCTCATGTCTTACTTCATTCTCCCAAGCTGAAATGGTACAAACAAGGCAAGAGCCTCCAGAGAGGACAATTCCAGGCTGGAGGCCCAAGCCAACGCCATGGAGTGTGGGTAGGAAGGTAAGCACCATGCCAGCTTTGTGGAGGCTCAGCCCAATGGGGTGAGAACTTGCAGGGACTGCAAGGGAGCTGCCTGCCCACTCAACCCCAGGCTGAGTCTTTTTGCTATGAAGGCACAGCGCCCACCAGCTTCCCTTTCCAGCTGGGGTTCCAGCTGGGTCCTGGCAGCTGCAGGGATCTCTGCCAGGGCACAGCCAGACCCAGGACACCCATTGCCGAGGGAGGGCAGCACCCAACCGCCGCTGGAGCCTTGTCCGGGTGTCCAACCAGTGCAGACCACAGCATGGGAATGGTTAAAGATGGGGGCTTCTAAAGCCCTTGAAACTGCCTGGCCCCACTGAATCCCACCAGACGTGTTAAAATGCCACCAGGCTGGTTAATCAGTCACATGTATTCCCCACTGGGACAGAGGAAAGGCAGCGGAATGGGACACCTGGGAATGGGAAGGTCTTCAGTGCTGAAAGAACAGATCCTGAGCTGATAGAAGCAGCTGCAGGTCAGTGTGCAGGGTTCATTTACCCTGGACCCTCTGCCCAGAAAGGGGTGCTCATAGGGGCTTGGAAGCATTTGGCTATCAAAAGGACAATGCACATCATCAATGGGACTGAAAAAATGATAGATGTTAGGCTTGGAAGAGTGCCACAAGGAAAGGTTGACAGCAAAGAGAAAAGAAGTTAGAAGTGGGAAATAGCAACAAGAACATTTGCTGCCTTTTAATGTAAGAATTATTAGGCTTGAGACTATCCTTAAATGTGTAAAATAGTTAAAGTCATGACTGTATCAGCAACTATAACTATAGTTATGACATAACTGTAACTAGCTGTTTCTTTAGACAAATATTGTCACATGAGGAAGATCTCTTTTTTAAAAATAACATTTAAGATCACTCTAAGCATCCCAGATAGAGACAAATGTCTGCGAAAAAAAATACTGGCATTTTCTTTTTTTGAAAAGACTTTTCTGGATGACATTTCCTATACTGGTATTTCTAGATATGTAAAGAAAAATCTATGAGCAGTCACTATAATTTGGGGGAAAACTATATGTCTATGTCAGTTCAAAACTCTGGTTTTAGTAACTAAGCTAAACCATTTTTTAGCTGGTGCTGTTATGAAACTATTTGTTTTCTGCCTGATTTCCATTTGATCAGTGACCAGAAAAAATTATCCTGCTAGAATCCAATAAGCAGACCTCATTGCAACATTTTGTATGTTTGACCTGATTATTTCTTTGACTGGAAGATGAATACTCCATCATTAAAACAGGGGGGTTCTCATTATTTATCTAAAAATTAACCTGTTAAACTATATTAGTTTACTAGATTATATTAGATTAACGAGCTGAACATTCACACTGGTGATGGTGTTTAATAGCAACAGCACAACTTGCTTATGTCACGAGGCTGCACACATTAAAAAAAAAAGTCAAATAATAAACATGCTTTAAGTACTTGTTTAGTTCTTGTGAGTCTGGGTGTGTTCCTTATTTACATTAGGGAAATAGCTCCTGTTCATTCTTATAATAGAAAGTTTATTTAATTTCTCATGTATTTAGAATTTGATGCCATATCTTGAAGATTAGAATCACCTTGTATAAACAACCTGTGCAGTCAGACCCCTTGCTAGCCAGTAAGTAACGCAAAGGTCACCGACCTTGAAAAAAGCATTGGTCCATAATTACCATAAAGGAAAATCGCTGAGATGAAGTTTAAAATAGATGCAGCTCATGTGGTCCAGTACAGCTGCATGGATTGCAAAGACTCTTAGGGCCATAATAATTCAGACAAAAGTAATGTGCCTCCAAAGTAAATCAGTACAACTTCATTGACAGAGTAACATTAACTGAAAATATTCCTCTTCTGCTGAAAGAAACTTCTACTCACTGAATTCTGACAAATCAAATTTATCATTTCAGTTACTCATTACTTAAAAGTCTATTTCGATCCCAGAAGAAACTCCTAATTGGAAAATATCCTGTCTTATTCATAAAAGAGAGAAAGGAAGAAGCCTGTTGGAGCATCTTATACTGCTTACCTGGGTAAGACAAGACAATACTGCTGGGGATATGTGATAAAGACCTCAGACTGGGGCACTAACAAAGTCCAAGGTTTGCAAATGTGCAAGGCAGAGCACAGAGGTGAGTACTGATGTGCTCATTCCCTGCCTGCTCTGCCCAAAGGCCCTTAGAGGTCACCCTGCTCCAGGAGAACACAGGCTAGCTGGAGAAAACCCTGAGGTAGCATCAGGGAGCTGACAACAGGGATGCAGGAGGCAAAGGTTACACCTACATGCTTGGTAAAGCAGGGATGGAGTGAAACCACATTTAAAGCTTAAGATGGATAGGAAATATTCACACAAAGCTCAGACAGAGCCTAGTTTAGTTGTACTTTCCACTTATAGTGTCTGAGAGTCACGCATTAGGCTCATGATGAACTGCCTGCGTCATGACACCTCTCCAATGCTGTGACACATGGAGGGTCAGCTAAGGAACATGCCACCTAACCTCTTTTTCTGAGCCACTTGCACATCGTTCACCTTGGCTGCACATTCAGTACAGCCCATTTACAATCATTGGTTGCACATTTACCCATCTCTCTACCCCCACCTGGCTGTTTCAAGACCTTTCTAGAAGATTAAATTGCTCTAACCTACACTGGAACAGAGACTTATTGCTGCAAAGTGACATTTCATGTGTATAAAAATCCATTTTCCAAATTTCCTCTGTGGACACATGGAATGTTTACTTCCCTCTTTAAGCGGTAAGACTAAATACCGGGCGCATGTCGCATTACAGATATTAGTTCTTGAAGGCGAGAACAGGATGAGGAAAGAGGATCGATAACTCTACTCCTGCCTTCTATGAACTGTAGCACAAGCTTGTCTTCCTCAATAATATTATTGAGATTTACATTTAGCACCAGACATTGTCTTTTACAAGCCTACAGAAATTATTGGTCCCAACGGCCTTTCTTCCTAGACTTTTACTCCACAACTCATGTTAGTTATGGTAATTACTAGGTTATCTCAAGAAATCTGTTCAAAATTCCTTCTACCACCACCACTCCATCACACAAAGCCTTTATGAGAAACATAAAACCAGATTCTTAGAGAAAATGATGTAGCATGTTAACAACCGTATTTAACAGACAAGTTCCATGGAGGATATAGAAGATACTCCTTGTAATTACTCTAATCTGATCCAATGCTTATCAAATCTAATAAAGAAAGTATGTCCTTACCATCTCCAGGTTCCATTCACTGCCACATGTTAGTCGAAGTGCAGCAATGAGGAGATTTGCTCTGAAGGATTAGTGTTCTGGCATTTCTGCTTGCCATCTGCCAACATTCCTGGGAGCTCTCCTTTTACCCAGGCCACGCTTCCTACATCACAGTATGTCCACTGACAGCTTACAGACCATATCAATCCTTCCAAGAATGCTTTCTAATTCTGATAGCACGGCTGACAGGCTGACAACAGATTTTACGAGTTGCAGATCACAAGAAGATTGCTTCTTCAGCTCAAGAAAATGCAGGTTTTGTTTCCAGGTCTCCTTATATAGAAAAAAATGGTAAACTGCATTTTGTGCATGAACTACCAGGACTAACAAGATCGAGCACTCTTGTGCAAGCTGACTGATCTCTGAACCTAATTATCTCTTTTTATCCAGAAAGAATTGTGTTAAACTCAACTCATTATCCCATGTCCGTGGCAAATGCAGACTAATTTCCCGAAAGTTCTTTTCTTCAAAGATATTTGTCAATAGTTTAATACTAGAGAAGTATCAGAGAAAAAGAGAAGTACATAGAGAAGTATTCTGTTCTGCCTAGAAAGATAAATGAGTGATTTCTATATGGGATACTGACTGGGCAGAGACACCTTGGTAAGTTTTCTGCAATTTGCTTGGACTTAGTATCCCATTTTTCTTAAATACCGTAATCAGCAAGGAAGCATGAAGTAAGCAGACATACTCTCTAGTTTCAATATTCTTTGCAGAGCTATTCCCAAAATCATGCTGAAATGTCTGTTATCTGTCTCTAATGAGAATAGTATGAACATCTTACCAGTTAAACCTGAACTAAGTAAAAACCAGTCTTCTGATCCTTTGCAAAACTTAGTGTCTTTCCTTACTTAATTCTTCCTCAGATTATAAAGTCATGATGATTTCTTCTGAACTGTCAGTACAAAGTTCTAGCAATATGTATAGCCTGTAATATCTCCTTGCTCCCTACTCTATTTACCCCTGCCCTGTAATTCTTACTTCAAAGATTCAAATCTCCTTTGATGATCTCTAAGTGGTTTCCCCATGTCTTCAGTTACTATTGGTTCCATCCCGTACTTTCGTGGCTAATCTGGCTTTATTCTAAGAATTTTGTTTGCGGTGTGAGTTGGGCTAAGAAGCCTGATAGCAGGAAACTGTCTACTGACTGCAGCCCCAGGTATGATAACGGTATTCTCTTGTCTGTTGTTCTTCTGGGCCACAAATCTTGAAAGCTGGATACTGTTGTACATGAAATGGCCTAGATCTTAATGATTGTATCGTGACATAGTGTGTTATTTAATGGTCACTCAGGCAAATGAGAGCTCACAGCACAGCTATTTCACTCTCTCACTCAACACCTGCCTGTGTTGTATATTTGAATGCACATCCTGGAAATGGGAAGATATTTTTAGTTAACACTCTCTCTAATCTACATCCCAAAAGATTTAGGGGCCAAAATCACATCTGTCTCCCCAGATTGAGGCTGCTTCTGAGTGAACGTAACACCTAGCACCGAACAGCTATGAACAGTCTTTTAGGAAATCAGAAGTTTAACTAGTGCCGCAGAGATGGCGGGCAGGATTGTTGCATTTTATAGAATTCCAGCAGCTGATGTGTTCCTCTGCAATTTTGAGGCAGAGGGTGAGACTCACTGCTTGTTCAGTGCTCCTATGCCACTATTTCTCTAGGCTTGTTCTGTTATGATAAAGCTAACCTTTCAGCTGGCCTTAGCTGGACTGGAACAAGTGCAATAACCACCGCTAAAGATATTTTGGCAGTGTCCTAGATAACTAGTGAATGACAAGCATGTTTGGAAAGCTCCACAGTTTGACTGGCTTGCAAGACACGAAGGTGAGCATTGCTCATCTATCTTGAACACACTAATTAACCAGGCAGGGTTGACGTGTAAGAAGCTTGTTGGAAAGTAAATTAAAGAATGGAGAAGAACCTTTTAAGATAGGTAGGGTTCAGGAAGACAAACTGTCCTATTTCTGGGTCATGTTGAACAGAGTCTGAATTATTAGGAAAAATTCAGATATATTTTGAAACTGGTACCTCAGATATCAGTGTAGGTGGAGAAGACATCTAAAGAACATTTGGCTTATAAAACATACATATACAGTCAAAAAGATCTCTTTGCTATCCAAGACTTATTTTGAGTTGCAGAAAGAATTCAAGCAAAGACTCAATTGAATTTTCAAACACATCATCTTCTGAACAGCAGAAATTCCTAGATGTCATTATGAGGCAATTTCTGGCAGATCATGAATGAACTCCATTTCTTTGTGCAAATGAAGTACAAACACACCTGTTGGACAACTATTGTGTTATAGTTACAAAAAGTTCTATTCTACTCTAAGTCAGATTTTCATCCACAGTCAAATCCACAGATTTACAGAAAATCTGTTATGATTTTCCTAATGAGTCCGAACCTAAAGGCCAGAAGACTTACTAGAAAAAAACCTCAGCATGATCACTGATAGTTTTTAAAGGACAATTAAAGTAACAGACATCAGCGTGTCCTGGTCAGAATAAAATACAAGGTCAGCATCATATGCCATTCTGTACAGTGTTGTCTCAATATAAAAAGTGAGAAAGCAAAAGATAGTCATCAGCATTATAGAATCATAGAATGGTTTGGGTTGAAGGGACCATGAAGGACCATCCTGTTCAACCCACTCCCTGCAGTGAGCAGGAACACCTTCAGCTTGATCAGGTTGCTCACAACCCCATCCAACCATGATCATGGATGGGGTATCCACCACTTCTCTGGGTGACCTGTTCCGCTCTCTCACCATTCACATTGTAAAAAATCTCTTCCTTATATCTACCCTGAATCTTCCCTTGTTTAGTTTAAAACCATTACCCTTTGCCCTACCTGTATGACCCACAGGGTGGTGATTATTTTGGTTTGAACCAGCTATATAGCTCAAGGCAGCAGCTCCTACCAAGCATGCTGATGGGAAAGAAGTTCTTTAGGAAGAAATTGGTCTAGAGGTATAAGCAGTTCTAGGGTGGGCTGTGCACAGCATTTGGGAAGCAAGAAATAACAGGTTAGCAGCAAGTGGAAAAGTCTCTCTCCCAGGCACTCTTTCATCTGATCAGCTGAGCGAAGTTTTCAGTCTCCTTCTCCAAACAACTATTTTTCTTACCAGAAAGAGATGGGGATGTGATGAAATAGGTCAAAAGAGGGTAAACGTGCTCGTCATGTTCGGAAAAGTTTGTGAGAGAAGTAGGCACTCAGTACATCATGTAGAGGTTTCTTCCCAGGAAGACTTCAGGCTCTGCACAGCGGCAGTAAGACCAACCCAGAAGGAAAATAGAGTAAGTGCTGTGTGGGTATATGCAGGTATGAGTACACGTATGTGCATGTGTGCAGGGAGGATCATATCTTAAAATGAACTTACAAGGCCTGAAACAAATGTGTAAATCCCTCAGTTCTTATATTTGGCTCAGATAATTTTCCCTGTGCAGCTGGTTGAGCCAAATGCTTCACTCACTCCTCATAGAGCTCAAAGCTCTCCATATCTTAAGATGTCAGCGAAACACTAGCTTCTTTCTGCTGAAAGCCGAGTCCAAGAAGCAATGACACTAACATCCATAAAAATAACTGTCTGGGTTGGGGTCGTTAGAGAAGTGTTTGCTGTTGGATTCTTGAGCCCAGTATAGAACAGGCACTTTCATAACAGTTCAGACTCCATGGGGCCCCATTTCAACTTGGTCCAATTTTAAAAAGTCATTGCACAATTCCTACTTGCAGGGAAAGGAGCAACTTTCTCTCATGTAGTTCATACCCATTGCCCCTCACCCTTTCACTACAAGACTTTGTGAACAGTCTCTCCCCAGCTTTCTTGCAGCCCCTTCAGGTACCGGGAGGTTGCTATAAGATCTCCTTAGAGCTTTCTCTTCTCCAGGCTGAACAACCCTAACTCTCTCAGGTGCTCCAGCCCTCTGATCAACCTTGTAGCCTCCTCTGGACCCATTCCAACAGCTCCATCTCCTTCTTATGTTGAGGATTCCAGAACTGGACACAATATTCCAGATGAGGTCTCCCAAGAGAGGAACAGAGGGGCAGAATCCTCTCCCTTGCCCTGCTGGCCACGCTGCTTTTGATGCAGCCCAGGGCACATTTGGCTTTCTGAGCTGTGAGTGCGCATTGCTGGCTCATGTCGAGCTTCTCATCAACCAGCAACTGCAGTCCTTTTCCACAGGGCTGCTCTCAATCACATCATCCCCCAGCCTGTATTGAAAATGGGGATTGCCCTGACCCAGGTGTAGGACCTTGAACTTGCCCTTGTTGAACCTTGAGGTTTGTACAGCCCCACTTCTCCACCCTGTCCATGTCCCTCTGGATGACATATGTCGGAACAGTGGATAATATAAATATACACTTAACTCAAACTTTCTTTCGGATCCTGATAAAAGCTCTGTGTAATCCACACTGGAGCTCAGCTTTAAAATCTGTTTCATGCAGATAGATAGTGTCAGAAAAGTCCAGCAGCACAAAGTAAGAGTAAAGACCTTTGTTTTGATGCAATTGGGACCATCAGGGTAAACATTGATACACATCTGTTTGCTACTGAGATAATCAGCCTTCATCAGAAAGCACCCACAGGTGGCATTAAGTTAAGAGAGATTAGGTGGGGAAAAACACTCTTTAAATATCTGAGTCAAAGGAATAGGCAGCTGTAGTGATTTTAGCAGGAAACTTCTCTAATCTGACTACAATGGTATGTCTATAAGTATTTTCTTGTGTGTGATAGATTAATCAGTTATATCCTAGACCTACTGAGACAGGTTTATGATACAACTAGATTTGGAGTAATAATAATAAACGTAGTTTACAAGGGGTTATGGCTTTGAGCAAAGCATGCGGAGATATGAATTACACTGTTTGTCTTTGTATGTGGTTAAAGGGGGTATTTGATCACAAGGTATAACTTATGTATTTATGATTTGAATTTCCATTGAGAGGATCTGCCCACTTATCTCTCAGAGTAGATAAGACTTATCAGGTGGTAGAGCCTGACTTTGCTTCTTCATTTGCTTTAAACATTTTGTCTGAAGGCTGGGCATTGGTGTGTCTGTTCTGTGGCAACAAACAGCTGGAAACTATCCCCTCCTCCCCTCCTGGACCCTCTCAAGGGACCCACAGTGATGCCCTGACATGGGCTGGGGGTCAGAGAAGCTGATAAGGGAACCGGAATTAGTCCTGTGAGAAACACTTATTCACTGGTAAAATATTGAAAAGTACAAAGTCTTTGAAACAAGGACAGTAATATTTTTATTTTACAATTCAGCACTGGATGCCCTTCTGAAAACAGGCCTCCCATTTTACAAAAGCAGTAGGTATATATTCTAGTTTTAGATAAAGAACTGTGTAAGTTCTCAAAGAATGTTCATTTTATCAGGTTATCCAACCAACTCTGGAGACTCCCTTTAGATTATCTCTTGACCTAAACCAGCTCCATTTTACAAGACAGCTAAGTGTATTAATAAATTCTTGCAACTATAAGAGAGTGTTTATTCTTCCAGGTCATTTCTCCATGTCTGGAGATTGTCTGCATATTATCTCTTGATATAAGACAGATTTTTATTACAAGGTAATTAAACATACAAACCAGTTACAGCAAAACTTATCAATTAATTCTCCCAGGAGGGACCGCTGCTGCCATAGATGTGGGGATTCTTTCCTTTTCCTTGCTCTCTTTCTCGATGTCTCTCCTGTTGCCTCAGGGGGTGTGTGTATTGGATCAGATCTGAGTGACCTTGGCTGTGTTCAGGGATCAGATTGGGATCTGAACAGGTTGGGATCTGTTTCCTGTACCTTTGGGAAGCTGTACCCCCATGCCTCAGATGTACACCCAGATATTTTGCTCTGGTTTTTTGTTTGGTTTGGGGTGGTTTTTTGGGTTTTTTTTGGAGCCTCAGTAAATATTGCTTTTGATTCTCACCCTGAGGGTGGCCTTGTTGACCTCTGGATTGCACAGAGAAGCAAACCTCCTCCTCTCAGGGCTGGATGTGAGTGTGTGGCTCGTGGCTCTGGGGTAGGATACCAGGTGTACCTATATATCAGAAGACAAAATAAACATTGCTACCTTAATTACTTAGAGTAGCTGGTTAAACTGGAGCTGAGAAGTGGCTCTTGTGGAACTGTGAGCAGGATTTGGTGGTACAGGTGCTGTTTGGCTTTTCTACATTTCCCCTCTGGCATTCTGCAGATGACTTTGGAGCACGCCCGTGCCAGCTCTCTGCAGCAGAAGAGCAGTGTTATGTTTGGCAGCACTGACACTGTGGAGGAGTATGAGAATGGATGTCTTCTCATGCATCTACTGGCAGCAGGGCACCATTCATCAGTGCTACTAAAGAGCTGTTTTCATTCCACCAGCCGTATTTTAGAACAATGATCCTGGTTCAATCAGCTTTTGGTTGGTCTTTTCTGCCTTTTCTGAGAGTCAGGAGCGGGAAGTTTGATACTAAATAGCAGGTGGCTAGACCAGTATGTCCTGTGTGGATCTGAAGTTGCCTCCTGTGGGGAAAAAACCAGTATTTTCCCTTCAAATGATTAGAGGTTTTGTTAACACCCAGGAAAAAAAAGCAAAATATTGGTGAGAGGATGGGAGAGGAGGCCAGTTGTAGAGAATTTTCATTTTCAGATGTCAAATGAGACAACCAAAGAAGTAGAGCACAGTAAAACAACAATTTATCGTAGAATGAATTATAGAATGGTTTGGGTTAGAAGGGACCTGCCATGGGCAGGGGCACCATTCACTAGATCAAGCTGCTAAATCTGTCACTGCTTCTTAGACCCATTACTTTACTAGAATTCTGAAAGTCCTGGGAGGTAAAACTAAATATAAGAAGTCAGAATAAGGTGATGACATACTGTAAATATAATCTTTGAACTAATGAACTGGAAACTGAACTTTCTCCTTCATTTCCCTTGTGAGTTGGTTTGAAATTTCTATGAGGAAAGTTTAATTCTAAAGATTCATTTCCACTAATGCCTGATTTACTGGTGCTAATTGACTCTTAAATTATCTCTCTCTCTGTTGAGAGAATGAACTATAAGGCATGATAGTTCATCTGGTCTTAGATACCTGTCACTGATTTTCTCCCCTTTGAGTGTGCATGGAGGTTAATGAAATACTCGGAAATCTGAATTTTAGTTACTGGAATCTCTGAGAGAATCTGATCCCAGACTTCTTGCAGATGCATCCAAAGAACTTGCCAAGATCAGAGTGCATGAACCTCAGAGGGTGGTTTCCTAGGGGAGTTAGCAGCTTCGAAACCGCTTGATCTGTTGTATAACAACCATTCATTTCACCTCCATACACAAAGTATGGAGAAAGAGACACTAATATTTTAAAATTTTCAAGAAAGATTTTAAAGAACCTGAATCTGAAGAAACTGTAGCCAGGAATATAATTACTGACATGTACAATATCCATCAGATGTCTTTGGAGGCACCAGGAAGGACCCTTCCTGTGAGTTAGTGGTGGATCTGGCTGTCTAGAATGATTCTGCCTATGGATCTAAGGAAGCAGTGAAATATAAAGGCCAATTACCTTACCCTCAGTAGACAGAGCTTAAGGTAGGTGCAAAGCCTCTGAGCTCTTCTGGCACCTAGCTACTCCCTGGCACCCTCAGCCATGCTGTGTGGAGAGGGTACATTTCTGAACAGCTCAACCACTCAGTGCTGAAACCAAGGCTAAGCTGGAAGCAGTCAGGTCCAGCCCTGGAGAAGTGGCAGCTAAAATCAGAACTACTTCCTGAATTAGCTGTTAAAAACCAGTTCCTGTGAGTTGTCGTTTATCCATGCCTGTTCTGAGAGGTGTGACCCCTACTGTCACCCAGCAGCAGGTCGTCTGGCTTCTCACTTTGATTCTTTTCTACTCATTCACAGCAGAATTTGTCTCTCTGCTCAACTCTGTGTTCAGACTCTTCATTATCATCCCCAGTCCTTTTGGCTTTTTCTTCCTTATTATTTTCTTTGCATGCTCTTTGTAAATCAGAGCCCATGCTGTGTAAGAATCTAATGGTGGCAGAGAATCACCTTCCCTTGATGTTGTTTATTATTTGGTGCCCAAAATCTTACGGTGCCCAGTGGTGTCTTGACTGGATGTGTCCCTCTGTCTCACAACAACACATTATATAGGTTTATGCCTCCCTTTTGTGTTAAGGGTTGAAATGAAAGAGAAATGTCAGGTTAAGGTGGCTTTGGTGCTTTGCCAGCTACTTTATCTCAGCTTGTTATGTTCATAACCCCACTTTGAAACTACTGGTATGCCTAGTTATCATAGAATAACCAGGTTGGAAGAGACCCACCGGATCATTGCTCATGTAACTATAGAGGTGAAATTTGTCGAGAGAAATATGTTAAAGGACATCGAAGCTGCTGGACAATCTGAAAAATGCTCGACTTTGTTTTGCTTGTTGTGCAATGAAATGAAATACGCCTGAAGATTTGCCAAAGCCCAGAGGCATTAGTGGGATGCACCTGTTCCTCTTTTGCTATCAAGCAGAGTGTTGAATTTCTTGTGATTTACTAACATGTCATGTCAGATGGATTCCTGCTGATCCAGCAGGAACTCTTGTTGGGAGCATGAGCTGTGCTAAAACAAACCAGGGTGTGTAGATCCTTCTCCTGTGGACATTTACACACAGTTTAAATCTAACAGATTGTCTGAATCCTTCTCTCCAGTGTCCTTTTTTTCATCCTGTTTTTTCTTAACTATTTAATCTCAAGGAATAATTTTAACCCTTGTAGTACCTTCCAATTATGACAGTAATTGAGAAACTGTTTAGTACCACCTTGCTACATAGCATTTCTGCAAGGAAAATCATAGAATCACCAGNTGGGAGAAGAGCCCAGCTCCCTCCTCTCCGAAACCTCCTGGAATTACAAGGAAAATCTCAAAGCTATAGGCAAATCTGTGTACAGGAAAGCATGGTAGGCACTTGATGTTTTCCCGTGGGCCATTGCTGAGTGTTACAGCAATTTCCTTTGTCATAGAACAGACAAAGGTTTGTTCTGAGAGTTTACATTGATGTAGGACCTTGCCCACTTGCACAGGGGTAAGGACTGCAGTGGAGGAAATCAGCCTGTTTATTTTTACTCTTGATATATCAGTCATTGTAGAATTATAGCACTTTTTGCAGGATAGTTTTCTCCATCAACAACAACGAAGTCGTCCTGCAAAAATATTTTTGTTACAATATTGAACATATCTGACACCATGGAACGCTGAAATTCAGTTGGAGCACTTACTCAAGCAGACAGACGCTGAAAGACTGTGATTTATATGCTGGCCTGTTAGATGCTTCCAGGGCAGAAGTCGCCTATCCCGAACTGCAGTGCTATTCTTGAATATCTTGGCAGTCATGAGAGCCAGCGGATTATAGCTGCAGCTAAAAGATATGTGATCCAGCTTGCGTGATCCAGGGAGTTGGTTACTGAGCATCCTCTCTTGAGGACAACATTCTGTAAGGATACCAGTGGCTGCCAAAGAAGTCTGTCCATCCAGCAAGCTAGAACACCCTCTCCAGGTGTCAGATTGATCAGTGTCTTAAGTTCTTCAGGTAAAAATCCAGTTGTAAATGTTTGTGTAAGGCCAACAGCATCCTGGACTCCATTATGAAAAGCATTTCCAGCAGGTTGAGAGTAGCGATCAGCTCCGTTCAGCTCTGGCGAGGCAATGTTTGGAGTGCTGTGTCCAGGTCTAGGCTCCTCAGTACAAGAAAGGGATGGGCATCCTTTAGCAATTCCAGTGAATGATCACAAGGATATTTAAGGAATTGGAGCACTTGAGTGCCAAGAGAGGTTGAGTGACCTGAGATTGCTTATCTTCAGAAAACAAACCTCCAGGGAGTGATATAGATGGATGTAAATATCTGACTGTGGGGAGGAGAGGAGGAAAGAAGTCAAAGCCAGACTCTTCTCAGTGCTACCCAGCAACAGGACAGGAGGCAATGGGCACAAACTGACACGCGGGAAATTCTACATAAATATGAGAGTATTAAAAAACTGGAACACGTTACCCAGGGTGATGAGTGGTATCTGTCCCTGGAGATATTCAGAACCCCTCTGGGCACCTTACTCCACTTGACTCAGCTTTAAGCAGGAGGTTTGGATCAGATCATCCTCTGAGACCCCCTGCAGTCTCCTGATTCAAAGATGCTGTGATTTTATATCATGTTGTTTCACCCGAGGCTATAAAGGACAACAAGTTTAAGTGTGTAAAGGGTTACTGGGCACAAACAATAACGTTTTGGTATCTGGATACCAGTAACACCAGAGGCACTGGAAGTGGTTGAAACCACCGTCTGCCATGACACAGATTAAAATAATAGATACAATGTGAAGCCCTTAGTTTATATTTTGCTCTCATGAATGCATAAAATTCTTGTATTTGAAGGGCAGAAAATGTTGAGGTCTGTGTGCTGAATTTTAATTACACTTTCAGGACTTTATAATAAGCCATAATCCATTCTGTTTACTTTGGATAATGTCACAAAGAATATGGACTGGGTGACAGGTATTTATTTTAAAGCCATCACAAAAAAACATTTTATTTATTAATAAGTTATTGTCTTAGTGTTTTGCGCAAACTATTGACATGGTGGAGGTTATTTGCATAGAATATCTCTGAAAATATTTAAAAATAAAAATATCGGTTGAGTTTTCTGTTCTAAATCATATATTTGGGAAATCCAGATTTCCCACACATCGACTCTGCACAACTTCACTTGATACCCTATAAAGCACAGAGGATTATCAGGATCAAAATGGAATATTAATAGAGGTGGAATGGAAAACTGATTTCTCTTCGCTTTGAGATTTGCTGCCATACATGGAGGAAAGGAGTCGTTTTGCATTGACACACTATTCCTGGAGTCGGGCAGCCTGTCAGCTGGTAAGTGCTGATGCGAACGTAACTGATCTTGGGGAAAACATGGAGCCATAATAGGCATAAATGAACATCTCCGAGAAAGTTTAAAATAGATGCATCTGATACCTTGTTTGTATCACACAGACATTCAACTCCATAATAATCATAATGTGAAAGAATAATGTGCATTTCTTAGGGAATGGAGTTTATATATGCTTTCTTATATTTATTATATATTTTTTTAGTTTGCTGAACACAACTCTCTTTCACTGGAAGTAATTTTTCTTAAGGTAATTTTAGTTCTGTAAGACTAACTAGTGAAACTGCCTTGACCCCAGTAATCTGATTCCCAGGAGGAAACTGTATCTGACTCCCAAGATGTAATTTAAGGTTTGATAATGGTAGTTTTTTTTCACTGTGGGGGATGTTCACCATTTGTATGTGTGCCAGGGCTCTTTCAAACTGAAGAACATGCTATTATTTAAGCAGTGATGAGCGGAGGTTTGCAATCTTTAAAGATTTCAGGAGAAAGGATGAAGGGGGATCTATGGGAAACGTCTGAAAAAGAGATTTACCAGCCTTAAGTATATTCTGTGTTTTCCCTCTCAGTTCATGCCCAGTGCCTTAGTACCTCAACGCCTCTCCCGCTTTGTGCTGGTGCTGCAGGAGGGGCAGGCAGGCTGCCTGGTGCTTCCTCAGCCCTCCAAGCCCTTGCGAGGCGTGGTACTATAAGAAATGACTGGAAGCAGCAAAGGAAGGGAAAGCAGAGGTACTGGTGTGGTGGGGAGGGGAGACAGAAGGTGCCTAGGGCATTTCTGGATGAGCTGAAAGAGTGTGTGCACAGTGGGCATTGCAGAGGAAGCTATTTTACAAGCAGGTAACATTTTGAGTTGCGGATGGTCTGAGTGTGGCTTTCATGCAAACTAGGAAACACAGAGCAGGGAGA
>WAAB01022442.1:3938-39683 GCA_013389865.1 Piaya cayana
AGGCTGAGTGTAGGATGCCTGAGGCAGGATAAAAGTACTGAAAGGGGCTCCAGGAAAGCTGAGGAGGGGCTCTGGATCAGGGAGGGCAGGGAGAGGATGAGGGGGAAGGGTTTTCAACTGAAAGAGGGAAGATTTAGATGAGATCTTAGGAAGAAATGTTTTGCTGTGAGAGTGGGGAGGCCCTGGCCCAGGTTGCCCTGAGCAGTGGTGGCTGCCCCATCCCTGGAGGGGTTCAAGGGCAGGTTGGATGGGGCTTGGAGCCCCTGATCCAGTGGGAGGTGTCCCTGCCCATGACAGGGGTGGGACTGGATGGGCTTTGAGGTCCCTTCCAACCATTCTATGACTCCTACTTTCCCAGTATTGCTGTGTACAAATAGGAGCCAGACAGGCAGGAGGACGAGGGTGTCTTCCCTCATCTTCTGAACCTGCTGGTCTGGCATGTTTATATCCCACTTCGAGCCTGGATGCGCCTGGGATCTGGCATACGGTCACACTAATTGGTCTGCCTAAAGCTCTGGTTTGGTGCTCCCTGGTGAACCCTGTCTCAGCCCCACCTGGAGGTGCCACTGTCCCCTTCAACAGGCTCTCACGGTGCCACCACCTGAGAACAGCCATCGCCTGTCCTTGTCTCGGGCACCTGCATATGGCTCCATATCACTGCCCATATTTTTTTTGTCTCCGTGGGTCTCTGCATGTTCTTGTTTCTTGTCATGCAACAGGAATAATGTTCCCTGTGTCAAGGCCTTCGCTTTACTGTACCATTTAATCACCTACGAAGAAAATTTATTGCCTTTTATATTCCTTCCTCCATGAACATTAGCCCATTAAATATACCTTTGACTTTCTTAATCATAAAACCTATCAGTTCATGAAATCTAAGAACTTGTCAGGTAGGCGCTAATAAATCTTCCAATTCCTGACGATGGAGAGAGCGCGTTTAAAATGCAGCCGCTAATGGCAAGGAAAAGAGTAAAGGCAAGGTCTGCTTCTCCACTTACGTAAATGCTTCTGTACGGGACTCCAAAAAAGATGAATGGGACAGAGATCTTGATCTCAGGAGAGCTTCCATCATCGACTTTGGGTGTTTTTGTGTCGTTGTGCCAGAACGGATACAGACTTGCCATGGCGTGAGCTGGAAGGAGAAGGAGAAGAGAGTCCCTAAAGCAGTGTCAGGGCTGGGTCTGGCTTCAGAGAGGCCACATCAGGGTCCCCAGGGTTGCCTGCCCCCAGGAGTTGACCTCCTTGCCCTCACCTCCTTCCTCGGCGTGGATGTAATGGGGATGCTGACAGTCTGTTGGCCACCAGCCTGACCTGAGCCACGCGAGACTCTGGGATAGAGGTGAAACTCTCTATGTGAGGTGACAGGCTAACAGCGACTACCCAAATCAGGACTTGGCTATGATGCCTGCCCAGCAGAGCCCTCCCCGCCAGACCCCTGAGTGCTCCCGGCACAGGGTCACAGCCCCAGGCATCACAACCGCTCCAACACTTGCTGGCAAAATCAGCTTTGTTCTTTATTGTCCGTAATTGTCTCCTAAAATTACTTCAGAAGATGGTTTTGGAGTGTTTCAGTATAAGCCCGTTGCTTTATTCCAGATTAAAATCCATCAGCTTGGGTTGCAAGTGGTTACTTCTGGCCCTAGGGCGCACGTCCTTTCCCTTTCCAGCCCCTGCCAGATCTCAGCTGTCAAATCCCCCCGTATGACTTGCACTCAGCTACGTCTGTGGTTCCTCGCAGCAATTCTGCTGCACTTTCCTCCCCCTCTTCCCTCTTTGATGTGGAAAAGCAGCGCCCTGTCCTCACGACATTCAATCTTGGCCAACATGGGCTCTGAACAATCCTGGCTCTGTTCGCTTGGATTCAGGACATGCTTTTATTTCCTATAAGCCTTACCCTGCACTCTTCAGGGGTCCCAGGCACGGGTAGCGTGCTCAGCATCCCACCAATACGGGTGCAGGAGGGGCTCTTGGTGTTGCCTGACCTGGGGGATGCTCTCTCCTAGCATCCTGAGGATGATCCCTGCTCACAACTGCCTGGGAGCGGGGAGGAGTTGCATTCTGACCCTTCTTCACAGGCTTAACTGGTTCAGTTTGGGGAAAAGGAGGCAAAGGGAAGCGTGGCTTAACCTGTTTAACCCAGGCTCCTGACTCTCTAAACGACACCAGACATAAAGGGAGGTGGCGTGTGACACTGTCCGAGCTTCAAGGCTGGTTTCACAGATACATCCAACAGGCTGCAGTAAAACTCCTGCCTGCCAGGCAGTTAAAGAAGTCGTTTCACAGCTGTTACGCGCCTGGCAAGTTATTACAGCTGTGGTGGAGCTACAAGACACGGATTTTACTTCTGCTTTAAACAGGAAACCACTGCGTGCATCACCACATCCAGCCCAGCAGCCCCACTGATCACCAGTTCTGCCCCAGTGGCGTTTCCTGTGGGTGAACTGGCAGCCTCGTTTATCATGGAATCATTAAGGTTGGAANCCTCTTCTCCAGGATAAACACCCCCAGCTCTCTCAGCCGTTCCTCATCAGGCCTGTTCTCCAGCCCCTTCCCCAGCTTTGTTGCTCTTCTCTGGACTCGCTCCAGAGCCTCAACATCCTTCTTGTGGTCACGAAGTTCCATGCCTACATGTTTCTGAACCCCTCTAGTGATGGAGACTCCACCACTGCCCTGGGAGCCTCTGCCCGGGCTTCACCAGTCTATCAGTAAGAAAATTTTTCTAATATTCAGTCTAAACCTCCGCTGGCACAGCTTGAGGCCATTTCATCTCATCCTATCCCTTGTTAATTTGGAGAAGAGACCAGCACCCACCTCCCCACAACCTCCTCTCCAGGAGATGCAGAGAGCGATGAGGTCTCCCTTCAGCCTCTGTTTCTCCAGACTTAGCAACCCCAGGTCCCTCAGCAGCTCCCAGAACCCCTGTTCTCCAGCCCCTTCCCCAGCTCTGTTCCCCTACTCTGGACGCGCTCCAGTCTCTTAGTGTCTTTCTAGTAGCAAGGGGCCAAAACTGAAACAAGACTCAAGGTGCGGCCTCAATATTTCACATGAAGAAAGGGAACCAGAGCTTTTGTCCGAGCCGTCCTCAGCCTGACAGCCACTTAACAGCAAATCTGGGAAGTCATTTCCAGATTTCCTGACTCCCCAGCTCTGGGCTCCCTTGCTAGAGGTCCTCAAGTTGGCCCCACATCCCAGTACCAGCCCAGCAGGGCACAGCAGCCACATCACTGCCAAACTACAGAGGTTTTTCCTGCCCGTACCAGCTCTGCTTGCCCTTCTACAAGTTGAAACATGACAAAGATTAATTACTCCACAAGACCAGCGAGCCGCTCCTGTGTTTTCAACATTATAGAAAACCACAGCGTGGAGGAGATTGTCAGCTGTTGGTTGGTCTCACCTCCTGCCCAAAGCAAGACTGACCCTACGGTTACAGTAGGTTGCTCAGGGCTCATCCAGCCTAGGTGGGAGCATTCTAGAAACCCCAAGATCCATCTCAGACCCCAGGATCCCTCTAGGGACCACCAGGACTGCTCTCGTACCCTCAGAACCCCTTTAGGGAGCACCAAAATCCCTCTAGAGCCACCCAGGACCCCTCTAGAAACCCCAGGACCCCTATAGGGACCTCCGGTACCCATCTAGGACACCCAGGACACCTCTAGGGACCCCCGGGACACCTATAGGGATCCCCTATCTCTGGAGCCCATCAGGACTCCTCTAGGATCTCCCAGGACACTTTTAGGGATCCCCAGGACACCTCTGCCATGGGCTGCAGCCCTGGGACCCCACCAGAAGCATCTCTGCTGTCAGATGAGCTCCACGAGCACCCAGGGAAACATCATTGCCCACAAACTGTGACATTTTTCTACCCTTCAGCCACTTTGCCCTTTCCTGGAGGCAGGTTGTTTGCTCTGCTCAGCAGCCCCAGCACCAGCAATGCTTCAAATACCTATTTCCCAGTGACTATCCAGCCCCACGCAGCCTCTGGAATGCTCCGTGTGCACACACAGGGCTGTAGAGATGATAAATACACACGCACACATTAAATGCTCGCCAAGCTCAACAACTTCTGTGGCCTCGATCTCCTGCTGGCTTTGTCAGCTCCCTCTTCAGCCGGCTCCTCGTTCAATGTAAACCATCACTGCTTCGTTGCCCTCAGTGAAGCGAGGGCCATTTGCAGAGGCTGCTGATCCATCTCTGGTGACACAAGCTCTCACTTGTGCAAAATTGGCCCCTGTCCTCATCCACGAAGGTGCACAAACCTCCCTGCTTAGCACCCACCCTTAAAATCTTCAGTCTCCCCCTCTCCATGGGGAACATTGAGTTCACCCCGGTGCATGTCCTTGCTCCAGCCAAGGGCTGGGTGTAATTTCCAAGCCCTCCAAGCTTTTGGGGTCTCTGGGAACTCCAAAGCAATCGCTTTCCCAGCACAACCGATGAGCATCACCCTCCTGGTGCCCGAGCGGGAGACACTCACCTCGCTGCTGCGCAGTTAGCACCAAAAGGGTCACCCAGGTTCCGAGAAACGATCGCTTGTTCATCCTGCAGGAAGGAAAAAAAAATCTCAGATATGCCTCACGTCGGTAGGAAAGCGCATCCTAAAGCAAACCTCACTGTTGCTTCCTAAAGTTGCCCGGCTGCTGCTGCCACAGGGACGTTTCCGAGATGGAGATCCCTCACCTGCTTATTTAAGTGATGTAACGAGACTTTCCTGGTGATAACAGTAAATCACCCTGCAGGTTTTCTCAAAATCGGCTCATAACCACACAGAAAAGCTCCTGCTAATTGCACTCAGCTCTCCACGGGCTACCTAGTCTCTCAATATTTCCAAAGCAATTCCCTCCTGATCCGCTTAGGACGAGGACCCTTCTGCCTGACTTCAAGGAGAACGGCTTCACCCTGCTCCAAACACCGGAGCCGAAGTGGAGCCGCGGTGTGTTCTCACGGTTAAGGGGCTTTAGATACTTGGATTAATCTGCTGTTCTGGCTGCTAACCCTGCGTTCGCTCGCTGCTTTTGAGGAGAGTGGAAGAAGCACAAACATTTACACAGCCGGGCAACTCCTTGCTGCACAGGAATCGATGACAGAGAGAGAGAAGTAGATATGGGGCTGGGAAAACGAAAGCGAGCTCCTGCGCCAGCTTTAATTCCTTCTGTGCCTAATGCAATTTGTTACTCATTATTAATCCAATAGAAAATATCTCTAAAACACCTGCTTCAATTTCTTCGCCCGTCGTTTCCGTTCATTACACACAGGCAGGGCTCACGCGGAGCTCCCGGGAAGGCTCCGTGTGCTCCCAGCATGGGAGCACATGTTGGAAAAGGACGTGATTGGCTTCAGATAGAAACTATACCTGTGCATTATCATAGAATCATAGAATCACCAGGTTGGGAGAGACTCACTGGATCATCGAGTCCAGCCTTTGCTTCAAACCCAGCCTCTTTGCCTTCTCAGCATTCTATATCCCGTGTGTTTCAGTTGTGCAGACACACAGGCTGCAAAACCCAGCGCCTCTTTCTTCTCTCCCTATGGATCTGTCTCTATAACACAAGGGGAGCAACAGATCCAACTCCTAAGCATATCCACATCCACATGGAAGGTGGAGAGCACAGAAGTACAAGGTCATCATCCATCCCACATCATTTCCACTTCGATCCCATTACTGGGAGCTCAGAAAGCACGAAACAAGGTGGAAGGAAAGTTCCTCCCCTCTTCTCGCATCAGCACTGGCCACAAGCTGCATCCAGCAACTGTGCTCCCTGTCAAGAACAATTCATTCCACCAAGGAGAAGTTTTACCACGTTGCCTGTCTTGGAAAGATGAAAGGAGGATAATAGGATTTTATAGAGACCATAAATCTGAGCTGCTGTGGATCCGTTAGAGGCCAAGCAGGCAATGAGTATTGGAGGCTGTGACGGTTCAAGAACAAGAGTGAGACTAGCACAACACAACAGACATTAAAGAATATCTTATTTAACCTATCCCATCCCAATACATGATAAAAAAATTACCAACCTGTTGTGTAGACGAGAGGAGAAATCGAGTCTGAAATTTTAGACTGATCTTGGTGGACCGGGGTGAAATCCTATGTCAACGCAGAACGCATACCAGTCCTCCTTTACCAATTATTGCTGATGGCTGAAATGATGTCTCAGTCCCCTTGCTCTCGCACTTGAAAAGTCCGTTTTCATCAATGCTGTTTCAGGGCTGGAGGAGTGTTGAGTTGCAATCGCAACTGTTGCTTCTATTGGTAACCACCAAGCTAATCTGGAGATCAGATTCTGGCCTGGAGAGGGAGAGAAGTCTCTTTCTTCCCCACAAGCTCACCCCCTTCAGGTGGATTCAGATGGAAATATCAGTGAGCCGGAGCTGGGCTGGCGGCCGTGTTGTTCAGCATTGCTTTTCGGTGAAGGGCAAAAGAAAAAAATCCAACCCAGCTCAGAAGAATTGAGCCCCTTCCTCCTTTGTGTAAGGGGGAAAAAAAAAAAAGCCCCATCTATATAATGTTACAGCATTAGCATTAAGCAGTGCGAGGCTTAAAGCCCCGCGCCGCAAAGGCAGTGCCCGCAGCCTCAATGGGGTTACTTATCCATCCAAGTCTTGCTTTAATTTCTGCAGCCAACTGCTGCTTTTACAGGTGGAAAAGTCAAAACCAACCCAGTCTAAGCCCTCTTACGCTCTCTCCCAGCCTGCTGGGGAGGGTTTCATTGCTGTTCCCGTTTCCATCCTCTCTGGAAGGGCTGACCGGTGTTTTTACTCAAGCAGTGGGGAGTTTCGGGGGGGGCTGCTGTGAGCGTTATTACTGTTTTTGCTTGTACAACCTGCACTTTCCATGGGGGTTTTCCCCGCCTCTGGTGTCCGGGCTGCATGTCACCCCCGCAGCAGCTGGGGAAGGCGGCTGTGAAGTTCTCTCCCCACACTGTCCCCTTTCTTCTCTACCCACAGCCCAGCGTCTTCTCTAACTGCATCTTCCCTGCCCTCCACCTCTGATGCCACCACTCACCTGCGAGCCTGGGGGTTGTGTTAGATACAGAACTACCTCGAGGGACAAAACAGTGGCCACCTGAGCTGAACAACCACCAAGGATGCTTATTTTTCTTTGAGGTTTGTCTGTGGCAGCCGTTTGGGGAGCACATCCACCCCTGCCAATGACCACACGCTGATGGACCATTGTGAGCCCCCGAGAGCGGCACCTGCCAAGGGCAGTAAACCTAAACGGCGTTACAGAGACCAAAGTTCCTCACCTGAGCCCCATCCATAGCCCGAGAGAAGCTCCCTGCTTTCATTTCACTCACATCCGTGTCAGGTGAGAGCAAGAGAAGGAAAACGGTGGCTGAAGGGTGGAGGATGCAGTGGGCAGAAGCAGCTGACTCCTCCAGCTGGTGCTCCAACCCCAGCACGTCCGTGTTCTCATGGATGTAACCGCACAGCCCAGCCTTGGAGGAAGAAGGAATTGCCTTTCTGACTTTTGGGGTGAGGGCCTTTTACAACCTATTTTCCCTGCTAGAAGAAGTGTCCCCCCTGCACTCCTTGTACACTCGCTCCTCACCCCTCACAGAATCATAAAACAGTTTGAGTTGGAAGGGACCTTAAAGATCATCTAGTTCCAATCCCCTGCCATGGGCAGGGACATTCCACTAGATCAGGGTGCCCAAGGTCCCATCCAATCTGGCCTTGAACACCTCCAGGGATGAGGTGACACCTCCGGGATGGTTCCTCTCATCAGGGACAGAGAGGAGACAGGAATGCCAGCAGCCAAACAAGAAGGACGTGGAAGCCCAGATTCATGTCCCAGGGAGTACATAAACTCACCCTGACGTGCCATATCTTACCCTCAGCAGTTCCTTGAGGAGGGCAGGGGGATAATAAAGCACTCAGTGATATTCCAGGGGCAGATTGCCTCCAGCCTGCCACTCCACACACCCTGGCTCCTCCTTTCCCTCCAACACAGATTTTAAACCTTACCAGCCACAGGAAAATCAATTGCCTCTTCTCATCCTGTTTTGTAAGGCAGGGAACACCAGTGAAGATAGTTTTTCTCCTCTGCTCCTTTGTCAGTTTAATATTCTGGTCTTGTTAGCCCTGGGCCAGTCTACACTGATGAAGTTTGATTAGGTTTCACTGCCTCTTTGGGAAAGACTTTGTCTTCCAGGCTGTTTTCTTTTGGCAGGGGATGCTCCCATCATGCAGTTCTGAGTGCGTCGGAGCTGGACAAACAACCATGTTTGCTTTTCCCCTTTTCCTTCTAGTAGGAAACTTCCCCCCCCCATCCCTGACCTCAAGAAAAACCAAGCACTAAGATGAGACTGCGTCTGTTTGACCTCAGTGGTCATTCCCATTTTCAAGGGATACCAGCCCAGCCTGGGGACGATTCCTCAGTGAGAGGTTTGCTCAGGAGCTGTGTCCCAGCCAAAGGAGCATCTACCACCTCCTGCCTCTCCCCAGGGTTGTTTGGCNATCAGAGCTGGACAAACAATCACGTTTGCTTTTTCCCTTTTCCTTCCAGCAGGAAACTTCCCTCCCATCCATGACCTCAAGAAAAAAACAAGCATTAAGGTGAGACTGCGTCTGCTTGACCTCAGTGGTCATTCCCATTTTCAAGGGATACCAGCCCAGCCTGGGGAAGATTCCTTAGTGAGGGGTTTGCTCAGGAGCTGTGTCCCAGCTGGAGGAGCATCTACCACCTCCTGCCTCTCCCCAGGGTTGTTCGGCACAGGCCAGCATGGGCTAGGCATGTGGCTACTGCTTTTGTGGGCCACACTGCCCTCCCCACCCACAACTACATGCTGTTCCTTGAGTGTGAAGCTATTTTAACGCCAAGGCCGGTCCCACCAAGGACACAGAGCAGGGAACAGCGAGTCACAGAATCGTTTGGTTGGAAAAGACCTTTGAGATCAAGTCCAACCACACTTATCCACTACTAAACCATCCCCGAGCGCCTCGTTTGTGTGTCTTTTACATCCCTCCTGGGATGGTGACTCCGCCACTGCCCTGGGCAGCCTGGATGAGCTCAAGCCTCAAGTGAGGCGGCTGTGCCTGAGCTCACCAGCAGACAGCAGCCACGAGGTCATCAGGACCAAACATCTCAGCAGCTTTCCCCCTCCCAGAGGTGCCGGGGAGATGGGGGGAGACGTTTTGCTTCCAGGAACACCCAAGTGCAAAACTCAGGACACCTTTCTTGTGTAAAAACTTCCATAAGTTTATTGAATGGATCCAAACCAATTACCTATTTGGCCTGAATTCCACTGCCAAGTCTGCAAGCAAACCAAAGGCAAATTGTGGGAGCAGGAATTACATCCCCATGAGAGAAACCAGAATAAAAAGTGAGACAGACTTACAGTTCTTCCTTTTTTTTTTTTTCCTTTAAAATTATATACGGATGCATCATTAATAGGGAGCAAGAATAGAACTTCATGTTTAAATTATACTTGAAGTTTCCAGTAACTGCAGAAAAGCAATCACGGAGGCAAAGGCGAGCGATGGCTGGAGCCCCTCTAACGTTGCTCTGGGGAAGGCGTCTCTCCGCTGCCTCCAGAAGTGCCACACTCAAACGCAGGAGACACAGCTGCCAGGAATACAGATTTTAGCCTCTGGGCTGCTTTCAGCACCTCGTTTCCATTTCCAAATCCGCACACGAACAGAACCTACGGAATCTCAATTTCCAAGCAAACCCAGCAAGCGATAGAGGCAGAGCTGCTGCGTCACCTCCTTCGGATCACAGACCCGCGTGGGCGAGGGCAAAGCCTCTCCCCAGAAGGCGCAGTTCCTCTGAGCCCCGGCGATGGATGCAGCGCCCAATAAAAAGGGATTTTAAATCCCACCCAGGGAGCAGAGACCATTCGCCACGCTGTGCATATTGATAACACCACCAGTTAAGCACCTCGCCTGAAACATCTGCCCCAAAACATGGATGTTCAACAGGAACATATCCACAAACACAAGGGCACGGAGTCGAATCTCAGCACACGGAGCCGTGCGACACTTTGGTATATAGCTGTCACCTAATTCCTTCCGAACCAGGTGCTTTTCCCACTGCGCAGACTGCCCGCGGCAGACTTTTATGCATGAACTAGCATGAACAACAAAACAGTTCTTGACAAAAGTAGCCCTCGGATAGAAGGACAGAGAAGCTTGAAAATCTACTTTGTTTTCTCAAAGGAATGCGACAGACCCAGGGACCTTTTGTTAGAGCAGGTTTATGCCGACAGCACCGGGTACAGCCCCTCATGATGGGACATGGGTTAGTGATTGGTGGGAATGGTTGGACTTGGTGATCCGGTGGGTCTCTTCCTACCTGGTGATTCTATGATATCGCATTGACTTAAATCAAACCTCAAGACCCTCTGGGATTCTTAGCACCCACTGTTGGCCCCAAACCTCCTCTCTCCCCAGGACCCGGTATGCACACATACAAGACCAAAAAGGTATAAAAGGAAAGCGAGTCAACTCAGGATATTTTGCCACATCGTTTTCGTGCCATTTGGCCCTACTTTCCAAAGTCCTGGATGGATTAACTGTCCCCAGGTTTTGGACATAACTCTCTCTCCTTAGGAAACCAACCAAGATTCTTGGTTTCCACCCCATGAGCAGTCTACCAGCTGCACGGAAGGTGAGCAGCTTGAGAATAGGGTCCAGAAACAACCTTCCTCCAACACAGTGGCAGGACAGTAATATTGGTACCGTGACTTTTGCTGATCCAACAGACCAGGGGAGCCGGTTTGGGAGTTAGCACCAAACCCCTGGCAGCTACAGGGTCCTTGTTGACCTCATATGCCAGGAGGTGTTTTCTTCTTCCACCATCCAGCTCCACCATAAAAAAAAAAAAATGTGATTTACTGACGCTTCTGAGCTGGCGTGTGACAGCACCATCCCCTCTCTAACAAACTTAAAAGCACATCCTTGGGTCTTCTTTAACGTCTCACTCAATCCTTTAATGGTGTTTATTTCCTTCTCGGGAACCGAGACATTCAGTTGTGCTGAGGAAGTTGGTCAGGAGTTACGGCGCCTCGTTAATACCAGCTACAATGCCATAAATACCCACACAGGCAATTACTGCTCTGTACAATTAGGTCAGAGATACTTTTGCATCCCTGCCAGTCGCTTTGACACCGCAGCGACTCGGGGATAACCTACTTAACGTGGAGGTCAAGGGGAGAAATAGGTTTCTAATATTAAACAACCATATCTTCATAAAACTTTGTTTTATAACAAAATATCTTATTAAACACAACTTTTTCCTACGCGCATGTATGTATATATCGTACAGAAGTGTTGGCTTAAGGGTTCTGCTCTAAGGCAGCGAATGCCTTCCTCTGCCCAAATGGAAAATCTAAATAAACTCTTACTTATAAGAGCGTCATCTCATGTCACACTGCCGTCACCTCCCTGCTTTTTTGTTCTACACGTACCACGGCTCCAGAGCTGTGCAACTCGGCCTCTCTGCTACCTATGGTGAGTCTTGCTCCGTTTCACAGAATCCTCACAGTCACAGAATGGGCTCTATTGGAAGGGATCACGAAGCCCATCCAGTTCCAACCCCCACTGGATCAGGGGCTCCCAGCCCCATCCAACCTGCCCTTGAACCCCTCCAGGGATGGGGCAGCCACCACTGCTCTGGGCAACCTGGGCCAGGGCCTCCCCACCCTCACAGGGAAACATTTCTTCCTAAGATCTCATCACAATCTCCCCTCTTTCAGCTTAAAATTGTTCTCCCTTATCATATCCCTGCCCTCCCTGATCAGGAGCCCCTCCTCAGCTTTCTTGGAGCCCTTTTCAGCACTGGAAGCTGCTCTAAAGCCTCCCTGTAGCCTTCTCTTCTCCAGGCTGAACATCCCCAACTCTCTCAGCCTGGCCTGGTCTCGTACAGGAGATGCTTCAGTCCTCCAGTCATCTCCGTGGCCTCCTCTGGACTCACTCAAACAGTTCCATCTCCTTCCTGTGCTCAAGACTCCAGAATTGAACGCTGGGCTCCAGGTGGGGTCTTATGAGGGCGGAGCAGAGGAGCAGAATCCCCTCCCTCCCTGCTGGTTCCACTGCTCTGGATGCAGCCCAGGATACAGTTGGCTTTATGGGCTGTGAGTGCACAGTGCTGGCTCATCTTGAGCTTCTCATCCCCCAGCACCCCAAGTCCTTCTCCCCAGGGCTGCTCTCAATTCATTCTCCACCCAGCCTGTAATTGTGCTTGCGATTGCCTCAGCCCAGGCGCAGGACCTTGCACTTGGCCTTGTTTAACTTCAGGAGGTTTGCACAGTTCCACCTCTCCAGCCTGTTTCTTATCGCTCATCTCAGCAGGGCCATGAGACTGACATTATCTGGCAGGGGGATGAGGCAGGAATTATTAACTTGTCTTAAATCCGTAATCATTATTCTGGATGCAGAACTACTCCCCTCCACATGATCCCCATATACTGAACCTGAAGACTATGAGATAATACTCTATTCCCTCCCCATCCTACCCCACCCCACGATCTAGGTAAAAGAAGAAGAGAAATACACAACTCCAAGAATATAAAAAGAGCTCGGTGATGTGGACAAAAGCCTCATGGGAAAGAAAGTGCACGTGGGGATAAGGGAGCATCTCAAAATGAAGGTCAGAAGTTCACGTGTAACCAGAGCTCGCACTGCAGAGCTTCAAAAACTCTGATGCAGCTGCTTATAACTACGTCATCTGAAAAGTCTTCACCTCGTCTAAGGGGTGGAGGAACGAGGGAGGACACGGGGAAGTGAAACGAGATCTAAAGGGAGGAGGGTTCCATCGCACAAGAAAGGGAATCTGCTCTGCAGTAGAAAATTGGGGGTAATTCAAGCAGCGATGCCTACAAGGTGCGGGGAGGGGGAAGCTGATATAGATAGTGAAAACCTGCTTTACAATAAACGTGAGTCTAGTTGCTTCGTTACTCCTCTTCTAGAAAGTGATCTGAGCCAACACAGCCTCCCAGTTTGGAGCCTAAGCTGGGACCCCGCAGCCAGGGGTCCCAGGGAAAGTGCTAGGTTTCATTTCTGGTGCAACAGCAACAAACACAAACACAAACGTCACTCTTGCTCTCTCCCCGGAGAGCGATTTGAGTCCTTCCACTTTCTGTACAAAGTGGTTCAGGGCTAAGTGCATACTGGAGGATCTCGTCGGCCCAGCGAGGACAAATCAACGGGGGGATCTGCTCTTCAACCCCTTTGTGATCTCTTGCTCTAAAAGCCCTTCCAACGCGACACTAATCCACCACCTGCAAAATTCACTCTGCAACGCACTCAGCAAGGGACCCTTTGCCTCCAGAGCGCCAGAGCCACGGGCTGCAGATGCTGCATCAGAGGAGCAGAGAAATCAACACAATTCTTACCAGCGTTTTGAAAATAAATAGTTTCTTTCTAATAAAGTCTCTTCCTTTCCACAATTTTGTGCACTCACACAAACCAAACCAGTGGAGTGAAGTGGATGCACTAAGTACCTGAGCTCTGCATCAAGCGCAATACTGGTTTAGATCTCTTCGGTGAACTCGAGCGCAACAAAAGGTTGAGACAGCACCCAGCTGCAAAAAAAAAAAATATATCAGCGAGCTCGAGCCACAGTCGGATAGCTAGGCCAAAGGGAGCTCTGGTGGAGCCAAAACCCCCCAAATTTAGGGAAAAAAACATGTCAAATTTTGCACTGAGCTGTCTGCTCCCTATGGACCCTAGCGGTCTTTAGCTTAAACAACTGACCATTCATGCCAAATCACGAGTATACCGGAGCGTCAAAGAAAACATCAAGGTATTGCACACACTGAGACACATGCAGTGAAGTCAATTGTCACCTCAAGGTCACCTGCAGTGGATGGCGGGCATGGTTCTCAGGGCAGGGCACATCCTTCGGGCTAGAAATCACTTGCTATAGAAACATAACCAAACCTCAACCCACCGACCGAAATAAAAGCCTTGCAAAAACTCCTTAATGCATGTGTGTGGGTGTGTGTGGGCGTACGTGCACACGTGTGCACTCACAAGGTCAAAAGAGGCTATTTCATCCTGGGTTCCACGTAGATTTTATCTCCATCCCGAATGCCGTAAGAATGCAGCGCTCGCGAGCTGTATTTCATCTCCTCGGGGCCAAAAGGAGCTTCCTGGTCCAAGTGGAAGAGCAGCATGTTGCTTGTCGACAACTGCACGACAGTTTTTAATTGCTTCTTCAGTTCTGCCACAGTCTGATCGAGACGGATGGACATCTCTTCCACCTTATCCTGGAAGTGAATCTCCACCTTCACGCTGCTCTGCGGTCGAAGATCCACGTTGGCCAAGGGCTCCAGCTTGCCATACTTTGTGACCAGCTCGTGATACCTGAGAAATGAAACAAGCCCAGAGTTACAGCACAGCTGCTCGCACGGCCAAGGCATGTTTCACAACCTGGTTTTGGTTTTAGGTTGGGACACCACCTCTCTTTAGCTGCGGTCATCTGAGGATGCTACGGGGTGCAAAGCACAAACAAACAACTGCACAGTGACTGAATGACATGATGGCAAGCCTGGATTCCAAGACATGATTCATCTAAAGCCCAGAATTCCAATGCGCCATCCCTGGAGGTGCTCGAGGTCAAGATGGGTGAGGCTTTGAGCAACCTGATCCAGTGGGAGGTGTCCCTGCTCACAGCAGGGGAGTGGAACTGAATGGGCTTTGAGGTCCCTTCCAACCCAAACCATTCTATGAGTCTATGAACTATTTGAGGAGAGCTAAAACGAGGGCCTAGACAGCCCTGAACTGTCCTCATCCTCTGTGTCAGCACCTGGCTGCCATACGGCTCTTCCAAAACATCTCACAGTTTAAACAGCAAGACTCTCACAAAGAAAGAATATTGCCAAGCTAGTATTGAAAGGCCCTAAGTGTGCGCTTCTCTCCATACGAGTCTCCTCCCCAGCAGTGTCTAAAGAAAAACCCCAGCTTTCTTCTCCATTTGCTGCGAGATCTCTCACACTTTGGGGAGACGAACGTTCCCCACATGAGGCAACATTCACCTCAATTCAAGCCTGATGACCTCAACAGACACCCATTAGGAATAAATCTGGGTGGTGTGCGTTCTGTTTTCTTCCCTGCCAGCATCACACTCATAGAACATACAGTGTTTCTCAGGTTGGAAGAGACCCACTAGAAAATAAACCCAGGACGCCCATCCACTCCCGTCACCTTGTCTCATGGTCCCTGAGCTGCTCTGCAGCACCGACATGAACCAGGGGGCATCCAGCTAGGGGAGAGGTATCATCCAGCTGAATCACAGAATCACCGGGTTGGAAGAGACCCACTGGATCATCGAGTCCAACCACTCCCACAAAACACTAAACCATGTCCCTCAGCACCTCGTCCACCCGTAACTTAAACACCTCCAGGGAAGGCAAAGAAGAAGAAGAGGAAGTTCCTACCCACCTAACAAACTCAAATTGATCGGTCTCAAAACAGCTTCCTGAACAGAACTGAGCTGCAAAACTCTCTACTGGGCTCCTATAATTTAAGAAACTTCAGCCATGGCTGTGATGGGATTTGGAAGAAAGAGGATGCTACAGTCACCAGATTCTACACCTCCTCCTCTGGGAGTGAAGTGTTTTCAGTGGAGCAGGAGGCGTAGAGGCTTGTGAGTGGAGCTTCCTCTCTTTCTTCCAAAACTACTTCACTAAAGGGTGCCAGAAGCAAGCCGGTGCTCACGCAAAGGATACGGCCCTCAGCCTAGATTCCCAGCATCTGGGGCTTTACAGCCTTACTGATTTTCAGACATTCCTGCTGTTTTCCAACAGGCCATCTAGGTCCCCAAATGTTAACATCCCACTAAACACGACATCACCAAGATCACCAGGTCAAGGTGAGCTGCTACACAGTTTGGAAGATGATCAGAAACGGGACTTCTGGCCAACTGATCCTTCACACCCGCTCTAAAATACAGGAATTTTAGTAGTTGAGCTACATGCTACAAGTTCTCCTGCTGTCCTGCACAAGGTCCAACCAGGGGAGCCGTCCCCTGCAATGGGAAGCTCAGCCTCCCGCTGCCTTCTGCGAGTGGTTCAAGGCTGCATCTCCACTGCCAGGCTGGGAAAGAGGCGAAAGGGCAACAAAATCCACACAATGTGATTGAAACGACAAAGACCGAGAGCTGCCGAGAAGAGGTAACGTTTCAGAGGCTCTGCTCTGCGCACCGCAGAGAAAGCTCTTTTTGTTCCCAATCTGAGCCCGAGCTGAATGCGATCGGTGCTGTGTCACGGACCCTGCCGAGAGATGATGGGACCTGGCAGGCTGGGTGACCCCAGGGAGTCCTGCTCAAGGCAGGAATGTTCCTGGAGAACAGCAGACCCTCTGTCTGCTGGGAAATGAGGTAAGGGCCACAACGCACTAGGATTTCCCCAGTCTCACAGACGAAAGGAGCCTTCCCCAGGGCAGAGCATCCAAAAGCAGGTTGGTGCCGGGCTCTCACAGTCGCTGGGGCGATAAAATCAGGTCTATTTACTTGGAAAAGCCATTAGTGCTGAGAGGGGACAACGCACTCCCCATATTTTACCCCCTGGGCTATGGAGCAAGGTAAAAGCGAGTGCTAGCCAACAAGTTGCCAGCAGGGAGGGTTTCTTTGCAGCAGTTTCCACTGTGCACCAGAACAATTTCTCACATGCCAACCAGAAGCGCTGCCAGGATCCATGCACTGAGGGAAACTGCAGTGAACAGGGCTGAGGGTGGGAAGAGAGGGACAAATTTCAAGCAAGCGAGACAGAATTACCACGAGGGAGCTAAGATTACCCAAACGTGGCTGTAATTATGCAGGGGGTCAGGCAATGCTGTCCTAAATTTTCTGATGTTGAGGAAAGGCAGAACAAGCATTCAGCTTGCTCCCTGTATGCCTGCAAAGAAAGTTTGGAGTCTGAGCGACTGGCTTCCATCAAATCAATAAGGATGAAGTCACACATGGCTCTTTTGTACCCCGATAATAGGCACCCTGGAGACTTTTCTAATCAACCCTTGCAGCCTGGGAGACGCTGGCTGCCAGAGCAGAGGATGCTGCTGAACTGAGCCCGGCTAAAAGTGTCTCTGATGCTCTGCAGATAAACAGCGGACCAGACAAGCCGAGGCCTCATTAAAACCCCACAGACACAGAGACGTCACTCACAAAGACAGCCAATATTGGATTGTACGCTCAGCGCTCCTTTCTAACCCACGACATCCAGAGAGAGGAATTATCCTTTCTCTTTCCCTCTCTTTCCGATCCCTGGGAGCTGCAGCCCGTGAAGACACGCAATGCAGGCGGGGGGGGGTGCTGTAAGAGAGGGTGCTGCTCACTCATCGCACGCTCCACCTCGATGGTCTGGAGAGGGGCTGCTAACATTATCAAGTTTTCCGTGCCCAAGTGTGTGCTCTCGCTCCGCTCGAGGCAGCACTGCAATGCAGATGCCGTACCCCCAGCAACAACATGCGTCTGTCCTCATTAGTTTCTAATTACAAACCACTTCGGGAGAGACCACACTAGATCTGGGAGCAATGAAAAGGGAGCTTCATCAACAACAACCGCACAGAAAATCCTTCTGGCACGGAATGCCAGGTTTCCCTTCCTACAAGAGGTCCAGGAATGGAAACGCAGCCCTTCAGCACTAGGGACGCACTCAGTCACCTGCAGCTTGGTTAGAAAGCTCTCAGTAGCGGCGCACAACCCCTCCAGAACAGAACAACCCTCATCAGGACCTGCACAAGTCTCTTGGAAACGCTGCACAGATGACAAGATTCAGACAAAGAGACCATTGACCTCAAAAAAGGGCAGTAACGCTGGTTAAAAGTGAAGAAACCAGAGGGGGAGGTAATTTTCCTGTACGGCACCAGGCATAAAGATAGCACGCTGATCTAGACCAGCACAGATTTCTGGGATGGCTGAGATACTAGTAATTTCTTACACAGGCTCCTACCTGGAAAGCAGCCCCGGTTGTGTGTGGTACCGTGTGGGTGCACACAGCCTGTTCCCTAGGTCCACAACCCAACAGAACCACTACGTGTGTTTAAAGCTACACCCCACTTTGTCCTGGACACACGATGCACCTGGCATCACAACACCCAGAGATGCAAGTCCAGTTGGAAAAGATTCAGTATGTGTCACCTATTTTTCACCTATTTTTTACCTGTACATCTATTTATTTACCCTTCCTCTGGAGCTCAGGGCAGGATACCCTTCCCACACCACGATCTCAGGGTACCTTAGCTCCCCTCCCAGTCTGCAATCGAATGTTTTTCATGTGAGGGGCTGCCTATCTTTCTCCTGGTTTTCCAGGGCAGCCCAAGCTCTGCTCACCAAAGGGTGGGATTCTGAGCAGCAGAAGGGCTCAGCTGCCACACTGTTCTCCCCTTCTTGAGCCACAAACACAGAGACGTGGAACAGTTTCCTTAGAAATAAAATGTTATGGAAACTGATCCGTTCTGGAAGCAGCACTGTGAGCTCACAGTCCCCAGCTCCCCTTCCCCTTCCTCTCCCCTGCATTCTCCGCCTCTGCTGCTATCCCTTCCAATATTTCTTTCAATTTTTCCGCTTCAAGGGCTTCTAAAATTACAAGCCAGGACTTGTCCTCCGAAAAGGCACAAGAGGGATCACCAGCTGTCTCCTCTCTCTGACTGCATTAGTATCCTTCGCCTCTGAGCTGACCCCAGTATGTCTTCCACAAATTCTATAATTGCTGTGCGTATCAGTATTCATACAACATGCCATGTCCTCACTCCCCACGCCCTGACTGTACTGGCTTTCAAAAGACGAGAAGCGTTTTACCTAAGAATTAAGCTGGGGGAAACACTGACCAGCCAATATAAACATCAACCCGATTCCATTCGCACCTTTCTCATCCGTACCTGGCCACACCTTTGACTCTCCCTGTTTGTCTCTGTCTATTCTACCCAACACACACTGTTGTCCTACCCCCTTCCTGTAAAGAAAGGGCTATGAAGCCTTGGTGTCTGAAAAGCACATGAGGTTTCTAAGGCAAACACGTAAACGCAGTGGCTTGATGCTCCATGATCCTTCCTCAGCCCATTAAGAAGCCGTAAGCAGATGCTGGCACAGAGAAGATACCAACCGAACAGCATCTGTCAAAGTTCATTAGTTTACCAAGACCAACGGATCATTGGGCATACTTTTTTTGGCAAGGAAAAGCCATCAGACTTGTGATTTGCAGGCCTGAAAACGAGGGGACAGCTTCCCATTGCCAGTCGCGTTCCACACACCAGATGGTCAAGAGAATTAGATGCCCCGGCCTGGCACCAGAGAGCAAGGTCTGAACTGGCTTTTGGGGACTTCCAGACACAGGTGGGTTATGAAGCCAGGCGTCGGGGAGGCCGGGACGCAATGAAGATCATGAACTGAACAGCCATGTTGTTTAATGGCACTTGACATGGACCGTTAAGACCAATTTTGACTCAGAAGTGATCCTACAAGTAATCAGACAACACTCTAATCTAACGACATTAACTAAAACAGAACAAGGAAGGCAAGACAGGAGGAAGGCAAGGGATGGTTTATTTCATGGATCAGCTAGCCTGGATTTCCCATGTAACATCATCTGTTGAGTCACCTTTCTTTCTGCCCCTGCTCTCCTTTCCATGATAAAGAACTCATACCTGAATGGGACTTCTTCCTCCGGGAACTCCATGTAATATCGGATGAAGAATCGCTCCGAGTCTTCTCGCTCCCCATCGGCAACGATGCTTCCATTGAGCTTGACAATAGATGGCAACCTGCATGCAGACACCATGAAATACAGTCGGTGAGAAGAGAAATCCAGCCAGGGAGACCAACCAGACAGTCACCCCCAAAAGCTACGTACCCCAACATGAACACCAGGAGAATCTCACCAGGTAGCTCATGCCTCAGTCCCCTCAACTATGTGTTTTCTCCAAGCAAATTCAAAACTAAGCATTTTCCTTTTGCCACGTATACGCAACATGTGCACAGGCATGTATGAGACTCAAAATTCTCTAAGAATAGAATCATAGTGTGGTTTGGGGTGGAAGGGCCCTTAAAGCCCACCCAGTTCCAACCCCCAGCCACGGGCAGGGCCGCCTTCTGCTGGATCAGGTTGCTCAAAGTCCCATCCAACCTGGCCTTTAACACCTTCAAATTCACCAAGATTGTAGAAGTCAGCTTCACATTTCCACTACTCCCACCTTCCCACACAACAAAAGAAAGTTCAGACCTTTCAAGGCAGCGAATTCATACAAAAGAGGGATAAGAAGGATGTTGAGGCTCTGGAGCGAGTCCAGAGAAGAGCAACGAAACGGAGGAAGGGTCTGGAGAAAAGGTCTGATGAGGAACGGCTGAGAGAGCTGGGGGTGTTTAGCCTCGAGAAGAGGAGGTTGAGAGGAGATCTCATTGCTCTCTGCAACTACCTGAAAGGAGGTTGTGGAGAGGAGGGAGCTGGGCTCTTCTCCCAGGTGACAGGGGACAGGACTAGGGGGGATGGCCTCAAGCTCCGCCAGGGGAGATTTAGGCTAGAGATTAGGAGGAAGTTTTTTACGGAAAGGGTCATTAGGAATTGGAATAGGCTGCCCAGGGAGGGGGTTGATTCGCCTTCCCTGGAGGTGTTTAAGGCACGAGTAGCTGAGGCCCTGAGGGACACGGTTTAGTGTTTGATAGGAATGGTTGGACTCGATGATCCAGTGGGTCTCTTCCAACCTGGTGATCCTATGATTCTAAAATCCCATCTCCTAACAGCCTCTCCCTCCAATGACCCACTGTCAGCCATTCGTGGCCACACAAGACTTCTGCTAAGCAGGATAAACAAGCGACAGACCTGGCTATTAGCAGCTTCCTGCGTTCCTCTGTGGTGTACGACTGCAGTAAAGGGATTCCTAGCAATTTCACTTCCTCCAGCTTGGGAAAAGAGTTTAACTTGTCAATGTCTTCCCAACAATGCAGACCTGCTTGGAAGAAAAGACTTGCTTAACCAAACACAGATAACACACCCCAGGTATCTGAGATAATCAGACACAGACAAAGAACATAGGTGACGAGTGAGCATCAGTTGCTGTTTCCTTGAGAAGCTGGCTTTTTCCTCATGACGTGCTGCAAAAAAAAAATCTCCTTCAGTTGCTTGCAAGACAGAGTAGTTTGAATTCTCGCGTGCTGTTTTGTGTGTCTAGAAGGATGATCTCCACAGCTGATTAGGGAGTGTAGTTTTTTATGGACCATTCAGTCCCTGACCTCGCCGCCGAGGTCCGAGTAGCGTTGGTTATGATGGCTGCGTCTATAAAGGGACGCTGCCGTAAGAAGTATTAAAGTCATCAGAACTCCTGTCATTCTAGGTGTCACTAAATAGCTGTCAAACAGCTTTACCTCACACACACAACCACCCAGGGTCTCATTTCTGCTCACAACCCAACGGTAAAACAGCTCCACAAGCCATCCAGGCATTTAATGAAGAAGGTTTTAACTCTGTTTCACTCCCCTCAAGACCTGACATTCAGGATAACAAGGCAAGCGGAGAGGGTAAAACAAAGCAGCTGACAATTGAGCCTTGATTACATGGCGAGATCAACACTCCTCATCCTGAAGTTTACCACAATGCTTTTCCGATGACGGCTCCAGAAGCTTACACTGGCAACGCGACTTAGAGAACCTGTTTCTCCACACGCTCCACATCAAAAAAAAATTGTGAAAAAACAGAAAAGTTCTTGATTCAAACAAAATCAGGGTTCTGGTTTGAGCCAAGCCTGTTGGGAAATGCCGAGTTCAAGACCAAAGCGTGCCACAGCCATAACTGAGAAGGATGGGCTCTTCTCAGAGCTGAAACCGAACTCCTCTAAGTATCAAAGCATCACGTGTGAGGTGGGCAGAGAATTTGCTTTCTCCGCAGAGCTCAAACCACTTCTGCCAAGGTCACCTCTGCCTGAAGCCATCCTCTGGGTACCAGCATCAGCTGCATTTACAGATAAATTTAGTGCGAGTCTGTGACAGGAGGAGAACTCCTGGGGCTCAGCATCAGCAAAGAGTGGTTGGTACCTCTCTGAATCACACTGCTCTGAAAGGGCCAAAAAGCTCCTGTAGCTGGGAGAGAGACAACCACCACTGAAGGAGAAACGACTCTCAGTCGTGTTCATCCCCCTCCTGACCCTGTTGTGCTCGAACTTCACTAAACCCCATTACCTTTAGCTCGTTTTCAATCTCCGCTAATCTAAAAAAGCCAGCAAAAAGAGGTGCCAGTTTGGAGGCTTCATGAGAAAGAATTTTGAAGTGCACAGCTTTCCCTAAAAAAAGAAGAATGTTTAACATGCTTCTTGGGATTTCTGTTTGTCTTTCAGCTCCCAAAGCATCAAAATGAAATACAGAACCCAGAGTTAAGTACCTGGCATCAAAATTGCAAAACTACTTACCACAGGAGCACTTGCTCCTCAGTGAGACAGCGCTTTCAAATCCAGCTTAACAGGCTTTTCTTCCTCTAGTTAGCTTTAAGCTTTTATTATAGGGATTCCTTGATGCTTACATGGCAGAGCACGTTAATAAAGTACCTTCTACCATGGCTAACACTTAACTATAGTTTGCACAGCATACAAAGCTGTAAAGAATAAAAGATGATGATGATGCATTAAGCACTCCTCCAGCAGAACTTCTCGGGTACGTGTCATCTCACAGACACGCCACAGCCCTCACACACTGCCCCGCAGCTCCCCTGTCCCCAAGCACAGGTGCCCTTCTCCATACGCCAAATATTGCTTCTCTTTCTGGAGCGCTGGCTGAAAATTCTCTGGGGCTCAAGTGTAAAAGCAGCCTCGAGCACAACTTGTGGTGAGCTTCTAACTGAGGGCAGGTGACAGACAGCTTCTGCTGGTGAGCCTTTCCGTGCCACGTACCGACACGCACGCTTATTTTACCCAAGATAAAACAAAGAATAAAAGGCAAATGGGATTCTTTCATCCCTTCCGCTGCCATTTATTTATCCTTCTCCAGCCAGGAGCACCCGAGGCAGCGACAGGAAACAGAGGGAAACTACTAACACAACAAGGCTTTGCCAGCTCGTTCTGAATAACTGTCAGTCCACACTGCTCCAATTCATTTGAAATAACTACCCAAAGCAACAGGCAGAGCCCACAGAGATGGGTAAGTTGACTTCTTGCCTGTTTTCCTCTTCTAACACTATATTCTTTGGGTCAATGCCCTCCAGGACATCAGCTTGCGTGGCCCAGCATTAGCACCGCTTGTAAACTGGACTTCAGCGTGACAGGACTACGTTGATAACAGCTTTTTGATTCTGCTGAGAAGCCAGGATAGCTTGGGACAAAGGTCGCGGCACATTTTCATCTCTGCTACAGCAACTATTCGAAAGGTTTAGGCTCCTGCTCAGCACTTCTGCCTTTACCTGCCCTCCTACTGTGCAGGTTACTTACAGGCAAGCGTGTTCTTCACCTACCCAGGAGCAGAGACTCCAATCGACTGCTGGTACTGGCGCTGGGGACAAAAAGCATGCTGCCTCCAGGCTCTCACCTGACTTGTGCAAATTGATGGATCGCAGGTTGGGGAACAGCCTTGCTAGGGAATCTTCCGACTCTTCGATGGTCGTGAGGTTGTTGTTAGCCAGAATAAGCGTGTCCAGTGATGGAAACATAA
Organism: Piaya cayana; assembly: GCA_013389865.1. Classification (NCBI taxonomy): domain Eukaryota; kingdom Metazoa; phylum Chordata; class Aves; order Cuculiformes; family Coccyzidae; genus Piaya; species Piaya cayana. Next base: position 27,499 of record WAAB01022442.1, read on the forward strand.
TCCCCAGTTTTCGAATTTCAGTCCAGTCTTGAAGATTATTGTCAGTTATGTGGAGTAATTTGAGAGACTGACAGCAAACCGGAGAACAAGACACTGTTTCATAGTCATTAAGGCACAGGAAAAGCTCCTCCAAGCTGCACAAGGGAAGAAAGATCACGTCATCATCTCATACTTCCAGAAACAGCTACTGTCTTGGACAGCAACATTTACAGCAACATGCATAGGCGATTCGAACACTATTTTCTGTAACGGCTCTTAATGTGATTGAAACCTTGGTGTAGAGAATCCCTCTGAGCACACCAAATGGAGTGATTCGACCGCATCTCAGCTTCCATTCCTTAGCTTTCTCCGCAGATGGAAAACACCTCTATAGTGTTCCTTCCCCCCACCTCCCTGCCTTAATTGTGTAACAGGCTGTTTGAGGTGGTGTCCCACATTTGCACCCAGCAGGCCACCAACCCAGCTCCAGTGGTGACCGTACCTGCTCTCAATGCACCCCACTTAAAATAAAATGTGTTTTTATACAATGCTGATGACACTTCTTTCCCCGCAAAGTTCTCCCAAAGATTCCCACTAAAGTAAAAACAAGTCTCACTAAGTTTTCGGATAACTAAACTAGTTCCCCTTATGCCAGGGAAGCACAGATATACTGCGGTCATCTCTGCTTATAGAGCTGTACGAGGAGGAATCTTTTATAAAATGAAGCCACCAAGGATATTCGGCGAGCCAGAATGCCACTGCCAAGGTGGAACGTGGCCAAGGCACAGAAATCAACACTTTTGCACCGAAAAGCTTGATGAAATGTTGCTTGATGAGTGGCCAGACCCTCGGACTTACATCCCATTCAAAAGCTATTAGCGCAGGTATGCAGTGCACCATTCATTGCGCAGTGACTCACAGGAAAGCGTGTCCCCCTCCTGCGCTGTCAGGGTGATTATCCATCTCCAGGATTCATATTTGGACAAGAAGCCTCAGGCTTTTAAGACAATGCAAAGCATTCACCTGGCCAGCTCCCAAGCTCCCAAAGACAATAATTCCCTCTTTCTGCACCGATTACATTTGCGTCCTCACACCCCTCTCATCCCTCACCATGAGGTTTGATAAGCCAGCCCTGACCAGCGTGAGGTCAGCGCCCCTTTCTACGCCCGATTCCCCGTGCTTACTCTGGTAATTCCTGCAGGATTGTGTGGACTGTTTCCCAGGAGGCCTTGCTGTTGTTGAGCACAAGCTTGCGAACACCAGCGAAGGACCCAGCGCACCTTCTCTCTAAAACGGACAAACTGAGAGGGTTGGAACTCAAGTTTAGAAACTCCAAGTGGGGAACGTTGGACACAATTTTACTGACCTGAGTGGGGTGGGAAAAAAAAAAAGAGAAAGAAAGAAATGCGTATCAGGCAGTAATCGACCTCAGGCAATTATATCCCATCTCCTGGAAGAGGACTTTTTGGAATCACCACAAGCCAAAGAAATGATATAGGGAAAAAAAATAAGGCTTCTGGATAAGCACCTGTAATTCATACTCCAGTTATTCACTGATCTCGATCAATTGGTTAATTGCTCATTCACCTCAACAGTACATTTAATCACACTCTCTGAGCAGCTTGATAAGAGAAAGGCAGCCTCTTAGGCGAAGTCATAAAATCCACCTCAACGCTGAGCTCAGGCAGCAGCAGGTTGCAGGAGCCGGCGTGCCGTACCCCTCATCTAGCAATGATGCAACAGGCACATCTCTCAGCCAACACTGACCACGTTGCTCCTCTCTAGCACAGGCCTCTTAGTTTTGCCCAATGTAAAGGACAGGTAGGGGCTCACTGCAGACACACAATGAGTTTTTTATTCGATCCCACTGCTCTGAAAATAGCAGCTTTCTTACAATGTGTCCACATATTCAGGTAATTCTGCTTGAGGCTACTTGCTCTTTTCGTGCATAGAGATGTGCACCGGAGCGCAAAGCAGCAGAGAGGGGAGGAAGAAAGATCAAGAAAGAGAAAGAAAAGCCAAAGATGACGACTGTACAGCTCAGGACACAATGGATCGTGTGATCAGGGTAGCTGCTGCCCCAGATACCGCCAACACACCGATGGTGCAGGGACGATGATCAATTCATAGTCGTGTAACAATGATTAAGTGAACAGAATCAAGGCAACGTCAATTCATAATAAAGACATCACGTCAATTGAATTCTCCTCTTTGATGGGTAAATGATTCAGTGGGAAGCAGAGTAAGGAAATAGCAGCTTCCAATGCCATCCACGCACCAGTTAGAGAGGCAAACTGGGGACTCGGAGTTTAGATTAAGAATTTAATACAAAGCCAGCAGACATACAAGGGAGTGTTCTGGCAGAACAGTACTCATTATGTTTTTCAGTGACCAGAATAATTGAACGCTATGTGTCTTCTTAATCTGCAGGTGATACAAAGGTGGGAAAGGCTGCCCTCACATTGTGGAACAAGGCACAGAGACCTCTGAAACCACCAAGATGGGAGTTCAGCTCATGGACAGTCAAAGTACAAAAGTTTAGAATCACAGAATCACAGAATCACCAGGTTGGAAGAGACCCATCGGATCATCGAGTCCAACCATTCCTATCAAACACTAAACCATGTCCTTCAGCACCTCGTCTACTAGTGCCTTAAACACCTCCAGGGAAGGCGAATCAGCCACCTCCCTGGGCANTCTCTGGACATGCTCCAATTTGGGGAAAAAGACATTCATCCAGAAAAGAAATACGAGTCAGAAACGCCCCGGCTAGAGAACTCCACTCCACAAAGCAGCTGGGATGGGAGGAGATAGGCAAACCACGACCATGGGTCAATAACAGGGCCAAGTTGCCAGCAACGCTCCATTGTCTCACAGGGAGACTTTGTGTGAGCTGGGACATTTCTGCAAACACTGTGCCCGCTACCTGCTTAGAGACAGAGGAGTTTGATGCAACAGAAAGAGATGATAACTTTTATGTTGCACATCCCGTTCTTTTCTACGTATTTCCAACTAAAAGCACTCGCATAAAAGCAGAGCCTAAGTCAGAGAGGAATTGCTAATGACACTTGAACAGATTGCAGTTGTTTTACTCATATCACATTGCATTTCTCTTCCATCCAAGCACTTCAGAGGATTTTACAATAGTGTTTAGCATTAATTAATGTGGACTCAGAAATACCCTTTGAAGTAAATATTAAACCTGTTTTGCAGATAGGGAAACTGAAGTGGAGAGAGAAGAAATACCTTGCCCAGCATCACAGTAACAGTGGCAAAACCCTCACTGCCTGGATCTCCTCAGTTCTCACTCTGTTAAAAACTGCACTGCTCATTAACCTCTTGATGTTAGAAATGCCAGTTCTGGTGCTCTGCGTGATAAAATATACGTATTTGTCACACACAGGCCACGATCATAAGTCATGAGGTAAATGAAGTGCCCAAATGGATCAAATTTCTCACATTTATTGCTCAGTTGTCGAAGCAAATAAGAATCAGCTTCAAAGATAAAGAAGAAACAACAAAACATGGAAATTTTTCTCTTTTAAATGAATAAAGTAATCTTAAAACCTGCAATGCATTTGCAGTCACAGAAATAGCCATCAGAGTGATTCAGAAAGACTCCAATTTTACCTCGTGCCAGTCTTCCAGCTTATTGTCAGAAAGATCTAGCTCAGACACATGAGCACAAAAAGCAGCGATTTCATTCTCATCCCCTGCGCAGGTGATGCCACAGCTGTTCAGCACCAGCACGCTCGGAAGGTTGAGGCGATCTGGAACAGAGAAAAAGAAAAGCTGCCCTCTGGTCAGCACTGTCTTGCTGAGTTATAGAAGGTAAAAACGAGCAAAACCAAACATAATAGCCAGCAAAAGATGTGCCAGGAATTCCACCATTTACACGGGTTTAAGGATCTCGGGATAAACACGGGTTTTATAACAAGTGGAAGTGGAATGCCCTATCCCTGGAGGGGTTCAAGGTCAGGCTGGATGGGGCCTTAGGCAGCCTGATCTAGTGGGAGGTGTCCCTGCCTGTGACAAGGCAGTTGGAATTAGACTTTCAACTCAAACCATTCTATGATTCTATTAAGTGACCTTCATCAATCAAGAAGTCTTCTTGGNCTATTAAGTGACCTCATCAATCAAGAAGTCTTCTTGGGTTTAAACATTAAGTATCAGTGTTTTTCAGTTAGTACATGTGTTTCTGCCCAGGCTGCAGCGAGGACAGGCCGCTCCTCTGTAGTTACAGCATTTCCTATACCAGTTCTTGCCAGAATTTGTGCTCTCCCCAGGCATTGGCTGCTACAAAGAGGATACAGGACTAGGTGGGCCCTTAGTTGCACAGTCAGACTCCCTTTCATAGAATCATAGAATGATATAATCACCAGGTTGGAAAAGACCCACCGGATCATCGAGTCCAACCATTCCCATCAATCACTAAACCATGTCCCTCAGCACCTCGTCCACCTGCCCCTTAAACCCCTCCAGGGAAGGTGACTCAACCACCTCCCTGGGCAGCCTCTGACAGTGCCCAGTGACCCTTTCTGGGAAAAATCTTTTCCTATTGTCCAGCCTAAACCTCCCCTGGCAGAGCCTGAGGCCATCCCCTCTCGTCCTGTCCCCTGTCCCTTGGNCTTCTCCATGATAAACACCCCCAGCTCTCTCAGCCGTTCCTCATAAGGGCTGTTCTCCAGCCCCTTCACCCTTTATCCTCTTTTACTTAGCTCACTTGGGGTTATTAACAGCAAAGATGTATCTAAACTTTTCTTTTCTAAGCTTTCCCTTTTCAGTGATATAAAACATTTTGCTTTCTTACATCCTAGAAAACCTTATGCCTGTACTCAGCCTTTTACATTTCTGCTTTGGTTTTGCCCTAGTTCCTTCTCACACAGGTAAAACTTCTCACAGCTCTTGCACACACAAGGATTTGGATCTCAATCACAGCCTGATTTGCTAAGGCCAAACCCATTTCAACACAAGAAATCCACACTCAGACAAGTTATACCACCAGCTTTATGCTCTTTCACATACAACACATCCCTCCAAGCCCTGTGGAGTACCAAAATGTGCCAAAATTTAACAAGCCTTTTCATAAAAGAGTGGCCCTGTTTCTCTCTCCTTGACAGCTACAGCATTAGAGAGGGATTGCAGCAGCGGAGAATTATCTGGAGTGATCTGAGTTTTCAAGTTTCCTGGTTCATTAGCATATTAGCATTCAGCTTCTTTGAAGGATAATGTTATACTTTGGGAATTAGTCATGACGTACTTGTAGGTCACGTCTCGGTCACATTTCAATACTTAGAAACACTCCCTCTTTTCAACATCCAAACAGCTCAGGTGAGGGGGGGGCCACACACAGGAGAGAGGGCATCGACTGAATATTCCATCAGCTCAGCTTTCTGTTTGTGTTAATTCTGAGTGACACGCAGTCTGCTTTATCCTCAACTGAACTCAGGCCCTTTTTTCTCCTTCACCAAACTCAGTTAGTGGAACCTACATCCAGCTGATTTCCATGGCTATTTTCCCCCCTGGGGCTGGTTATGATCCAAACTGACCTGATGGGAATTTAAACTGCTCTTATAGATCAAGATAGGCGTGAGATTACATAAAAAAGGGGCTGTTCTGGTGGGATAAATGTGAATCTGTATAAATCAAGAACTAAATGCTCATACAAGAGCATGAGGGAAGACTAAAGGGCATGAGATTAATCCAATTCAAAGAGCAGGAAAGAACGACACAGATTCCTCAGTCTAGAAGGTTCAAGGACATACACGAGAATCATGGTGCTTTAGACACACATCTGTCCGAAACCCCCTCGAGACAGTAAGGTCAGAAGCAAAGGAGAGAGGGTTTTTCTCCACTAGGTCAGCATAAGTATGGTCAGAGAGTATTTGATGCCTTGAGAAGAGAGACAAAACCAACCACAAATTCATTGAGTCACAAGATCAGCCTCGCTGGAGACTGAATGACTCGTTGAACCTTGCCTTGAAATATGGTCCCCTCCTGTATACACTGAACTCCTGCACCTGCAGGCATCGACGCAAGTTGCTGGCACCGCATGACACCACAAGCGTGGGGACCAGCCTTGAATTTAGATCAACTGTTGTGCATTTGTTAAGCTATCTCTGTTGAAACATGTGTTGCTGCAGCCACTAATAAATAATACCACTAGTCCAAAGAAAACAAGCTCCAGGGACAGCCAAACCCTCAAAACTCAGCACTGCACGGGGCTTTATTTTCATCTTTCATTGACAGGATTCTGAGTCTGTTTTGCTGGCAATGATAGTAGAAGGAAAACTTACTTGCCTTACAGCAACAGTTCAGTCACTAAATCAGCTTTCTGCCTTTGTTAGACTCCAGTTGCTCAGCTCTTCAGAAAGGAACATGTTACAATACATCATGATGTTTCTTTTTCTGGTCAATGCAAGGCAATTCTTTCAACAGCAACAAGAACAACTAATAAACTCCTCTCTCCCAGAGCCCCATGGGTGCTCGGACAGCTCAGAATCCTACCTTTCATAGGCGAACCCTGCGGAGTCGCTGGGACATGCACTCCCATGCCAGGTCCACGACGATACGGAAAGTTCTCGGGGCTGTATTTCTCACAAAGAACTTGCATGAAACTCCTTCCGCTGGGCTGGTCCATCTTGGACTTCTGGTCGACACAGGGAAAAAAACAGAGCATATAAACAGTCAGCAAGTAATGATCCCCTGCAGCAGCGGCCCCTGGGAATGCTGGATGGGTCCTCGGGAATGCTGGGCGGGAAGTGACAGGTTGTGCCCCTTCTGAACTGCCAATTAGTCTCACAGGTCACATTGCAAACTCAAGGTTACAGTTAAACATTACCTGAAAAGACACAAAAACCAAGCAGAGGGCCCTATGAACACAAATATGCCATTACAGGCTAAGTACAAGCTGTCCTTGCTCTGTATGCTCTTCCAGGAGAGTTCCCAACACACTCTGAGCTGCAGAAGGTGAGGTCCCTCCTTCACAAGAGGCCTGCAAGATATTTAGAGGGATTCTCCAAAGGGGAGGTTGTAGAGAGAAGGGAGCTTGGCTCTTCTCCCAAGTGACAGGGGACAGGACAAGAGGGAATGGCCTCAAGCTCCAACAGGGGAGGTTCAGGTTGGACATTAGGAAAAAAATTGTTCACAGAAAGGGCGATTGGGCATTGGTAGAGGCTGCCCAGTGAGGGGGTTGAGTCACCTTCCCTGGAGGGGTTTAAGAGACGGGTGGATGAAGTGCTGAGGGACATGGTTTAGTGTTTGATAGGAATGGTTGGACTCAATAATCCAGTGGGTCTCTTCCAACCTGGTTATTCTATGATTCTATGTCCAGGCCAGCAAGGAGAAGGAGCAAAGAGCTGTTGAAGAGTCAGGTATTGCTCAAAGAGGTGTCTTCATCCTGTAACTTCCCATTTCTCTAACTCAGGACTTGAAAAAGAACCCACAGCTCCCTACCTGTTAAATCAAAAAACACTGCGCAAAGCAGGTGATGGGCTTTGTGGCATTTTTTAATCAGGCCAATGCTATTAACATCCCAGAGCTCAACAGCCACTGCCAGTGAGGTGTGCACCAGTCAGCCCATGGAGTGGAATGGGAATACTCCATTTTGACAGTAAAATCACTCAAAGTATGTCAGGGCTCTCATCTTCCCAACCATCAGTGGCTCATTCAAAGAAAGCTTTGGCCCCAGAAGAAGTATCACCATTTCTCCTCTGACAACTTTAAAGGACAACAGTCCTTCCATCCTGCTGGCAAACCAGGGCTTCCGATTAGAAAGTCACCAAACGCTCTCGAGAGCGTGTGAGCACATCATTTGGTCAGTCCAGAAAGCAAGTTTTGCCAATTCAGTTGTGCAGCTGCTTAATGTATCTGGAAGATAAACAGCCCCTTCCTATCTGTCACAGAACAGAACAGCACAGGAAAAGAGACTCGCCACATCTCAGGCTGCTGGCCTGCCTAGAAAGATACAGAACGTCAGCTGGAAGTGTGGTTAGCACAGAGATACAATGACAGTCGGTGTTCTACTGTACCCGAGGTGGAACACAGCTGATCTGTCCCTCAAATGTCTATTTTCTTCATTAGTGGGTAGGGAAAAAAAGACCCATGTAAACCCATGGTGAAGGGGCTGGAGAACAGGCCTTATGAGGAGCGACTGAGAGAGCTGGGGGTATTTATCCTGGAGAAGAGGAGGCTGAGAAGAGACCTCATTGCTCTCTCCAACTACCTGAAAGGAGGTTGTGGAGAGGATGGAGCTGAGCTCTTCTCCCAAGTGACAGGGGACAGGACAAGAGGGAATGGCCTCAAGCNCGCCTGTATTCTAAACTTGGTGTTCTGTGGTTTTCTGGGTAATAAAGGAGTCAGGCTGAAAGTGTGCTGTTCCCAGGTTTTCCCTGTACTCTAAACTTGGTGTTCTGTGGTTTTCTGGATAATAAAGGAGTCAGGCTGAAAGTGTGCTGTTCCCAGGTTTTCTGAGGTCTTGTACTCCAAAGCAGAGCCTGCTACCCGGCACAGACACAGCCAAGAGATCCACACCCGCCCTTGCTAGCAGTGAAAACAAGGTATGAACTTGCACAAATCAGCTGCAGAATCCAATTACCCGGAATAGAATTTCACCAAGAGCTGTGTAATTACGTTTCCAGCACAGCAGCAAAGCCCAGCTCAGCCAGACAGGGACATCCTGCACAGAAACCTGCACCTTTAGGGCTCCTGGGGGTATTCCATCCTTTTGAGTTCACAGTGGGGCCACGCATACGTTGGAAGCCACGTTGCTAACAAATTCCTGCTGTCATAAACTTTCTTTTCCATATATTACAGGCAAGGACAGATACAAAATCCTGAATAAAAGGGATTTAACTATGCTTTAGGTTCCTTTTGCTGAGAATCACCTGTTTATTCAGCTCTACTTCTTCATGACTGGACTACCTACAACACCTCTATAAAAAAGGACGCTGGTATAATGAGAAACAAGTTGTCTGAAGCCTGTTCTAATTATTATATTCTATTAAAAATTTGTGTGTCACAAACAGGGACTTAAAGGATCGGTCTTACTTAAACAAACCCACACACCTTTTTCAGCCCCAAACAACTTGGTTGATCTATACCTCAGACTTACCTTGACATCACTAGTATATCCAGAATCAAAAAAGAAGTCTTCAAATCCAAGTTTGTGTTAGGAACAAGGCATTTCGTTTTATGCTAAAACATTCTGCAGGCTACAGGAACAGTTTGCTTTAGGCTGAAGGGCCTCATTCCAGAGTGGATCTGGAGCTCAGTACTGTAGGGCAGACAGATCCTCCCTTCTACACGCACACTCAGACCTTGTAGTCTGGAAATCCAGGAACTCCCCCACGCATAAAGCTTTCTGACCTTCACCTCACTTTGCTACCAGCTCCACTCCTCTTTATCTGCTGAGCAAACATCAGCTAGAAATTCCACTTTAAAACGTCACCTTAACATCACACTAAAAGCAAAAAATGGTGTTTTCAGCTGTGGGAGAGCAGCCTGTGTCCGAGAGAAAAAAAAACAAAAACCCTCATGACATTGATTGTGATTTTGCATCACAAACATTTTCTTTCTCAAGCTTTACTTTTGCATGCCAATGCCATTGCCGGATGACAAAAATGTCAGGAGTGGGCAGTCACCTCTTCCCTTCTCATCAGAATTCACATTCTCTGTAATCATCTGTCACGCACGTGGCTCCTCTGAATCACCACGATCACTGGGGAGCAAGGACTAACAGAATATGCAAGGAGAGCTGACACATTTCAAGAGAATGCTGCCGGCACAAGGGCAGGACGGGATGACTTGCAAGCTGCTGTCCTACTGATGGCCCAGGGAACGATTCATGTCCTAAAATAACCTTGGGTTTTCTAAATGACAGCATCGCTTGCCAAAGACGTGCTCGGATATGCGTGTCCCTTTCCTGGAGGTGTTCAAGGCCAGGCTGGATGGGGCTTGCGGCAGGCTGGTCTGGTGGGAGGTGTCCCTGCCCATAGCAGGGATGAAACTAGATGGGCTTTAAAGGTTCCTTCCAACACAAACCAAGTCATAGTTCTATGAAAATGTCACTGAAGTTGTTTAGCCTGGAGAANCAGTGGCAGAGGCTGCCCAGAGAGGGGGTTGATTCACCTTCCCTGGAGGGGTTTAAGGGACGTGTGGACAAGGTGCTGAGGGACATGGGTTAGTGACTGATGGGAATGGTTGGACTCAATGATTCAGTGGGTCTCTTCCAACCTGGTTATTCTATGATTCTATGATTCTATATTTCAAGGCTGTGGCCCCAATGACACAGGACATGACAAGCATCTGCAAAGAAGAGCATGACCCTGACTTGAGATCTAAGGGAAACCCATCACACTGTAGCAAGTGGTGAGTGAATGGAAAGGAGATCCCTGAAAACAACATGGAAATATTCCCATTCCCCTGGCATAATCCTACAAGGAGACCAAGAGGCCCTTCAGCAGAACTACATCATTAATGACATTCTAAAGAGTCCCAGCGCCAGGTCCTAGCCCACCACGCACTAAACACCCTTCGACGTGGTTGCACACATGAAAAACAAAGCATGAGGAACAGATACAAGAGAGCAATCACCTGTCTAAGAGAAGCTGGTGCACTGCTGTTCCTAAAATGGGATTCAGGGAAAGGATTTTTGAAGTGGGTTTGAGAGACAGTAGAAGGAGCGCTGTGAGGGTAGACAAACCATGGCACTGGGCAAGCTGCCCAAGCACATGAAACGCTGTTGGGGGCTTCATAGGCACAAGCAGAAAGAACTGTTCACCCTAGGGAGTGGGGGACAACGGGGAGCAGTGGGGGGATGTGAGGGGCACAGGGGGACAGCAGAAGAGAGCCGGGGACCCCAGGGGACTCCAAGGCACGACAGAGGACAATGAGGATCAGGAGGAGGTGTTGGGGAAAATGGATGAGTCCACAGGGCAGAGGGGGATCCAGGGGACAGCAGGGGACAGCAAGGGGCACAAGGGGACAGTGGGGAATAGTGAGAGACCCCAGGGGACTCTGAGAGACACTAGAGGACAATGGGTGACCCCAGGGGATAGTGGGAGACAGTGGAGGGCATGAGACCAGTGAGGGTCACAAGGCGACCCCAGGAGACAGCTGAGGATGGTGAAGGACAGTAGGGAATGACAGGGGACAAAGGGGAACCACGAGGGGCACAAAGGGACAGCGGGGGATGCTGAGGGACAGCAAAGGGAAAGCAGGGAACAAGAGGGGACCGCAAGAGACAGCAGAGGACAGCTGGGGATGGCGTGGGACAAGGAGTGACCCCAGGGGACAACGAAGGACAGCAGGGGATAGCACAAGGGGTCAGCAGGGAATGGCAGGGGACAGCGGTGGACCCCAGGGGACAATGGGGGACAGCAAGGGGCACAAGGGGATCTCAAGGGACAGCGAGGGAGCCCTGGGGACAGTGGGGCAGACTGGGGAACAGCAGGAGACACTGGGGGACAGCAAAGGGCACAAGGGGACAGCTGGGAACCCAATGGGGGACAGCTGGGGACCCCAGAGGACAACGGGGGTCAGCAAGGGACACAAGGGGACCGCAAGGGACAAAGAGGGAGCCCGGGGGACAGCGGAGAAGCCCAAGAGACAATGAGGGACAGCAGGGGACCCCAGGGACACAGCGGCCTCCCCAGGCCCAGCATCGCGCCGCGAGCGCCGGCCCCGCCGCCGAGGAGGCTGGTGACTGCCAGACAGCCGGCCAGCAGGCCTGACGGGCTGCTAGCCCCCCTCTCCGGGCTGCCAGAACCCCCCTCCGGGCTGCCGGCCCCCCTCCTCCCCCCAGGCCCCGCTCACCCCGGCCCGCGGCCCTGGCCCGCTCCGACCCGGAAGGGAAGCGGCGCCCAAACATCACGTGACACGGGGTCCCGATCACGTGACGCAGGGGACGCGGTTGCCGTGGAGACGGGGGGCGGGCACTAGCCCGCGGTCGCCTCTGACGTCATCCGGCTCCGCGCGTGACGTCAGAGGGGGAAGAGGCGCGATGGTGGGATGGAAGTGGATGATCGTTAAGGTCTCTTCCAACCCAAACTGTTCTATAGTTCTATTATGTGAGAGGAGATGGCCCCAAGCTGCACCATGGGGGAGAGAGGCTGGATATTGGGGAATTGACATCATGGGAAGAGTCATCATGCATTGGAAGAGGCTGCCCAGGGCAGGGGTGGAGGCACCAGGGGATGGTTTGGGTT
>WAAB01022442.1:50661-66955 GCA_013389865.1 Piaya cayana
TCCAGACAGACTTCTCCCAGTCTGTAGCTGTTCAGGGTTGTTGTGCCCCAGGTGCAGGACTCGGCATTTGGCCGTGTTAAATCTCATGCCGTTAGACTCAGCCCAGCAGTCCAGCCTGTTCAGATCCCTTTGCAGAGCCTCCCTACCTTCCAGCAGATCGACATTTCCACCCAGCTTAGTGTAATGCCACTCCACGAGAGTCCTGATGGGTTATAAGAACCACGTCCACCTGCCAGAAACAGCCCTTCTCCCGGTCTTTACACACCAACAGACATTTTCTCTCCCTCGCATCCTAAGCTCAACACAAGAGAAGCCACAAACACAAGCGCCGCAATAAAAGCAGAAAGGATCAGTCTATACAAATCAATCAGCCCACAAGAAATACTAGTCCCAAACTGCCTAAGTGAAGGAACAAGAAATGTTAGGCCTTTTCGTTGTAATAGACCCTTATTTATCACGCCAGGAAGGGTACTTTTTAAAGGCAAATGGCCAGCTAGTCCCTTTGATACATGGAGATGCTTCGAGATAGGTATGATATAGAAAACCTAGGCAGAAGATATGTACCAGCTAATCTGACAGTTATCTCTTTTACAGCCAACTACTGTCATTTCAGTCTTTGAGAGCTGCCAGCTACACTGATAACTGCAGACCTACACGCAGCGGAGGAGAAAGCTTTTGTTAATTAAGCCAGCTTCCTTCATTTTCTTACTGATCTGGCCTCAGCGGAGCTTTCTGAGCAGTGATGTGATGCCCTCTGTGCTGGTGCTGGACCACCACAGACCCCCCCCCCCCTCCCCCCGAGACAGCCACATGTGAGGGTGGCGATCCTCATCTGCCAGCTGGAATGCTTTCTGGGATGAAATGCTGCAGCCCTGCCACAAATCAGACTATTAACTCAGCTGGAACGCAGCAGATTCCACCTTGGAGGGGAAAAAAAAATAAAACAAACTCCCTGAAAGATGCATAAACCTACCCATTGTCTGATGCAGCTGATACGGAGCTGGTTTTCCCAATGTGGTATCGAGTTCCAGAGGAGCCTATTTATACTGAATTCATCAGTGCTACTTTGTACCCAGAAGAGTCGAAGCTCTGTATTTTCAATCAGTTAGTGGCCATCGAACCCTAATGGGGTTTCTGGAACTGTGGGTGCATTATCCTCTGCTCAGCAGGCGTTTCGGCCAGACGTGCTGTCCCCTCGTGGTGAGATGTCCAAGCAAAGAGGGACAACGCTCGGTAGACCTGCAAGTGTCAAGTGTGAGCCCGGAATTACTTTTTACCATTTCTGATGGCGTTTTACTGTTCCTTTTGCAGACCACTGGCCTGATCCTGTCTCTGCTTGTGCCTTTATGTCGTGGGGGCTGTTTCCCTTGCTTTGGAGCGGGGCCCCACTGGCAGGATCTTCTCCTGATGGGCAGCGCAACTTTTTCTGCTCTAGCCAAAGCCATAGAATCAAAGCCACGAGGAGAAATTTCACAGAATCATTAAGGTTGCAAAAGACCTCTGAAAATCATCAAGTCCAGCTGCCTGCCCAGCCCCACTGTGCCTGCTAAACCGTATCCCAAAGTGCCACATCTACGTGTTTTTTTGAACACTTCCAGGGATGGAGACTCCACCAGTTCCCTGGGCAGCCTCTGCCAGGGCTTCACCACTCTTTTGGTGAAGAAATTTCTTCATCACCTTCTCTGGATACACAAGTGAAGTAGAGAAACACCTGTCTTGCAGGTAATTTACCTCCGAGCTAAGTGAAACTAGAGCTGATGTAGGGGAATTTGGCCACTCATGCCAGCCTTACCCTAGCCAAATCATGACGGGCTCATGCCAAACCAAAGCAGCCCACCTTTGATTTTTTTGTTCTTTCTTAAGCTAAATCATCAACCACTTTTCACCAAGGAGACCACCCCAGGCATAGGTCCCTTCCTTCTCCCCTAGGAATGTCTTTACCGTTCAAAGAGAGTCATCCGAGAACCATCAAAACCAGCTACTCACATTCCTGTGTCTAGCCCAGCTACTCTGTGCCCACAGCTGCAGGTACCAGAGCTGTAGGTATCTCCACCAGCTTACAAATGTCCACAAAGACTCACACCCCTTCCAGACACACTCTGTAACTCAGGATCTCTGCAAGAAAAAAAAAAATTGAAACAACAGCTACTGCCTTTGCCTTTTCTTCACCTTCCAGGTCACTTACCTGCTGAGGTACGTGGGGTTCAAGGACATAAACAGTCTTGGCAGGGAAGACTTTCTGTGGACCTGAAATGGTTAAAAGATTCCTGCCTCAGGACCACGCAGGTCCAAAGGGTTCTCTCTGTTTTATAGAGCTCACTGTCTTTCTTCCTCAAGTCCTGTGGGCTCTCGTGGCTCACAGAACCTCCCTTTTCTGTTTTACTTCCACGACTCCGCTCAGTAAATGCCCCCAGGCTTGTCCAAGCCTTGTTAATACCTTCACCCCTGCAACCTCTGGGGAGAAAATAGCTTTTTATCATTAGGTGAAAATGGAACTGCCTGGAATAACAACACAAACATGGGTTTTAGCCCGCGAGGAGAGATCCCAGGCCTTTTAGTTCGGAACCTGCCAGACTGCTGCTGACCCGGCCGGGGTTGGAGAACTGGCCGTGACCGCAAGGAGAGAAGCGAGTCCTCAGCCCCACTGCCCGAACAGAGGGGCAGCAGGAGCATCAAACAAAGCAGTTAGAGGGGATAAAGCAAAGTATTAAATTTTAATTGATCTAATCTTTTGGCTCCCGGTGGACTTTGCAGAGATATCTTACTAGAATTACTCGTTTTATCAGGAGATGGCAATACTGGGAAAGTGCCTTTTGGACGGCAAAGCGCTCCAGCCCTTGAACTGCATTAGCATTGGGACCAGCTGAGCCAAAAAAAAAAAGCCCCCACAATAGATTCAAAGACGAGAGAAAAACTGGGGAGAGAGAGAACATCTGAGATGCAAACTCATCTGGGCACACAAGTGCATACGAGCACTCCAGCTTGTGCAGAATCCTGTCTGCTGGGGGGTCCCTCCTGTGTAAAACCCATCGGGATTTACCAGTCCTGCAGACACAGGACCTGCTGAGACACTGGAAAAGGCATCGAAGTAGCAGCAGCTTTAATCACACAGAATGGTTCAGGTTGGAAGGGACCTTAGAGATCATCCAGTTCCAACCCCCCTGTCATGGGCAGGGATATCTCCCATCACACCAGGCTGCTCAAGGCCCCATCCAAGCTGGCCTTGAACCCCTCCAGGGATGGAGCAGTCACAGCTTCCCAGGGCAACCTGTGCTTCATCACCCTCACTATGAAGAATTTCCTCCTTCTGTCTAGCCTAAATCTGCCCCTGTCCAGTTTAAAGGAGTTTTAATCCATCCACTCCTCTTCCAGGGTCCATTTTGGTCCTGAGAGCAAACATTCTGAACATCTAAAACCAAAATTATAGGAGAAGAGGGCAAGAGGAACATGAAAAAAATCTTCTTAAAATACAGACCCAGTTACAAAACAACATATGGGTGGAACAAGCTAACAGGAGAGATAAAAAGCAAAGACAGGGAGAAACCAGGTGGTTTCTCATAATTTCTTTCCTGACATCCTCTGCCTGAGCAGATGACTGCAAGATCTTTGGAGAAGCAGAAGAATAATGTCTGGCTCTGTCAGGATCCCTCTTTTTTCACTGCAGTGAAGGGGTGAAAAAACATCAGGTCTGATAAATGATTCATGGACCCTTTTCTTCTGCTAATCTGTAAATAAATTTTAAAAAGCGGCTTCCCTTTGATGAGCGTATTCTGCTGCTCGTAAAAACATGTCAGCATTTAAACACAACACGGGCACACTCAGATGTCTCTGGTGTTGCTGTCAGCACTTTGAAAGCCCAAGTTGGCTCCTTGCGGAGGGCAGGAATGAAGGTGTCGGTGTCTTATCTCCCTTGAGGGCCTGTCCCTCCCATTTCATGGGCCCCTGTGTTCAGTTCTGGGCCCCTCAGCACAAGAAGGATGTTGNCCTGAAAGGAGGTTGTGGAGAGGAGAGAGCTGGGCTCTTCTTCCAAGTGACAGAGGACAGAACGAGAGGGAATGGCCTCAAGCTCCACCAGGGGAGGTTCAGGCTGAACATTAGGAAAAAAATTTTCATGGAAAGGGTGATTGGGCACTGTCAGAGGCTGCCCAGGGAGGGTGTTGGTTCAATTTCCCTGGAGGGGTTTAAGGGATGGGTGGACGAGGTGCTGAGGGACATGGTTCAGTGTTTGATAGAAATAGTTGGACTTGATGATCCAATGGGTCTCTTCCAACCTGCTGATACTATGATTCTATGATCTCATGCTCTCACCTTCACTGATCTCAGTCGGGGAAAGGGTCACATCCTGCAGATTTACAGATATGAGGGCCAGAAAGGACTTTTGTGAACATCTCCTATGACATCACCCAAATCTTCATTGCACGAGTGCTCTCCAAGCAGGCACATTTTTCTGTCACTGTGTGGCAGGCACTTCTTTTCACACACTGCTGGAAACAACAGAACAACCCAATGTGCCCATCACCATGGCGTCACACCCCGCTGCCTGCACATTCTCCTCCTCAGAAACAGCTGCTGGGGACAGGCTCCTGCCTGCGATAACGTGACCCATTTCACCTGCTCTACTGTAGGGGGTTGGACTGGGTGACCTGTGAAGCTCTTTTCCAACCCAGAGCAATTTATCATTCTATGATTCTACCTAACCCTCAGCCCCTGGTCTACAGGGCTCCAAGCACCACGTCTAGGAAGGCTGTAACAGCCACGGGTCCCCACTGCATGGAGACCTGGGCAACCTTGACAGACGGCGCTGCTGTTGGATTTGGGTTCTTTCCCTCCTTACCACCACATTTCATGGGCTTTCTCATTTTCTGTCCTTCTCTTTTTTTTTCTCCTGTTTCCATTCAGGTGCAGAGAAGAGCAACATCATGAGTTCAGATAAACTGAAATCTGCAACAGCCAAAACACCTTTTCCCTTTCAGCTGGGGAGCACCCGGGGCTCTCCCTGAGCTCCTGGGCCTCTGTCTCATGACATTTGTGAGTGTGGACAGGGAAGCAAAGAGAAAAAAAAAAAAAAAGAATTTAAAATAAAAAGTATAATTTTCAAAAAAAAAAAAAAAAAGCATGATTATCCAAGGACATATTTTATTTCAGTACATTCGAGACAAAAAGAAAAGAAAACAATTCAAGAACAGGATGTACCTTCACTCAAGGCTTTATCTCCCCTGCCCCTCTCCTTTATCGTCTCTATCCTTTTACAATCAGAAATTGCATAGAATTTTTTTTTTTTTTAATCAGAAAATTAAACTCGTCAATGTAAAACCCACGTCTGTACCAAGCAGAGGGNTGATTATCCAAGGACATATTTTATTTCAGTACATTCGAGACAAAAAGAAAAGAAAACAATTCAAGAACAGGATGTACCTTCACTCAAGGCTTTATCTCCCCTGCCCCTCTCCTTTATCGTCTCTATCCTTTTACAATCAGAAATTGCATAGAATTTTTTTTTTTTTTCAATCAGAAAATTAAACTCGTCAATGTAAAACCCACGTCTGTACCAAGCAGAGGGTGAGCTGCTGCTGTTGCTAGGGAAGTAAATATTTTCCTTACATCAGATCCTGGGCTAACGGGTTGTCTCAAACGCTGTGCGGCATCGCCGCTCTTAGACATGGGCTGGAAGTCAACCTTGAAGCCAAGGGAGCTCCGTGGGTCATGAAGAAGGGAAGCTCAGGAGCCTGGGGCAGAGCTCAGAGTCACTTGTTGGGGAGAGTGCAGAGCATGGGCTGCGGACACTGTGAGGAGCGACCGTGGGCAGCAAACACACCACCTCCCTCCACTGGTGGGAAGGAGCAGCCTTCCCCAGCGCTCCCCCTTCTCTCCTGCTCCCACCTCACCCTCCTCAAAAGGCTCCCCCACACCTGCATCCCGAAAACGAAGGGAAAGAAAAGGAGAACATAACCCCGGAACTGAACAAAAGACACAGAACCCCTGAAATTCCAGGCGTTTCAAGGCCTCTTTGAGTTCACTGTGTTCGTTGGTTGGTTTTTGGCATTTTAATATATATATATCTATGTGTGTATATATATATTTGTATTTTAACAACCCTTCAGATGGACTTTCAGCAAATGTCGCTTCTCCTGGGGAGCGTGTCCCACCCCTCCTGCCCTTCCTCCTTCAGCCCACCGGGCTCTGAAAAAGGAAGAAGAGTTCAGCACCTCAAACCTGGTGCCTTGGAGACTGGGCCCTGACGTACCCAAAATAAACCAAACCAAACCCATGACTCCTCCCTTCCCGTCCCTTATCCGCGTCAAATAAAAAGACCCTCCCCCCCGCCCTTGGAGAACATCCCCCTGGAAGTCTGTGTGATGGGGAGACGGCGCCAGCATCCCTTCTCCTGGCGTGGGGGGAAGTTCTGAGAAATTGCCCCAAGTATCTGCTCCACCAGTTACCCACCACGTCCCTCCTTCCCGCCTCGGAGCCGCATGGAGACAAGTGCTGGAGAGCTCGCTCCTGCTGCGTCGAGCTTCCACGAGACGCGCGTCCTCTTGGCTGCTGAAACCAAAGCTGTCCCTCTGGCCAGGCCTGCACAAAGGTCTGCTCTGGAGAAGCTGGGTAACTGCTTTTAATTTAAAAACGAGTTGACATTGTACAAGTCCGTGTTCTGTAAAATGGAACAGGACCCTCTCAGCCCACCCCGACGCCCCCCGCGCCTCAACATTACTCGGGCTCGCTGCTGTTGGTGGTCTTCTCCCACTCCAAGCTCTCTTCGCTCCGCGCGGGAGAGCCCGCAGACGGTCGCGCCCGGAGACCCTGAAACCTGCGGCACTCGGGGCAGACCCGAATGTGCGTGCAGCCCCGAGCCACCAGGGCAGCTTCTTGTGCCAGTCTTTGTGCCAGGGGATCTGGCTCGCCCCCACTGCACAGCTTCCCGTTGCTGAGCGTGGTTGTGCTGCGGGCTCGGCGCTCCTCCGGGATAACGGGGCGAGTCCGTATCATTCCCCCTCGCCTCCGACGAGGATGGAAACTGTCCTTGCAGAGAATGATGTTGCGCAGCTCTGTCACCATCTCTTGGCACACCGACACCTGGAAGGCAGAGCCAAGAGATACTTCTCACCTGAGGAAGCTGTGAGCCCAGCGGCACTGCGTCTGCTCTGGATTCTGATGCCAAAGTGCTACAGGCTCGGCCGTTAATCAGGCCACTGGATTTCAATGCTTGGATATTCATATTCAATTTAGCCCAACCGATTCTACCTCTCGTCAGAGACCCTCCTGTATTCTGGATCCCCAAGTCAACACAAGACCCAAACCTATGGCAGATAGAAATCCTCAGGTGATCCTGTCTCCAGGAAAGGTACCTGGACATTGTAGACATCCTTGTTTGATAGGAATGGTTGGACTCGATGATCCGGTGGGTCTCTTCCAACCTGGTTATTCTATGATTCTATGATTCCCTACAGAAGCCCTTGGAGCATCCCCCTGGCCTTGATCTTAGTAGGAACATGCGAGAAGTTCATGTATTTTAGACCTGACTTCTAGGTTTCTTGTGTGATTGAGGTCGCATTACTAGGAATGCCCATCAGCACGAGTGAATTACTTGCTCCAGAGCACTGCTCTGCTGGTAGCAATAAACCCACACTACCCCTCAGGGCACTTTCAGGTCCTACCTCCGTTTGTTCAGAGTGCCGAAGGCTCCACAAAAATTCCAGCATTGCCATAAAAATTGCTACGATTAAGCCACAGATGAGAACCACGAAGATTCCACCAATATTCTCCATTCCCAGGCCTAAAATAAAGCAGAGGAGACGATGCTGCGGGGAGGCAGACACAACACGAATGGCAAGCATCCCACCTCTTTACTGTTTAGTTGGCACCGCGAAGACTCAGGCAGGGACCAAAACCACGTAGCCAGCGCTGTCCTATTAATAGCTACTCGCCTGACTCAGATGGCAAAACTGAATGACTTGCAATAACTGCCCGATCGAAGACGCCTTCTCAGAAATGATGATTTTGCAGATAAACAGCGAGTACATTGGAGGGAAGTACAAAGCAATTTGTGGACAAACTGAAAACGGGGGAAAAAAATGAGAGATCAATCAGACACATTAATCCCTGCAAATTATTCACCCGGCTCCGGTTGCTTTGAACTTCACGAAGGCGGATGAGCGATGTTGTTAAGGAAGCAGAGAAGAAGATGACAAGAAAGGGCTTTAAAGGAAGCTGGCACCAAGCAAAAGCTCCTTTGATTGCAGAACAAAGTGCTGGTGCAAAATGACTACGGCTGGTTGTACTGCAACAGCAAGAAGTTCCAAACCAGCCCAGGATGCTCCACAATGACCAAATGGGGTCTCAGCCACCTAAGGTACCTGGTTAGGGGTTGGGTGCTCTCTGCCTGGCACCCTGTGGCCCATGAGGAGGAAACAGCCCCTTCCATGGGGTGAATTATCTCATCTCCCTTGGACTGAGGGCTGGAGAACCTCAAGGCCAGGCTGAGAGGGTTGGGGTTGTTCAGCCTGGAGAAGAGAAGGCTGCAGGGAGACCTTAGAGCAGCTTCCAGTGCTGAAAGGGGCTGGAGAGGGGCAGCTTTAAACCAGACAGAAGGAAGAATTTCTTCACTATGAGAGTGGTGATGCACTGGAACAGGTTGTCCAGGGAAACTGGCTGCCCCATCCCTGGAGGGGTTCAAGGCCAGGTTGGATGGGGCTTGGAGCCCCTGATCCAGCGGGAGGTGTCCCTGCACAAGGCAGGGGTGGGACTGGATGATCTTTAAAGTCCCTTCCAACCCAAACTATTTTGATTCTTCTGATTTTTAAGGTCTTTTCCAACCCAAAGTATTCTATGATAACTTGCTTACAATGGGATAACTGCCATCTCTGCTGATCGTAGGAGCCATCCAGCTGCCCCGTGCCAATTGCCTCACCAATTTCACCCCTCACTAACCTGCCCTGAGCTTTCCACGTGCCGAGGCTGTCACTTCACTTTCCACTGTGCCCCTTGTCCCCAAAGCCGCAGCCGGTGCCCCTTCTTGGCCCTGCAGAGCAGGCACGTGAGAGGAGTTGGGGAGCAGCATCGTTTTTTCAAGGAAGGGCTCTTCTCTCCTGTGTTTGTTGGTTTGGGGTCTCAAGTGGACGGGGCTCTGATTGGATTGATTACTAAAAAGCACATGGTGCTTCGCACCGAGGTGACTGTATGAGGCCATTACTCAACAAGAACATCTATAAAAATCTTCCTCTCCCCTCTGTAGCATTAAATCAAAGTGTAAGAATCAATGATTTATTGACTTAATCTCCGCTTGGCTTTTAGACATAAAATCTCAACAAAATCCTTGTAAATCGCTGACCTGTTTTGTTCTAAAACTTAGGAGGTCGCATTCCTCCCTCCTCCTCGTCACTCTTCTGGCATTGCCTCTGGAGCAATCTAGTGCCTCCGTAAATCAGCCCTTCGCAGAGATATTTCCCCTAAGACAGCAACTGCAGGGTGGAAAACATAGCCCATAATCACAGTTTAGACCCAAGATAAAGGCCATCCTCTCCTCCCAGCAGCAATTATGTTTGAATTTAGGGCCAGTACCTCTCTGTACATCCTTCTATCTTTCTACCTGGGTGCCACCTCAGACCAAGCTCACCTGAGAGGCATTTTCTTCCTCCATACATGCATATCAGCAGGGTACAGCCTTCCTCGTTTTCCAGAATGAGAAAGTGAGCAAGGACAGAGGACATAAAACAGTGAAGAAAACTTGTCCAGGGTCACAGAGCACGCTGGGTAGTGCCAGAAACAGCCCAGGAGCCTGCAGAGCTACAGAATGGGAGAAGTCTGTCTGGAGAGCTGCCAGGAGGAGAGGGACCTGGGGGTGTTGGTCAACAGCGACTGAACATGAGCCAGCAGTGTGCCCAGGTGGCCAAGAAGGCCAATGGCATCTTGGCTTGGATCAGAAACAGTGTGACCAGCAGGGCCAGGGAGGTTATTCTCCCTCTGGACTCAGCACTGGTGAGACCGCTCCTTGAATCCTGTGNCTCAAGCTCCACCAGGGGAGATTTAGGCTAGAGATTAGGAGGAAGTTTTTCACAGAAAGGGTCATTGGGCATTGGAATATGCTGCCCAGGGAGGTGGTTGATTTGCCTTCCCTGGAGGTGTTTAAGTCACGAGTAGACGAGGTCCTGAGGGACATGGTTTAGTGATTGATGGGAATGGCTGGACTCGATGATCCGATGGGTCTCTTCCAACTCGGTGATTCGGTGATTCTGTGATTCTGTGATTCCAACCAAATCCTCTTCCAAAGCCATCTCAAACCAGATTCCACTGCTTTTTACAGAATCCACAGAGGAAAATACTCCCCTGTGCCTGATATCTGACACTGGGGCAGCATCTTTTGCCTCCATTCAAACAACTGACACTGCCAGCAGGGAGCTTGAGCTCGCAGGGTCCCATCCAGCCTGGTTCCCAGCCTGCACAGACACACTCCCCTACCTGCAGCAATGTCAGAAAAACAAAAGAGCTGCCACGGGCCTCGCTTAGCTCTCCGTCTCTGCACTCAGAAAGGTCAGAAGTCTGTCCTTGCAACTGAGGGACCCGCTGGCCTCCCAGAAAACGCTTGCTGAGGGAAGGGTAACTGCCAAAACTCAAAACTACAGCAACTGCATTAAGCTGGCAACTGCTCTCACACTGGGACATCGGCCTAATGTGGTAGCTTTGCTGGCAATTTGCATAGCATTACCCTAAAGAATTTGCTCCTCAGTTTACTGATGTTGTAATAAGTCCTCGTGTCCCTTCCCTTGGCTGTTTAAAAGGCGCTTTGCACTCGGAGCTGTTAACCAGCGGGCCTGTGGTGGAGATCCATCTCCCCTGAAGGAACCCAGGATTTCTGTCTGATCCCTTTAGCCATCCATTTTCTCATGAAATGCTGCAGACATTCATTAGAAGCTAATTTACCCTCCATATGCCTCCAATATTTGTCATTTGGTTGTTCCCGCTATCTTTGCCCCAGGCAAAAACACACAGCGTGAGGCATAGCAGAACTGTTTGGCTTTCTCCTTGAATCGAGAAGGAAGGAATCTCAGGTCAGAAGAAGGGGAAAAAGTAATTCTCAGGCAGAAAACCTGGCAGCGCTCACGTGCAGGCGGACGCTCATCCTTGCCCTGCCGGCAAGGATGCTTCTACCGCTCGGTCCCTTCACTCCGCTGCCAGAGAGCGGCACGGCTCACCTTTGGCTCTGTGGTCCTCCTCTTTGGGGCACTTGCCTCCTTCCCACCACTTTCGCTTCAGGATCTCCAGGCGGTTGTTCTCTTGCAGCTGGAGAATGGCCAGGTCAAACTCGTCACGGAACACAGAGCCTGCAACGCCAAGACGGACGCGGTAAGGCACCACCTCAACCAGCCTTCTCCTCCCCGACAGCGTCCCCAGCTACAAAAACCCATCTGCGAATGCTCTGGAAGGGACATCAGCCCACGTAAGCCCTTGCAACCTGCAGCTTTCCTGCTGGGCCCATCAACTAGTAGTTCATGTAGTTTGCAGATGCTAATTTTGCTTGTCCACCAAGACCCACATGGGTCATTTAAAGAGGACCCTCGCAAAGGGGAGCTTTGGCTTCAGGAATGGGGTCTGAGCTAGCAGTTCAGTCTCACGTCACCGCTCCTCCAGGCCACTGAGGTGCCTCTCCACTCATTCTGCCTCCATCTTCAACCTTGCTCTACAGGCTCTTCCCTCAAACTGGTGCTCTGCAACAGCAGCAAGTTCACCCTAAGCACAGGCCCAACCATTTTGGTAGAGCAGGCTCCTTCCCATGCTTGGTACTGAGCTCTAATGCAGTCCTCGAGCTCTCCTGCAGTCTTCAAGCTCTCCTGCAGTCCTCGAGCTCTCCTGCAGTCCTCACGATGCCTGCTGCCTGCGAAAGATCAAGTAAAAGGGCCGTGGGAACGACCCCGGTCCTCCTGGTAACTCGGCACTATTGTCCCTTTTGGCTCGTCTTATCTGCTACAGTTTCACTGCTTAACAAGACAATGTCAGAACAATTTTAGCCCTGAAAGTAAGGATTCGTACTCAGGATTGGGTTACTGTGACTTTACGAGCTTACGCATGTTCGCTAACCCATGGTTGTGTCACGGTCCTTACGTAATTCAGCTTAACTTTGTATTGCTTGTTGCGGGTGCTTAAAGGTCAGGGACGAGGCTTCCTGAGACAGGCTGAAAGATCAGCTGATTGCTCGGAATAACAACTATTACACCCTTGTTCTGTGCAGCCCTGGGAAAGGATGTTCTCTTGCTAGGTCTCATATTTGAAAGACAATAACCCTGTATTTGTTAAACTTGATTATTAGCTGAGATAATCCCCAAATTGCCCAATTCTCTCTCTCTCCTGGAGTTTTAAGAACTATCAGTTGTTAAGAAGCTTGGGCTAAAAACCAACGAGAGTGACAACAACGTTACTTTTTCAGCACTTCTGAGATAAAACGAGGAGCACAAAACGATTCAAAACCACCGGTCCGAAAGGGAAACGGTCAGCAAAGAGCATATATGCAGAAAAAAAGCAGCAATTTTGAAACATCTTTCACATGAATTATTTCAAGAGCCACAGTCGCGTGTCACATGGCTCTGGACCGGAGCAGGGTCTCGTACATCTGGCTCTGAGCATCCACCTCAATTGCAACGTGTTTGACTTTCCTCCTGAGAGAAAAAATGACCCTGGGCAGAGCCGTGAAACGTGACGTTGGCTTTAGAGCCGGTTCAGCCTTTCAAACACTCCGGTCCTCTGCCGAGAGCTGAGAAGGACTAGAATTTGTCTTCACTGCCTACCGACGGGCATGCCAATCCCGTAGCCCTTGGTGTCCAGAAGGCCCCCGACCTGCGTGAGGTTGCAATTGCGCTGTCGATAATACTCGTTCATGGTGGACTCGAGCAGGAAGGCATAATTGGAGTTCAGCACGCGCGCGATCCCTTCCTCCGTGCTCTTCACAAAGACGCTTGGCTGCTTGGAGTACATGTAGTTCCACATCCGCTGGTACGTCTGGTAGCGGGAGTTCTGCGGGGGAAAAGAGGCAAAAGAAGCTGAAGTAGGAGCGTCTTATTGTAATATAAACCCTAAATTAGACCCTACGATGAAAGGATCACAACAGGGTTAGGAGTCGAAGCAGATTTGGTGTCAGGTTCAAAATAGATTTAGGTGCCTAACCTCCTTCTATTCCAATGAGATTGAGAGGCCTAAATATCTTAGTGGATTTGAGACTTTGCTGGCAAAGCGAGGCATGAAATGCATACCTAATTCCAATAGGTTCCAGCAAAGCTGTTTCCATAAATTCCATTTTAGAATAATGCACGGTTTCCGTGACAGTACGCAAAAAACACACACCAAAAAGGCAGGAGAAATAGCTCGTACGCGGCTGATTAACCCACCGAACACTCCTGGTACAGCTTGCACCTTATCGTTATGGTTTAGTAGCGGACAGGTATGGTTGGGCTTGATGATCTCAAAGGTCTTTTCCAACTAAGTAATTCTATGATTCGATATAACTGTAACCTTGGGCTGAACAATTCATCTGCATCAGAGCCAGAGACCATCACACTGGAAAGGGCACCAAAGCTGCAGTACCAAAGCTCTTCAGTTTGTTGCCCCCTGAATCTAGATTTTTTTCCACCTCCTCATAATTCAGTACATGTATAAGAGAACTGGAGTCTTTTCATTGACTGCACTGAACTACAGCTCAACCAACCCCAAAATCTAAGATGTTGATGGTGATTGAACCCACCTTGGTTTGATCAAGAAAAGCCAACTACGGTTAATCTCTCCTGTTGAGCACAGAGTAAAACATCCTTGTATGAAGGCTGAAGATAGACACATGCTGATCTACATTAGAACTTTCTGAATTTGCCCCCTTCCTCTCACCCTTGAATTTTTACACCACCTGCCCTCCTGGTCACCACAGCAGGTACGTGATGTGCTGCCAGGCACCCTCTGCCCTCACCCTTCCAGAGACTCATTTTCCATGGCTGGTGAGCCACGCTGGAGGACCTGAGGGGATGTTCTAGCTATTATCCTCATCATCCAGCTCTATCCTCAGTGCGCAGCCACTTGGGCATGGGATGCTCCAACAAGATGCATGTTTGTTCTATTCACCGCACTTTTAAACCTTAATCCTTTGTGTTATTGTCAGGGAAAACGGCTGCCAGGACAAGGCAAGGTGCTGCAGCAGCAGAACATCCCATGCAGCCAGGAGTGGTGATGGCAGCCTCAGTCATACCTGTGTAATCCAAAACATTTGACCCACCAGAGGCAGATGGATCCCAACAGAGTTTAAAGCCTCAAGAATGGTACAAGAACATCTTCTACTAATTTCTTCCCTGATACCAGGCAGCACAGAGCCAGTCAGGACTTTAAACTCAAAAGCCTTCCTCAAAGAACTAAGCGGGTGCCTCGTTCGCAACCACCTTAGTCACTTGGGCTCTGTTCAGCTCATTTTAGATGTAACATTCTGCTTAAAAGTAGCTTTTTGCCAAACCGCTGAAGGGTGCAAAGTCGGGCTGAACAGCTCAGGCTCACTCGAGAGGTTTCTGAAGCTTCCCAATTCAGTTCAAGCTCACAAAGGGGGAGAAGTGAGAAAAGCTTTCTCTCCTCTCGGAATTTCAACAAGTAATAAATAAATAATCCTCAAGCAGGTCTTTGTGCATTCAGAGCACTTGCAGAAAAGATTCACTCATCTATTTCCCTTCTGAATAGAGCTGGGAAGATAAAAATTAAATTGGGCTAAATGGCTCACATAAGTTTGCATACACTCGACTCATTTGTCTTCCAGACCACATACAGACTCCGGGACCTTCCCGCATGCTGAACCTACCTGGGGTGGGCAAACGTCTCTTTGCTTACCCCGCCTGAGGGACTCTCATCTAAAAGCTCAGATCACTCAAGCCCACGTAGAACAGCATCTTGTGTCATCACTGCCATGTACCACTTCCCCGCCCACATGGTGACGCTCCAGGCTGCTACGTCCAAGCAGGAGTTTCTTCTCCTCCAAGATCTAGCACAGATGTCCTGACTGTAGTCTTCTAGCATCTAAAGAGCGTGCCAAACGCTGTTCATCCTGCCTACCTCCTCTGCTATCTCCCCCATCCTTCATCCCATCATCACCCACTGTGGATGTAGCCCAGTCCTGTGCAAACAAGCAGTCCAGGCTCTCTCCAAATTTCCCCTCCATGCCAGAAACTGGAATGAAACAGGCCAAGGTGACATCCAAATCTGGCTAAAGGGCGCCCTCTGCACCACTTAGCAAAAGAACGGGGTTTACTTGGAAGAAGGTCATGCTGGAGCCGCCGTGAATGGTGCCGTACTCGATGGCTGTCTGGTCAGCCAGGTCATCTACAGACTCGATGGGGACGTCCATCCGCTGCACGGTGAGGAAAGCTGCCAGGTTGGCCGTGTAGGAGGAGATGATGATCAAGGTGAACGCCCACCTAGGGAAAGGGGAAGCGGAGACAGTGACCCAAGATTTCCCCATGGACTGAATCTGATCTCCATCCCCATCCTCCCCCTCTGCTTCTACCCAGTGAAGACCCTCAGAGAAGCCTTCCTGAAGAGGAGGGCTGACCTCCTTACCATACTCCACTGACACAGCGTGTAGATAGTGCTTGGGGAGCAATAGTGGAGCCTTGCTGCATGAATCCCCCGACTGGAAACCACAAGCTGTTGCCAAGAGAGTACTGATTCACGAGAAGATTGCATCTGCCTTGCGAGCAGGGGTGGGGGCTGTACCATTCATACGGTGTCAATCTAAAATGACAAGAAAGAGGTAGCTCAGTAAATTCACCGGGAATCAGGGCATTTTGGAGGAAAGACGCAAAAGAAAAGCAAAGCTGTGAAGCCCTAACTCTCCTGGAGGCAAATTTTTTTGCTATGGAGGAAACCCTTTGCTGTCAATTCATGCCGAGGGCTCAGCGCTGCATGAAAAGCTTGCTCTAAGATTCAGAAGCCAGAGGCTTTCTTGTAAAGATTTACAAAAGTTTGCAGAGGCTCTGCTGAAAATCTGGGCATGGGGAGGCTGGAGCCCTGCGTGAAAACTCGTACCGCACACAATCTCAACAATAATTCCAGACGTGCACAGGCTTGACGTGAAGTTGAAACCAAATATCTCTGGTTGCGTTCCCTGCTGGAGAAGGAGCATCAATGGGAAGATCAAAAGTGATGTGGGCAAGACCTGACTGCACGACACCATTAAAGACGTTAACTCTATTACTGCAAATGTTTGCTCCAGGAGGGTCTGTCTGCCCCAGTAAGGTCTAGTTTGAAGCCAAGTGGTGGTGCTTCAACTCATAGAATCATAGAA
>WAAB01022443.1:0-23520 GCA_013389865.1 Piaya cayana
GAGGTGCTTCAGCCTTCAGATCACTTACTCCAACATCTCCAATGGAATGGAATATTTCAGTTGGAAAGTACCTACAATGACCATTATAGCCTAGGACAAGGGCAGGAGGACATTTGAGGAAGATGGGGTCAGTGGAACAATTCCACCTTAGTTCATCCTGTAGTGCCATATCAACCTGATCCTGTGCCCCTAGAGNGGACCAGGAACCCAATTAATTGGTTAATTGAGACTTAGAATTTTCTGAGTGCAAATGATTTTGACACTCGGCTCTTCATCTCTTGCTGCTTGCAGACACTGGAGCACTCATCCTCTGCTCACTCACCATGATGGGGATGGATAATCTAACCACTGGATGCTGGCAAAGACATTTAGAGGGAGCCCAGGCATAATGTAGTTGTACCCTAAAACATTTAAATAGCTGGGGGGTGACCAGGTGCCCTCCAGCCACATTTCTGCCTCTGCATGGAGATTTTGGAGGTTTAGGATGCGAAGGCTGAAGGGGAAGGGAAAGAAAAAGGAACATTGCTTTCAAACTCAATGTTGCAGGTGATTAGCACACAATATACCCCGGGCAGCTGTAGTATTTAACATGGAGGTGATAGTGAGAATTTATGAGAGCTCATGGACAATAACAGCTTTCCGGAGAGGCTTTGATTAAACATTATGGATCCACATTATGCAAATTTATTGCATGGTTAATATGACTCCAAAAGAACACAGTGGCACTTTAAAAAGCATTTAAAAGGGAAAAAAAAAAAAAGAGCCAAAGACCATTGTGTTCCAGCATTCGTTTCAGGATAGTTCAAGCTGAAGAAGTAGTCACGAAGCTGTTGATGTGTGCTTGGGAGATGGGGAAATACAAGGAACATCTGTGAGTTTAAACAGCATCTTTTACAGTGAGATAAAGTCCAACCAGGATATTTCACATTTCAGTTTGCTGCTGGCATTAAATCAAATGCAAACGCCTCTGTTCCAACAGTCACATGCTTTTCTTCCTTTAATCTGACCCATTATCTGGTAACCATAATGGTACAAGATTGGAATTGGATGCATTTGCCAGATTTTTTATTCCTGGTGGTGTTTGTTTTCCTCCCTTTGACACTTTTGGGTGTCATTTGTCAACATCTTTTACAAAGTAATATGATTTATGCCATCAGGCTGACTGGGTAGCCTTCATTAACTCAGAAAGATTTGCTTGGTTTGTAAAACTATGATTTTTATAAAGCACATACTCATGTTCCTCTAGAAATCAAGTTTAGGGAGAAGACAAATCCCATCAATGACTTTATCATAGAATAGTGACTCAATCATCAAATAGTCAAAGCACAAAAATGACATGGATCACAGGTGGTGATCAAACCCAACCCTTAGAATCACGGAGTCTTGGAATGGTTTGGGTTGGAAGGCACCTTGAAGACCATCCAGTTCCAACCACCCTGCCCAGAGCAGGGACACCTTCTTTGACTAGTATAGCTCCAGCTGAGTATTTCTGATGTAAAAATCATAGAATCATAGAAAGGTTTTGGATGGAAAGGACCTCAAAGCACACCCAGCTCCTACGCCCCTGCCATGGGCAGGAACATCTCCCACTGGATCAGGGGGTCCAAGCCCCATCCAACCTGGCCTTGAACCCCTCCAGGGATGGGGCAGTCACCACTGCTCTGGGCAGCCTGGGCCAGGGCCTCCCCACCCTCAGTGTGAAGAATTTCTTCCTAATGTCTAATCTAAATCTACAGTGTTTTGTTCAGTGACCATGAACTAGAAGGTTATCTAGGCAAAGGACCTTAATTTTCAGAAGGTTTCACGGCATCTCCACTCTTATCTCTTGCTTGGAACTACAAAGGGCTTAGAGGAACCTTCCCTGGCACAAATCAAAGCTTCTCCCAGCAAGCAGAGGTCTGCCTCCTCCCTCCCAGCTCCACTAAACCTTCCCTTTTGAGCTATATATACTTTAAAAGACATAACGCAGATAATAATTGTTGCTTGTACATCATTCATCGTTGCCTCCTTTTATTTCTCTGGAGGATACTTACGGCAGCGGCTGCTGCAGTCGGTGCTGGTGAGAGGGCAAATTGGCAATGTGTTAAATTTTTAATAAAAATAGAAACAAAACGGAGGATCTGTAATAAGACTCGTTTAGAGCAGGAGGAAGGATGGCAAGCAAGCTCAGACCCAGTGGGCAGAAGCATTTGGCACGGGTGAGTGGTCATCCTGGAAGCAGGTGATGGTTTTGGGGGGGAAAAAACACCTCCTGGAAGACTCTGATTGGGATTAGGGCTGGATAAATGAGACAGTAAACTCTGTGCCAGTACAGGAAGGACACAGATCTCTTAAAACAGGTCCAGATGAGGCTATGGAGAAGAACCGAGAAATGGAGCAGCACCCCTACAAGAACAGGCTGAACGAGTTGGTGTTGTCCAGCTTGGAGAAGAGAAGGCTACAGGGAGACCTTAGAGCAGCTTCCAGCACTGAAACAGGCTCCAGGAAAGCTGGGGAGGGGCTCTTGGTAAGGGAATGCAGGGGTAGGATGAGGGGGAATGGTTTTGGAGCGGAAAGAGGGGAGATTGAGATGAGGTATTAGGAAGAAATATTCTGCTATGCAAATGGGAAGGCTCTGTTGCGGTTTAGCCTGAGAAGTGGTGGCTGCCCCATCCCTGGAGGGGTTCAAGGCCAGGTTGGATGGGGCTTGGAGCCCCTGATCCAGTGGGAGGTGTCCCTGCCCACAGCAGGGGTTGGAACTGGATGGGCTTCGAGGTCTCTTCCAACCCAAACTATTCTATGATTCTCTTTGGAAGCTCTTCAGCAATGCTGGAGAGACAGAACTCGCACAAGTGAGATTTTTGGGGGTAGGAGTAGCCAGCTCACATCTGACCTCATCACAGAAGGTCTTTACAGTAGAAACCACCTCTAGCCCCTAATCTGGTTTGTCTCCTGATTTCTGCTTCCCCTAACCTGCTAAGAGATGATCCCCAGCTTCATGTTAGGATAACTGAAATTTTTGCTCTCTGACTCAGTTTCCCCCTCAGATCACAACTCTGGCAAGCAGGGCCTAATAAACCATCTCCCAACCTGCAACAGCAGTGCCCCAGAAACTAGACTCTGCTCAAAGCCCTGGGATTAGAATCATAGAATCAGCAGGTTGGACAAACCCACCGGATC
This sequence comes from Piaya cayana, assembly GCA_013389865.1. Classification (NCBI taxonomy): domain Eukaryota; kingdom Metazoa; phylum Chordata; class Aves; order Cuculiformes; family Coccyzidae; genus Piaya; species Piaya cayana. Next base: position 3,160 of record WAAB01022443.1, read on the forward strand.
ATCGAGTCTAACCATTCCCATCAGTCACTAAACCATGTCCCTCAGTACCTCGTCCACCCATCCTTTAAACACCTCCAGATTAAATAGAACCAGGAAGCTGGTGAAGGTTTTAGAGGGGAAACTGTATGAGGAGCAGCTGAAGCCACTTGTTCTGTTCAGCCTGGAGAAGAGGAGACAGAGGGGAAACCAAGGCTGAAAACATTCCAAAAGCGTTTTATCAACACCTTCAACACCACGATGTGAATTGTGGGGTTGTCCTGTGCAGGGACAGGAGTTGGGCTTGAAGATTCTCGTGGGTTCCTTCCCACTCAGGACAGTCTCTGATACTTTGATTTTAAATAAAACTCAAACCCGCATTTTCAAAGCAAGCCCATTGCATTACAAGCAGCAGTTATAGGAGTAGGGGGATGAGGTGTCCCTCAAGCACCTTGGGCGCCTTCTTCATTCTGGGATAATGCTGGGACTGGGGCTCATTCAAAACCTATAAATGGGTGATGAAGGATGCCTAAAGCCTCACGAGCGTTCAGTCAGGTAGAGGATGCTCGTCGGGGTGCCATGCATGAGCTTCTTTTCAAGGGGCATTTAATGAGGTGAACTCTCTTGGAGCCTGTTGAACTGGATTTTATGTGTTTTTAATGTCTGGGGTTGTGTTTTCTTCCAGGGAGAAAGCAAATTGGAGCCGTAAGAATGAGCTAATTGGAGCAGGGCAAAATTTTTACGCTGTCAGAGATGGTTTTCCCCGAGACTCAGACCCAGATAGAGAAACCGGTGCTGGGTGTTTTGTTTCACAAAGAAAAAGGAGTAATTACTTGTTTCTCTTCAATTTTTGAGTCTTCAGACAGGCTTTCTCTCCCTCTTCTTTCTTTTTAAGAGCAATTAATGGGGAGCAGGAGGGTGGGGTTCTGGGAACTAGTCATTTTTCAATTTTGCCTCATTTCATTGAACAGTTGATTCATTTCAGAGCTGTTGCTATTTCATAGTAACTCTCACACTGAAGTGTGAGCACAAACACCCACCTTTGCCTGCAGAATCAGACCCCACATCGTCCCACCAAGATGGTCCATCTCCTCCCCACCAGCCCCCCTGCCCAAGAGACAGGGTGACACAGCATCGCCCCGATCTGCTGTCCCCACACACAATGGGGACACACTCTTTTTCACAGAAAGGGTCATTGGGCATTGGAACAGGCTGCCCAGGGAGGTGGTTGATTCACCTTCCCTGGAGGTGTTTAAGGCACGGGTAGAAGAGGTCCTGAGGGACATGGGTTAGTGTTTTGATGGGAATGGTTNGTGCCCAAGGGACGGGGTGACACAGCATCACCCCGATCTGTTGTCCCCACACACAATATGTGATGCTGCAAACAAATGTCCTTTTAGCTCCACAGCAAAACTCTGTCCCTGGGTTTTTAAGCACCACACGAGTCTGTCCTGCCAGGTTTTGTGGCTGCGACGCTGTGCGATGACTCCTGCAAGCTGCTGATACCATTTTCTTGCAGTACCTTTCATTTCTTTAGTAGCTTTTATCCAACAATCTCGGAATCACTTTACAAGTAATAATTAATTAAGCTTCATAGACTCTTTGTTCAATTCCAGATTATTAATAAATTATACTTTATTATTTATAAATACATGCCACATCATTTTTCTCTCCTGCTATTACCCGGAGCAGTCACTTAGCCGATATTAGCACAGTTTAATTCCAATTTGGCAAGTGTGATCTTTAACCCTTTCAAGGCTGTTCATGTTTTATACGGTAATGAAGAGGTATAGGAAGGAGATGGGATATAAACCAGCGGTGTGAGCTTTGGATTGTCCTGCCCAGCTCCTTGCTGATATATTATATATAATTGCAGCGCATGTTTTTACCAAAAGGGGTATTATTTATGCCATTATCCACACTCAGTGAGAATTAGGCATATTATCTTTCCCCCTGCCTTCACCCCCCTGCTAGTCTCTCCATAATACCTAGTCTGAGAGCTTGTGCCCATTTCGTTTAACCTCCTCTAAGATGCACAAAAGCTGCTTATCCAAACTGAGAGACCGGAGTCCATTTCTGCTCTGCACCCAAATCCTCTTGACCTCAGCAGCCACCAGCTTAGGCTTGAAGCAACCCAAACCCCCCAAATTTCCTCCCTGAAAGCAGAGCAGCTGCCGCAGCAGGATTTCATTTACCAGCCAACCTAGTGGGGCGAGAGGCAGACAGAGGGGAAGCAAAAATGAATTAAGAGAAATAAGCTATTGAGATGGTTTCTCCAAAGCACCATGTCCCTTTACACAAGAAAAGCCGGCAAGGGATGTATTTAATGACATTGAAAAGGAAAAGAGAGAGCAAGACTCATCCTGGCTCCTACAGCAAATAAATGGGGGAAGGACACTATTAAAAGGTTATAATCTCCAATGCTGGATGCTTGAAAGAAGTAAAGAGGAGGGAAAAGCAGCCTGGAGAAGCTAATGCTTTGAGCTGACCTGCTACAAGCCCCTTGCATGCCTCCTATTAACAAGTTTTTACATGGGATGGAAGGGTTAAGGCACTGTTGGCTGAACTCAGCTGCCCTGGTGGACTACAGCATCTCCACTGACAGCATTAAACTGGCCCATTCCTACTTATTAATTTGGTTTTGGCTAGTGGTGCTCCCCTGACTCCTGCAAAGGTCCAGGATATGGATGGAAAGGGCAGCAATCTGCTGCTTGTCTATTAGTGAAACCCTAAATGTCCATCTTGACATGTTGATTTGGGCTGTAGAGCAGCACAGTGAGCCCTGGGGCTGCTCTGCCTGCTCTAGGTAGAGCTACTCAGGGTTATAACCCAGTTTTTCTTAAAAAAATACCCCAGTACAGCAATGTCAAAGGTGCTCAGCATCCTTTGTCACCTCTTAGCATCAGGGAAAGCAAGAAAGGGAGAGGCACAGTCCAAAATTATTGCTGGTTTGGGCAAGCCTGAATGCTTTGGAGTGACTGTACACATTTTTGCTCGTCTTTTGGTTTGCTCCTTGACTGTTTGGAGCCAGGTCTGGGGAGCCAAGACGGAAGCCAGGCACATACAGCCCAGTAGAAGGATGCTGCAGCTCCTCTGCTTGCCCTTGGTTGCCTGTTCTGCTTTGCAAGGAGTCGTTTCAAGAATATTTTTGGTGCAGCCAACCTCTCAACTCTGTGTTTGGGGAGCAAAACACTCACCTAGGTCTTTTCTTGGGGTATTAGGAGGATGAAAGCAAGTCCATGAGGTTGATCTGTGGAGAGGGAGAGCTGGAAAGCATAGAACGCCCTGTTGAAGAGAAGCCCTGTATTCAGCACCATGGGCTCAGTCAGTGTTCCCTGCCTCTTGAGCCCAACTTTAGGGCAACAAGGCTGTGCACAGACACCCCAGGGCAAACCCTGCATTGCCTTCCACGTCCACAAATGTCTCCCACATCCACTCCCCACCCCCAAACAGCCATCAGTCCTACTGAGACCCCAACACAATGAAAAAACCCTGTGTATTGTAGCCCTGCTCTATTTAGCAATAAAAACAATAAAGAAGAGCATAAAGAGAGGCATAAAACCCACCTCTAATTTTTCCATTGTCCAATTATTCCTGAATTAAGAAATTAATATAGGAAATAATTAAGCCTGGAAATAAAGAAGTGCCCAGGGTTTGTTTTTTTTTTTAAAGGACTTATTTCTCCTTTCCAAATCAAATTACCTCTGGAAGAGGCATGTGCTCATACCAGGAGGAGGGGCAAGACACAGGCCTTTTCTTTTATGCTTCTTTAATCAGCATTTTAGGAAAAGAGGCAACATGAGGATGTGATGACACTGCATTGTATGGGAAAACTGAGGCACGAAGAGGGGTTAGACTGGTTTTTGTGTCCTTTGACACAAAGCAAAGGGAATTTCAAACCTTTAAACTGTCCATTACAGCTTTGTCGGTTGTGTTTCCCAGTGATGGGTTTGCTGATCTGAACCTGAATCCCACCTCATCCTTGGGAGAAGACAAATCCCTGCTGCCTTCCTTTTCCCAGTCTATAAAATGAGGATGAAGCTGCTCATTGTTGACCAAGAACTGTGAGATCTTTTGGAAGACAAGGGAGATTTCTTTCCCCTTTCAAATTAAACCTGAAACCCTTGGGGCTGCCAGGAAGATGCTCCTGAGGTTGGTTTTCCCCTCAGCTGAGCCAGAAAAGGGTGTTTGGGAAGGATGCTGTGAGGGAAGCCAAGTGCCGCTTGTCACTTCTCTCCACTTTGATTCCCTTTTTTCTTTTGTTTTATTTGGGTATAATTAACAGCTTTGCCTAATACAGTATTAATTCATTGTGTCATTGCATTAATTAGCATTAAAGAGGTCCTTATATCACTGTCTGTAGCTGCAAGGAGACGGATTCCGGCAACAAAGTCAGAGAAACTTTTCCATATTCCCTATCAGAGTGTGGCACAAGGGAGAAAGAAAAACATTCGGATGAGGGTTTTCCCCAAAAAAATCCCATTTCCCAGCAGCCATGCAGCCACACAGCATCCCAATGGATACTCACAGACAGGAAAACATCTCTGGGAGATGATTTTCTTTCTCCTTGCCAACATTTTCCTTCCTTTTAAGTGATTAAAGGCACCAAAGCCCTGATGTTGTTAGCACGATGTTACCTAAACCCACCAAAGCTGGTAAATCCACTTAAGACTCTCCATAACTTCCTCTAAGGCTGGAGCAGTAGGAAGAACTTCAGCAAGATCAGCTCTTTTTTTGGCATCAGAACTGTTGCCGCAAGGACTCTTCTCTCCAGGTCCCCTCTGGGGAGATGCCCTAAAGGGAGTTGCTTTGGTTTTGAGTGGGTTTTTACTCCTGGCTGCACACCAAACTGAAAAAAAAAAAAAGGCACAGTGCCCTAAAAAGGGATATAAAAAAGGCTAAGCTGGAGGTTCTGGAAAGGGATAGGGTAGGAATTCCTGAGGTGGAGTTTGGAGCTGTTGGGGTTTCATCAGTGCTGGTAAAGTTTGGGGATGGTAGAAGTGATGGTAAATGATGCTGAGCGGGAATTTCAACTCAACAAGATGTGAAATGAGTCAGGTGGACCTAACTCACCAGTTTTCTGCAAAAACAACCCAACTGTCATTTGAAGGGAAAGGAGTTGAGCCCATCCTGGGGTGGTTTGTAAAGGTCATTGGGAAACTCCAAACAGAGGCACAAAAATGATCTGAAAGGTGCAGGGTAAAAACGTCCTTTGCCAGGGGAGATGCTCAGCCCAGCAGCTTTGGGCCGAGATGTTTACAGGTGCTAAAATTCCTCCGGCATGCTTTCATCTTGCCTAGAAGAGCAAATAAATAAATAAAACTGTAATAACTTTTAATATGATTACCTGAACCGACACTGGGAATTTAAAGGGAATAAAATCAATGCGGCGCCGAGGCATCTTTCAGCTCTATCGACAGCACTGCCTGGTGATTTTTCCCCATGAACTGGCAGAATAAAAACTAAAAGCTGCATTAGTTTTTTTTAATTAAGACTCCGGCATTATCAGGCTTTACAAGACAGAGCCAATGCACAGATGAATTACCATTTAATTAAGCTTTCCAAGAAACTTTTGAAGACTGCAGATTAAATGTGGGCTCTGATTTCTTGCAGGTTTTTTTTTTCCAAGAGAAGTTTTAATTGTTTTCCCTGAGCTTGATAAACAATAATAATAATACAAATAAGTATCTGCAAGCTATATCTTCCTCATTTTCCATCTGCAGAGCACCCTGTATGTATGGATGTGTATATATCAAGGATCAAATCATAGAATGTCCTGAGTAGGAAGGGAAAAGATCATTGAGATCATGAAGTCCAACCATCCTTTCTCGCTACTGAACCAGATCCCTGAACACATCGTCTACCCAGCTTTTAAACATCTCCAGGGATGGAGACTCCACCACCTCCCTGGGCAGCCTCTATCAGTGCCTGAGAACCCTTTTGGTGAAGACAATTTCCCTGGTGTCCAGTCTGAACCTCCCCTGGAACAACTTGAAACCTTTTCTTCTCATCCTATCACCTGTCACTTAGGATCATTGGGTCCAACTCCTGTCCCTGCATGTTGTCTTTAACTGCCTCGCAGATGCCTTTGTGCTTCTCATGTCTGTAGGGTTGTTATTCACCCCAAGAACACAACACAGGGACTTGGATCTCTGATAGAGGTTTGGTACTTAGGATGCAACAGAAATAAATTAACAAGGCCTGGGATCCAACCCGACTCATATTTTCATGTCACATCAGCTCCTCATCTCTAAGATCATCTCCAATACCTGAAGGGGCTACAAGAAAGCTGGGAAGGGACTGTTTACAAAGGCTTGGAGTGATAGGATGAGAGGAAATAGGTATAAACTGGAGAGGGGCAGATTTAGACTAGACAGAAGGAAGAATTTCTTCACAATGAGAGTGATGAGGCACCAGAACATGTTGCCCAGGGAACTTGTGTCTACCTCATCCCTGGAGGGGTTCAAGGTCAGGTTGGATGGGGCTTGGAGCCCCTGATCCAGTGGGAGGTGTCCCTGCCAATGGCAGGGGGTGGGACTGGATGGACTTTGAGGTCCCTTCAAACCCAAACCATTCTATAATTCTATGATTCTATGATTCTAAAATTATAAGATGAAGATTGCCAGTCATGGGTGAGGATGGATGCTGGCTGTTCAGGTCGTGAAGAGGCTTTCTCAGGGGTTTAGGAGCACTTGGCACACAGAACATCATTGAAAATCCTCCAACCATCCCATCAGCCCAAGCCAAAGGGATCCCTGCATCCTCACCATCTTCCCACTCTGCATTTCTACAGACTCTCAGCTACAATTGCACTTGACCAATAATGAGATTTAAAAGTCGTTTTCCCACTGGGCCTAAAAAAAATAAATAAAATCCCCCTCAGACTGGCACTGAAACACAAATATTAATACCAATGTCAGTGGAAAATGCCAGCAGGGAATACCTGGCAAATGAAAACTCCCATCAGGAAATCACCTCCTGGGACAAATGCTGTTAGATGCTGCCTGCACAGAGCTTTGCTCGCCACTCAATAGCTCCAAGGTTTACCACACGCTGCTGTGTACCCGTGGGAAAACACATTTAATTCTGTGCAAGCAACTCCCCTGTCCCCTCTCTGCATCTCAATACAAAGCAGGTGAAATAAAGACACTAAATGCAAGCAACAAGCAGGGATTCTTTTTCCCCTATTTCTCTTTCCACCCCTGTATTTGACTCCTTGATTTTTTCCTGTGCTGCCAGTTCAGATTGGGGCAGCAAGGAGCATAAATAAGCCACAGTTATCATTGCTTAATATGTGTATATATTGGTGTGTATATATGTGTATGTGTGGATAGCTGGTGATGGGGTTAGAGAAGCTGTATGAGGAGCAGCCAAAGTCCCTTGGTGTGTTCAGGCTGGAGAAGAGGAGATTGAAGAGAGACCTTATCACACTCTGTACCTTCCTCATACAAGGAGGAGGAGGAAGAGCATGCGCTGAGCTCTTCTCTCTGGACCTGAGGGAAGAAGCCAGGGGAGGATTATGTTGAACAACAGGAAAAGGTTCTTCACATAGAGGGATGGTGCAAGAGAACCACCCAAAACCACCCCAAGGGACAGGACAGTTCACACCATGAAGAGGTTCAGCCTTCACACCATTCCAGATCACGTCCCAGCAGTAGAAATCACTCCAGCCAAGCTGAAAGGTTCAGGGGATTTTTGAGGTGCTAGAGGGGATGCTCATCATTTTGGGACATCCATGGGCACATCTCAACCTGCCTCTGCAGTGGGACAAGCTCTGCAAGGAGGTTTGTGAGCATAACTGGGCAGAAATAAATGCTTAAGACACCTGCTAGGCAGGGAGAGGCACTGAAACAAGGTGAGATTACAAAGTGAGAGAGCCGGTGGGCTGCTCTGTGTGACTCAGTGTTTGTGCACCAGTTCATGCACCAATACGTGCACCAATTTGTATTAATGCACAGTCCAACCCTGCACCCCATGCCAGCACCGTCCCTTAATGCTCAGACCCTTTTTCTGGCTGGTTTGAGGTTTTGTATCTCAGTGGAACATGGGAAATCTCAACCTGGCAGCTGCTCCATCAGCACCTCAGCCACTAGTAAGGTATAAAGGCAGGGGTTGGAGGCAAGCAGAGATGGTGTGAAGTCCTCCCCAGTTTGCTTTGGCTCTCTACATGTCTTGATTTATTTGATTTCCAATGTCTTTTCTCTTTATGAGCTGCCTCACACCTTGCTTGGGTGCCCAGAGACGAAAGAACTCTCAGTCCTGTGTGAAATAGGCAAGAAATTTTGTGGACCTAACCCCTAAACTGTTTTGGTTTGTTTTGTTTTCCATAAAAGGGAAAAAAATGAGAGCTTTTTCCCCCAAATCCGAGCTGGAGCATCTGAACAGGGCTGGCACCAATGCTGCTGCTCCAGTGCCATCTCATGGGTGCGCTGGGATGTGCAGCCCTGTACAGTGGGGATGGATGGATGGATGGATGGACGGACGCTTCCAGGCTGCGTCCAGACCCTCTGGCAGCAGAAACGCCTGTCTGGAGCAGAGCAGGGTGGTGGGACACTGGGAACACCTTCATTATTTTGAGGGAGATGGCACCAGGGGAGAAAGAGCACAACGACACATCAGGACTTTCTGCCCCAGAAAAAAAAAAGAGGCAAAAATATCCCAAAAATTGTAATTCTCATGGAAGTGGCTGACTTACCCCAAGATCTGGGGAACCCAGAGAGGGACGGGAGCCGTCTGCTGGTGCATCACTGCATCCCACTGCTGCTGAGAGCATCCAGATATTGCATGTGCTGAAGGGAAATGCCCAGGCTGGATTTTATTTCCAGTGACAGAACCTTACAGGGAAAAGGGATTTTTATTAAGAAACTGTGCAACAAAAAGAAATATTTCAGTGCTTTTCTTTGCAAAGTCAGTGCAGAATTAACGGGGGGTGATGTTTGAGCTGCGAGATGTGTCTCTAGAGCTGCTGCAGGCAGCCCTGGAGATGGCAGTGCAGCCCTTCAGATGAAGAACCTCCATCCCCTGCTCCTCTCCTAGGTGGTGCCAGGAGGAAGCCCTGATAGCCAAACCCTTGTTTTGCTTCTAATCCTCCTCCACGACAACCGTTGCTGCTCCCAAAATGAAAACTTTGCTAGGTTGTGGGCTTGAGTAAGATTTGGAGACGTGAGTTCCATTCGGGGTGATGAGCTGCAAAAAAGATCCTCAAACCTGTTGCCACCAACCTCTACAACAAGCCCCAACAAAACCATCGCAACCAAGAGTTATAAACTATCTCTCCAAACTAATTAGGCTTAGCCATTAACACTGAAAAATGCCTTCCATATCTTGCACAACACAACTGCACTCAGTAAAAGATTTAATGTATTTTTTTTTAATCCTCAAACAATTTTGTTTGGTTGGGTTTTTTTAAGATACATTCCAAGTCTTTTTCATTTCCCTAGGACAAAGCTTAATAATTTTTTCTGGGTTCTCAGATTTTAAAGGTACATCTGAACCCCCACATCATCCTCTTTGGAAAACCCAGCAGTGAGGAGCGTACTGGCCGGAGGAATTAAACTACCCAAGGATTCCCCTAATTCTCACATTACGTCTGTGCATCCCTGCCCAAAGGGACACGTTCTAAGCCCATCAAATACAGATGTGTCTTTACTCTCACCTTTTTCATCCCAGTATGAGGGAGGTCAGTGTTGATGTTCTCCAGGTTATAATTTGCTGTTTTTATTTTCTTTCTGGGTTTGAAAACGGAGACTTCCCAGTGAGCTTTTGAATAGGTGGGAGTTATTTCCCCCCATAACAGAATTTCCAGAGCTGTAGATTTGTGCACCTCATGGGGCACTGGCATTGAGATCTGCGATGGCTTTCGCAGGGCAGCTGGGTTGGGAAAGGAGGAGCATTTGCCATCCAGGCTAGCAATCCATTATCCATTACTCCTAAATTCATGTGCATCCTCATCAGTAAAACACAACAAACCCTGTCAGAGTGAAGGCCACATGAAGCCACATCTCTCTATTGACCTGGAAACAGCTCGAACGCAGTGCCTCAGTTTCCCCATCTGGAAAATTAGGCTTGGTAATTACGGGTAATGAGATAAACTTATGTAAAGGCACACTGAATCCTCAGCTCAAATTGCTTGCAAGGATAATAGCTAACATTATAAACCCATTATTTAAAAAAAAACCCAGTTGGGCCTGCTTAGGGGAGGGGTGAGTGTGCTCTGCTGCAGGGCTGGAGCCTCTGGCTTTGCCCTGGGCACTAAGACTTTTTTTTTTCCCCGCCAAGAATAAATGCAGAGGGGGAAAGGGTTAAGAAAATATAAGAAGTTGTACATTTTGCTGCTGGCCTGGGTGAGAGATTTGGAGTTTTACATTCCCCCAGCAGTGTGATGCAGCAGAGCCTCAGCGCTCCCAGTCACAGCCTGTCCGTGACTCCTTTCAGGAATGACACCTTAGGGAAGTTCTTCTCCTTCCCCAGGTGAAAATAGAACAAAACGGGAATGCTCAGCAGGGTTCCTCTACAGGGACATCATTTCCCTCTTGAATTTCACTTGTTTGCTAAAAATACACACCTTTCCTCCCATTAGCGCCGGGTAAGAGGGAATTTGTTTGGCTGTGATGACCCCAAAGAAGAGATTTGCAACCCAAGGAGAAATCATCTTCTGCATCAACAAGTAGGGGTGAGGAAGAAGCATCACAGGGTCTTTTTGGATCCCAGATATGTAAGTCTCCTGATGTGTTCTTAAGCTCGTATGATCCATGTGCGTGCTGTGACATCATGTGTGCTGGGAGAAATATCACTCCAGGGATGGGATGGGGTCCTGCTGTTGCCTTTGGCTGGGGTCCAACTGGAGCTGCCCGGGGAAACACATCCCTAAAGGTCCCAGAGGGTGACCTGCTTTGACCTCCTGTCAAGCAACGTATTATTTATCCTCAACCCCAGGTCTTTTCGAAAGAGATGGAGGAGTGGTGGAAAACAGCCCCTCCACCAAGGTCAGACCGCCAGCCTCCCAGAGGATGGGATCTGGGGGCAGCCCTACTGCTAAGCCTCCAGATCTCCCAAATATCTCCCTCCTCTCCATGCGCTGTGGTCCATGACAGCCTGAGAGGAAGCAGTGAGGACTTCCCGAGGAGGATCATGTTTCAGTTTATATCATTTGCTGCCAAGGATTGCATTTTATCTTCTGTTAGCCAGGGAGTTTGGAGGTAACAAGGCAATGACTCTCCTCCAGTTGCGCTCCCTTTGCTCCCTGCTGGCAAAGCAGCCTCTGAGGAAGCCACCACCAGCATCAGGCTTTAAAGCCAGCCAGGAAAACAAATCTAAGAAGAAATGTAAAAAAATGAAGGAAAGAAAACTTAAATAAACATTATCCTGTCTCACAAGCTCGTTCTTGGAGCTGGTATGGAAGCACAAAGCAGGAGCTACTGGAGTAGCCAGGAGGGAAAGGTGGCATCCTGCTCTCTCTGGAAGTCATACAAATGCACCCAGTGAGCTACATGTTTGCATGTAGGTCGAACCCCATCAGTCAAGAATGTGCTGTTGCTTTAGGGCCATCTGGTTGCCATCAGCCTCTCCAAGATGCTGCACTGCCAGCAGCTTCTGGCTGGAGAAAATCCTTGCAGAGGAGGAGGTAGCCCTGTTGCTGCAGCCCTTTGGTTTGCTGTCGCACACATCAAATCCTCGAGCTGAGGTAGTTTCTTGGCAGTTCATCAGTGACTGCAGCCCCTCAACTGCATGACGATGATGAGAGAGGGTTTCACTTTATTTATCTACTCTAGGAATTCAGATAGAGCCGGCTGGGAATAGCCAGGATGCTACAAAAACAAGATAAGTGGGTATTAACCCAGCTCCTGGTATGTGGTTTGAGAAGAAGCCACCTCCTCAGGTATGCAACTTGGGATGAAGCTAGCTACTGGTACATGGTTTGGGATGCAGCCAGCTCCTCTAGTACATAGCCTGGGATGAAAGTGGTGAACATGCAAGCAACCAGCATCAGGAGGAGGATACCCCTGGTTCGCACCAGGAAATGAAAGCTCAGATCTTCCAGCCAGCTGGCCCCAAGCAGCTGGAGAACCTCTCACCTGCCCATGCCTTACTCAAAAAGGGATCTGAAAACTTTGTGAAAGATGAGGTGAATGCCAAAAAAGTGTCCTTGCTATAGCACTTTCTGTTCCTTGCTTTGAAAGCAGAGGGTTCTGCCTTTCTTTGTGCAACCCCAATGGTGAGCAACATTCACCATCAGCTTCAAGTTCCCCATTCCTTGCTTTGAAAGTTGTCATATCGCATGTGAGTCAATAAATCTCCTGAATTAAGGGACAAGAGAGTGAAATCTGGGGAAGCTGAGTTCCTATCGCGGTTGCATTCTGCTGCTGGAACTTGGAAATCATGTTCATGGATTTTTTTTTTTCTGGCAAAACCACTAAAGAAAATACAATTAAAAAATAAAACCCTCTTTGACTTGCAAAATCAGCTTGGCAAAACAGAACTATTTAATGAATTCCCTCTCCACTAAGGTTTACTGGTTGGGGTAAACTTCCTTCTGGCTAATTACTAAAGTCAAATTAATTCATGCAATGCAGCCTTCTATGTGACTGTGTTTATTCCAACAAATAAGCCTGGCCTAAAGCAAAGCAGCCTCTGTCAAGGTCCTGATCCACTCACAGTGTGAAGGCAGCACTCCTGGTTCAGATGTGGAACATTCATGTGGGCAGCTCATCAACAAAAACAATCTCCATCCTATTATGAGAACAATTACATTCTCTGCATAGAAAAGATTTAACTCTTCATGCACATTTTTCATCAAGCATGTTGCATCACTGCCAAGAAACAAAGAGGTACAAACATATCCAGGCACAGACACTCTCAGGCATTTGTACAAATGAGAAAGACGTTGAGGGGCTTGAGCATGTCCAGAGAAGGGCAAGAGAGCTGGGGAAGGGTCTGGAGAACAAGTCTTACAAGGAGCAGTTGTGGGACATTGGGTTGTTTAGCCTGGAGAAGGGGAGACTGAGGGGAGACCTCATTGCTCTCTGCAGCTCCTGGAAAGGAGGTTGTGGTGATGTGGGTGCTGGGCTCTTCAGCCAAGTACCATATGGTAGGATAAGAGGAGATGGCCTCAAGTTGTGCCAGGGGAGGCTTAGATTGCGTATTGGGAAAATATTCTTTACTGAAGCACTGGCAGAGGCTGCCCAAGGCAGCAGTGGAGTCCCCATATCTGGAGGGGTAGAGGTGGCACTTCAGGATACGGTTTAGTCAGCACAGTGGGGTTGGGCTAATGGTTAGACTGACTGATCTTAGAGGTCCTTTCCAGCCTTAACGATTCCATGATTTATGATAAATGCGCATTTATACAGGGTCACTCTTGGGGAGAGAATTGCAATTCAAAGTGGCACGAGCACAGGTGGATGAAAAAGCAGACCTGGCAGAAATACAAATCATGAATGAATGAAAGGACTTGTTTTATATTAAGCCACAAGAAATTCTCTGGCTTTGATTTGAAAATGCCTTTTGCAGTCTTCATTCCTCTGACGTTCTCCATCCCCCAAGCCTCAGTGTCAGCATTTCCATAGGATGCACATTTACGCTCCTACCCAGGGGAAGGAGCTTCACCACTGCTGTAGTGCTCAGGAAGGTTTGAACCAAGATTTTGTCTGGTTTGGGATCATTCTCCCCTTTCTGCAGCAACACCCAGGTTTCTTTCCAGTCCTTGCGGCACCACAGATGCTCTGTGATCCCAACATCTCTGCGTGTCTCCTCCAGGAGTCAATGCTTTTACCTCCTCTGGCTCTCATCGGAGGGGAGCAAATATTGGACTCAGCAGTTCCCACCAACAGCCTGACCTGAAGTGAACTCCAGCAAGAGTTAAGATTTCCGTACCCACATCCTTTGGGCAACATTTTGTTCTCTTTTACACTGGGAGAGAGGTTAATTATGTTACAGACAGCAGAGGTGCACCTATGCATGACCAGAATAAGGGGTTGAGGCTTTAATTAAGGAGTGATGCGTAGCAAGAGCCTCTAGCAGCCTGTGGGCTTTTCGTTATGCTAATTAATTTTGCTGCTTTGGGGCTCTACTGTAACCCCCTGAGACCTGGCTGTAAAATATACAGGCTGTAAATCAGTAGTCCCAGCACCCAGCACCTTCTGCTTTATTTCAAAGCTCTGCTTCCCATCGCATTTCCCTCCTGCCTCCCCACTGGGGCTGCCAGGGTGTTTGAACGCAGACCTCCCCCACTCCAGGAGCCTTAACAAGCCATGATTTTCCTAAAAATTCCTTCCGTAAGGCAATATCTCCATGTTACCACACACCTTAAGCGAGCAGAGCATGTCCTAAGAGCAACCCCCAGCACAGAGCTTACATCAGCATTAGGATCTGCACTTCTCTCCTGCTCCCCTAGGAAAGAGAAAACCATGCAGAAAGATCCTGGGGGGAGGTTTGGTTCATTTTATACCATTTGAAAGGGCAGAATGTTGGAATCAAGGTTGTCGTGATATGTTCATTGCTGGATGTATGAAACCCTAGATGCAAAAGTATCTCCTTGGTGGCACTTGGGTTGATGCTCAAGTGGTTTAGGGGCAAGCTGAGATGTCCAAGTGTGATTTACCAGGATTTTTACTCAGATCTGATGCAGCACATGGTTGGATTCAGATGATGGGAGGGGAAACGCTCAGCACTCTACACCTGCCATCAACTGTACGGCCATTCCTGCAGGTTTGGAGACACCTCTGTGGACCAGAAACTGCTGCACATCCTCCAGGGATCCGTATCTCCCTTTCCTATATCAGGTCCACAAGCTTTACTCCAAAAATAGTCCTTTTTTTCACTTCCATTGTCGCACAGAGGAGGATCTGCTCCTGTTTCCAGTAGACTTGGCTGCACACAATGCACTTGGAGGAAGAGACAGCCCAGATGGGGCTGCAGATGCAGACGGAGAGCACGGTGTTACCCTGGGGAAAGAAAGCTACCTTTGAGTCCTACCTTGACAAATACTGAGCTAGAAAGCAATAAAAGAGTCTTCTGCCTATGGAACAATGCAGGGCATCAAGGCAACTCTTCAGTCTCTTGATACCAGCAGGTCCAGGGAGGTTCTCCTCCCTCCAGACTTGGCACTGGTGAGACCGCTCCTCGAATCCTGTGTTCAGTTCTGGGCCCCTCACCACAAGAAGGATGTTGAGGCTCTGGAGCGAGTCCAGAGAAGAGCAACAAAGCTGGGGAAGGGGCTGGAGAACAGACCTGATGAGGAATGGCTGAGAGAGCTGGGGGTGTTTATCCTGGAGAAGAGGCTGAGGGGAGACCTCATTGCTCTCTCCAGCTACCTGAAAGAAGGTTGTGGAGAGGAGGGAGCTGGGCTCTTCTCCCAAGTGACAGGGGACAGGACGAGAGGGAATGGCCTCAAGCTCCCCCACGGGTGGTTTAGGCTGGACATTATGATAAAAATTTTCACATAAAGGGTCATTGGGCACTGACAGAGGCTGCCCAGGGAGGTGGTTGATTCACCTTCCCTGGAGGGGTTTAAGGCACGAGTGGACGAGGTGCTGAGGGACATGGTTTAGTGTTTGATAGGAACGATTGGACTCGATGATCCAGTGGGTCTCTTCCAACCTGGTTGTTCTATGATTCTATGACTTTTTCTTATTTCAACTCTCTTTTGACTTAGAGATAAAAGCAACCCCTTGCCAAACACCCCATGCAAAAACTCCCCCACAAGTGGGCATTAATCCTGGCTTAAATAAAGCTCAATTTCCCTGCTCGATAATTGTAGCATCATACATGGCAGGACAAAAAAACTTAGGGATAAAGAAAGAAATACACAGAGCTCATATGGAAGCAATTAGCAGCAGCTTCATTCAAAAAAACATTAAGGTGCTTGTAGCATTAAGGCTCAAGTGATCGGTACTCTGGGACCATAATTCACCGACACTTAATAGCATTTACCCTGCAGATGTGCATTTTATGCAGAAATATCAGCTTACCGCTTTGAAAAATTAACCTATTGAAGGCTGTCAAGCTGTGGACAAGCTCTGGGGAGTATTAGATGTTGGCTTTTTACATACAGGCTGGAAGAAAGATGGGTTAATTGGGGGAGGTGTATTTCATGAGGGGAAGGGGCGTATTTAATTGAGAAAGGGGGTATTTTAACACAGCGACAAGAGGAGTTGGTAATCTTCGGTAGTTTGGGGAAGGATGCTTCCTTTGTTGCAAAGTTCATGTTGATTTGGGCAGGTATTGGAAAAAAATAAAAGTTTTCCAGTCTTGGGAAGGGGGGGAAGGAATATTTGGAGGGCAGCAGATGTGATGCTTCTAGGGAGATGTTTTCCATATGGCACCTCTTCTTGGAGGATGCTGCACACAGCAAGAACAACTGTAAATATTGATGCTGTTTGAAACAGTTTGTTGCTTTTAAAGAAAAAAAAACCCAGCATCTTTCTCCACAAAGCACAGCTTTGCTGGTTTTGTTCTTTTCCCTTTCCCCAGTGCAGGGCTGCAATAAAAGCTGGCTTGTTCTATGGGGCAGTTAATTGTGATCTCCAGTCAGGTTGATAGCAGGGGCTGCTCCTTTGGGAAGAGGTGTACGTGGATTTATTCTGAAACTCATTACTTAGGGATGAATTATCACCTGCCATCCAAGGGCAAGAGAGGTGGGGATGCTCCAAGCTCCCTGCAGAGACCAGCAGGACCCATCAAGGGCTGTAACGTGGTCAAGCCTCAGCTGAGGAATTCTGAATGAAAAGGAGAGGCAGTTTCAATACAGGATGGGGGATGATGTGACTGAAAGCAGCCCTGTAGAGAAGGACCTGGGGGTGCTGGTAGATGAGACAGACGCTCAACATGAGCCAGCAATGAGCACTGGCAGCCCAGAAGGCCAACCATATCCTGGGCTGCATCAGAAAAAGCATGTGGATTCTAACCATCTATTCCACTCCTGTGAGAACTCATGTGGAGTGTTGTGTCCAGTTCTGGAATCCTCAACACAAGAAGGAGATGGAGCTGTTGGAACACGTCCAGAGGAGGCTACAAGTATGATCAGAGCACTGGAGCATCTGCCATACAAGGACAGGCTGAGAGAGTTTGGTTTGTTCAGCCTGGAGAAGAGAAGGCTCTGAGGAGAACTTTGATGACCTTCCAGTACCTGAAGGGGCTACAGGAAAGCTGGGTAGAGGCTTTTATAAAGGCTTGCGGTGATATGGCTAGAACCAATGACTATAAACTGGAGAGGAGCAGATTTTGACTTGACTTTAGGAGGAACTTCTTTACTATGAGGATGGTGATGCACTGGAAAAAGTTACCCAGAGCAGTGGTGGCTGCCCCATCCCTGGAGGCGTTCAAGGCCAGGTTGGATGGGGCTTGGAGCCCCTGATCCAGTGGGAGGTGTCCCTGCCCATGGATGATCTTTAAGGTCTCTTCCAACCCAAACTATTCTATGATATTATGACAAAACCGGAGAGGTTCCACTCCTTAAGCTGCTGGAGTCAATGGTGAGGCATAATAAAGGGAAGAAAAGGAGTTTTTATTCTCATCAGCTCAATGGTAACATGATGGAGGATTATTTTCCACTTTGAGTAGTCCAAGCTAAGAAAGAATCTGCTCTCCCTGCCATCCATGGGCAGTCCAGATATTTTGAGTTTGTAATTTAGTTGGAAAAGCTGGGGTGCTCCCTGACTCCTTTCCTCAAGACCCTTCTGATGGTGATGATGCCAGTGGCACTGGGGGCAGATCCAGCCCTTGGCACACCAAACCCTTGGCATCGGGATGTTTTTCCACTCCACGCCCCAGCTCTGGGATTTGGGAATGGGAACAGTCGAAATGTTTCCAGCACCACTCCCTGCCTGCGTGGATGGTATCACAAGAATTAAAAATGCTTATAAAATGGATTTAGGGGGTGACGGGCCTGGGTTAATTTTTAGGGTTGCTTTCTATCTTCTCTTGGAGGAGAGACCCAGCTCCCAGGACTGCAGGAAGATGCACAAGGCAAGGAGCTCACCACACTTTGATCTTTCCCACCACAGAACGGGGAAAATAACATTTCCTAGACCCCAACGTGCACCTGTCTCATTCTTAAGGTGAAAACCTTATTTTTTTAATATATAAAGTTATGTAAACGTGCTTACTTTACTTGGCACATCCATGCCATCATCTCAACCCAAGCCTGTAGGAAACAACCCTACAAATAAACTCGTACCTCCACCCGAGCCGTCCCTTTCCCTACCGCAATCCCAAAGCCTTGGCAAACAAAACTGTATTTCACCATCAACCTTATATTAAACCAAAATGAGTTCTCATCCTTTTGGGTCACTTGGGGCTCATTCGAGAGCCTTCACCCCTTCTCTGCCTGCCAGCCCTGTCAGGGATATTTGAGTAAAAATGCAAAATATCTCCATGTTCTCGCTGTAGGTGTGTGTTTTCCAGATACAGCTCCAAGCAAAAGGCATAATGCATATATAACAGCCAACGCCACCCGGAGTCATCATAAACCTTCAGCATCATCAGAATCAAAGGGCTTTGCAGGGCAAATAGTTCACAGGTGGCCTGCCAGGGGTCGTTTCACTTTTTGAAGGGGGAAATAAGAGGGAAAAAATACAAAAGGGAAAAAAATAATAGGAAGGGAAAAGAAATATAGAAAGAAAAGAAAGAAAATTAAATAGGAGGAAAAATTAGAAAGAAAAAAATGGGAGGAGAAATTAGAAAAACACACAAATCGATATTAGAAAAAAATTAGAAATTAAAAAAAGAAAAATGGAAAAAGAAACAAAGAAAAAATAGAAAGAAAAAATAGAAATTGAATTAGAAAAGCAAGCCCCAAGGTCTCTCCGTTAACGCATTTCAATTACTGAGGTGAACGCTGCTCTCACGCACTGCAGGGACTCAGGGTTATTTATTCAGCCTCATAGATCATGGACTTTTCTTAGCGGGAGTTAAGAGCGGGATCTTGTCTTCCCCATCTCTTTGAAGAACAATAAGGTACGGGGAAGGAAAAAAAGGCCTTTTTTTTTTTGAAGGGCACGTATTTAATCTTATCAGGGGCAGGCAGGACAATAACAGGAAAGGGTAGGGAGGCCGCGCCAGGGGATGCAGAGGGAAGGGCAGGGAGTAATGAGGGGTTAAAAGCAAAATCCAGGGCTCCCCCCAGGGACACATCTAATCAGAGGTCTGGCTGCAGGGCTGATATTTAACCTGGCAAAACACCACTGGGAACCACACAATGAAAAAGCCAGTTGTATGCAGAGGGGTTAGTAATGAGGGAGGCAGGGGAAGGATGAAAGGCTTCGCCTCCAAGCCTTGAAAAGTCACGTCTTTCCAGCAAAGTCCACGTTGTGCTACACCAGCATGGTGAAAAGGATGGGTCCAGCTCCTCCTGTGGTTCTTCTCTGCCCGTCATGTGAGGTGATGGTTGCTCAAAGTGGAGAGGAAGAGCTTTTCGCTGCCCAATCCACTGGGGATGGTGCATCCTCCCTCTCTGCCGGTGCAAGGATAAATCTCTGCCCCTCTTTCTCAACCAGGATCCAAGCCATTATTTTTCCTGGCAGCCTTAGGAAAAACATAAAAGCACTTTTGGACAATGCCAAAGTGTTGGGATTTTGCCCTGGAATGACCCTTTCCTGCTCTGAAGCTTCACAGAAAAGGGTTATTTTCCTTCGGTGGCATCTTCCATCCAGAGACAGTTGCGCTCGGATGCTGAATAATTGATGCGACAAATCTTGCGGCATTTTTCAAAGAGATTATTCAACAGTTTTCTCCTCTTTAATCCCTGCCTTCACCACTGCAAGGATCAGGAAACACTTGAAAAGAAGTGCCAGGCAGAGGGCGAAGAACAGAAAATGTTCCTTCATAAAAAAAGCTGTGGAAGCCCCTGGGATGGGGAGGCTGCAGACGCCAAAAGCATCCCAGTACGTTCCATTCCCTAGCTAAAGGCCTTTTCCTGCAAATGTAGTCGTTTGGGGGATTATTTCATGCTTTACCCCTCCCCCAAAAAAAGAAATTTTGACATTTCAGAGCTTGCTTCTTTATTTAGCACTGAATAAATGCGTGCATCCGCTTTGCACCAATTAACGTGGCGCGGGGATGTCTTTACCTGCTGCTTTGTTTGATCTCTTTCTCTGTCATAATGTTAAATATAAAGGGCTTTGGAAATCAGATTTTGCATCTTCCTCGTCTCCCAAAGAGCGGCAGGCCATTAGCTCGTCACAATATCTTGCTTTATTGGCGCTGTCTTTTAATTACACAGCAACAGACATCGCATCGACAGGATCTCAGCCATCCTGGATCAGGCTTTCTTCATGAATATTTTACTGGCATCTTTATTGCATGTCAGAAAACTCAAGGAGAGATGGAAAGAAAACAAGTGATTAAAGACTTCGGAAATGAAAGAGGGAAGGCAAGGAGTGAAAAACTGTA
>WAAB01022443.1:24146-75770 GCA_013389865.1 Piaya cayana
TTGCAGGGCAAATAGTTCACGGGTGGCCTGCCAGGGGTTGGTTCACTTTTTGTAGGGGGAAATAAGAAGGAAAAAATACAAAAGGGAAAAAAATAATAGGAAGGGAAAAGAAATATAGAAAGAAAAGAAAGAAAATTAAATAGGAGGAAAAATTAGAAAGAAAAAAATGGGAGGAGAAATTAGAAAAACACACAAATCGATATTAGAAAAAAAATAGAAATTAAAAAAAGAAAAATGGAAAAAGAAACAAAGAAAAAATAGAAAGAAAAAATAGAAATTGAATTAGAAAAGCAAGCCCCAAGGTCTCTCCGTTAACGCATTTCAATTACTGAGGTGAACGCTGCTCTCACGCACTGCAGGGACTCAGGGTTATTTATTCAGCCTCATAGATCATGGACTTTTCTTAGCGGGAGTTAAGAGCGGGATCTTGTCTTCCCCATCTCTTTGAAGAACAATAAGGTACGGGGAAGGAAAAAAAGGCCTTTTTTTTTTTGAAGGGCACGTATTTAATCTTATCAGGGGCAGGCAGGACAATAACAGGAAAGGGTAGGGAGGCCGCACCAGGGGATGCAGAGGGAAGGGCAGGGAGTAATGAGGGGTTAAAAGCAAAATCCAGGGCTCCCCCCAGGGACACATCTAATCAGAGGTCTGGCTGCAGGGCTGATATTTAACCTGGCAAAACACCACTGGGAACCACACAATGAAAAAGCCAGTTGTATGCAGAGGGGTTAGTAATGAGGGAGGCAGGGGAAGGATGAAAGGCTTCGCCTCCAAGCCTTGAAAAGTCACGTCTTTCCAGCAAAGTCCACGTTGTGCTACACCAGCATGGTGAAAAGGATGGGTCCAGCTCCTCCTGTGGTTCTTCTCTGCCCGTCATGTGAGGTGATGGTTGCTCAAAGTGGAGAGGAAGAGCTTTTCGCTGCCCAATCCACTGGGGATGGTGCATCCTCCCTCTCTGCCGGTGCAAGGATAAATCTCTGCCCCTCTTTCTCAACCAGGATCCAAGCCATTATTTTTCCTGGCAGCCTTAGGAAAAACATAAAAGCACTTTTGGACAATGCCAAAGTGTTGGGATTTTGCCCTGGAATGACCCTTTCCTGCTCTGAAGCTGCACAGAAAAGGGTTATTTTCCTTCGGTGGCATCTTCCATCCAGAGACAGTTGCGCTCGGATGCTGAATAATTGATGCGACAAATCTTGCGGCATTTTTCAAAGAGATTATTCAACAGTTTTCTCCTCTTTAATCCCTGCCTTCACCACTGCAAGGATCAGGAAACACTTGAAAAGAAGTGCCAGGCAGAGGGCGAAGAACAGAAAATGTTCCTTCATAAAAAAAGCTGTGGAAGCCCCTGGGATGGGGAGGCTGCAGACGCCAAAAGCATCCCAGTACGTTCCATTCCCTAGCTAAAGGCCTTTTCCTGCAAATGTAGTCGTTTGGGGGATTATTTCATGCTTTACCCCTCCCCCAAAAAAAGAAATTTTGACATTTCAGAGCTTGCTTCTTTATTTAGCACTGAATAAATGCGTGCATCCGCTTTGCACCAATTAACGTGGCGCGGGGATGTCTTTACCTGCTGCTTTGTTTGATCTCTTTCTCTGTCATAATGTTAAATATAAAGGGCTTTGGAAATCAGATTTTGCATCTTCCTCGTCTCCCAAAGAGCGGCAGGCCATTAGCTCGTCACAATATCTTGCTTTATTGGCGCTGTCTTTTAATTACACAGCAACAGACATCGCATCGACAGGATCTCAGCCATCCTGGATCAGGCTTTCTTCATGAATATTTTACTGGCATCTTTATTGCATGTCAGAAAACTCAAGGAGAGATGGAAAGAAAACAAGTGATTAAAGACTTCGGAAATGAAAGAGGGAAGGCAAGGAGTGAAAAACTGTACGTTTATGAAGGTAATTAAAAGGAAGGCAATGTAACGAAGACTCCTGGGATGCAGAAGCTCAGGGAAGAGAGCAAAGAGCAGCGCAGAGTTAAATGTGATCTATGTAAAGGAACAACCCTCCATGATTTGGGAGTATTTGAGATCGAAGTTACTGGTAGCAATTCAGGCCCCAGGAAAAACTCTCAAGGATGGATGTGGGGTCTGAGCAAGCTAATTGGTGGGCAAGAAATTAGGCGAAAGGCAGAGATGTGATGCTCGTGGTCCAAGGAGCTCACTCGAGCCAAAGCATCGTGGGACTGGAGATCATTCACAAATAATTTTCTGAAGTATTTGTGTTTGACAAGCAGCATCCAAGCTCATCGGTGCCTGATTTGAGGGATTTATTCCACCCTTATTTCCAAGGCTCACCCTGAGCTTCTTACTTTTGCAGGGAAAACAGCTTCTCTGCCTCTCCCGGAGAAGTTTTTCTGTTTTGCATGCAATAAATATTCATTGGCTAGGAGAGAGGAGTAGGCAAGAGGGAAAGGCTTAGGGTACAACGGGTAAGCAGCTTTGAACCACATCTCCAATATGACTACTGGTTAAAATAAGGATAATAACGGAGGCTCTCTGCTCCCAGTAGCTCACAAACTCCTTGTGTGAGACTGTAAAAGCTGCGGTCCTTCATTCCCCTGTTGAGAAAGTAGGGCTGTGCTTTTGTCTGGATGCTACAAGGCTAAAATAACTCCATGTCCCTGAGCTCGTAACGATCTGGGCTGTGAAATTACCTCAATCCCTCAGTCATGAGGTCTTGGGAATCTGCCTTCTTCCAAGGTGATGATCTCCAGGCAATTTTACAACCTAGCAGTGCAAGGACAATATGCAGCTTCGTCATCCAAGCCAGGGAGAAAGTGTCATGCGTAATGAAGCCTTGTGGATCCGGTCTAGAGCTGAAATGTTTTGCAGGTGTTTGTTGAGGAGAAGAGGACAGATAATGA
Source organism: Piaya cayana (assembly GCA_013389865.1). Classification (NCBI taxonomy): domain Eukaryota; kingdom Metazoa; phylum Chordata; class Aves; order Cuculiformes; family Coccyzidae; genus Piaya; species Piaya cayana. The sequence goes on from WAAB01022443.1 coordinate 27,018, forward strand.
ATAAAACATGTTTGTACTTCAGTCTCCAGTAAATGTGACAAATTCAAATCTTATGGCTGGGGAGGAATGATATGAAATATGAGTTGGAGCTCATCTGAAAAGCTCATAACTAATCCAAGATGTTGCGCTGTGTAGTCTCGCTGCTACGGGGTATGGGTCGAGCCAGGTTTATAAGGGACCAGGGAAATAGAGAGGGGGCTGAAGTTATCTTTAAGAAGACAGCAGGATGTGACCTCTGGCCACTGATGATATAATTCTGCTCACTAAAGTGAGGGTTGTCTTCATCCCTTTGCTCAAAGACAGATCTGACCCTGTTGTTTTCAAGCCCAAAGGAGAAGCCAAAAGGGAAAAAAACATTTTAGATGCCAAAGCTTATTGCATTAAAATGCACATGCTGAAAAACCTCCAGAGCCCTTCAGGATTATAAACGCTATGAGGTCAGCAGTTGTGTTGAGCAGCCAACAAATAAAGGAGCATTTTAGAAGCAGTGGTTCTCCTGTATTTATTCCTGCGTGGATCCCATGACACATTGCTCATGTACCCCAACTTGTGGCTGCTGAGTTGTCTCAAGCTTGGGCTTCTCACAATTTTTGAGGATAAAGTCATGATCTTCTATAGGAAGTTCACCTTTTTTTTTTTTTTTTTCCGCTACTGGTGTTTGCTAGACAGTGTGAGAACCAGATTCTGAACTGAATTTGCATGGAAAAATGACCTAGGAATGAGACCAGCCTGGGGGCTTTGGCACTGGGGGTGCATGAGATGTAATGGGGTCTTCTGCTCCCTGCTCCACTCGCAGCCCATTGAGTTCCCCTGGCTTCAATCCAACCCAAGAAGAAACAGGAATAGTTTAAAGTCTGCACTCTGAACACTCATATTAGTCAATTAATTCTTTTCTGATCCATTTTCACTATGCTTGCACTTCCTTTTACATCATTACTCATAATTAGGGATCCAAACACTCCCCCAGAATACACCTACGCTTGATCTAAATTAAGCAAAGAAAGGGTTAGCTACGTGCTCCAGGTCACCTCCTGGAGGTCCTCCCCTCTCCTTGGGTTTTTTTTCCCTTCCACAATCTCTTACTTATTTTTGAACCTGACTCCATCCATACACATTGTCTTTGTGAAAAAATAAAAGCAATGGCATCGGCCTTCGTAAATTAAAATATCCTAAAGTAGAAGTTTGGGAGAAAGTGCTGACTATGTAACACAATGGACTGTGTCTCCAGCTGGTTCAAAACAACTCATTTATCTTCCAATTAATTAAAAGGCTTTGCTGGTCTATATTCAAGTTATAAACTACTTGAGATCACAAGAAAGAGGAGAGTTGTGTATTTCAGCTCAGCAAACCATGAGTTGCTGTCCAGAGAACACTCCTGGGCTCAAGCCTAGAGCTCCAGAGCAAAATAACACAGAATCATCAAAAAGAATGATATTCCCAGGTCCTAGTCTGCAAAATCCTGCAGGACAGGGAATGCAAAATACAACATATTGTTTTATGAACCTCCTGAAATGAACCCTCATCTTTTCTTTTAACCTTTGCTCCCTGGCAGCTTTATTCCTCACTGGATGCTCCCCAGCCTTCTGCACCTTGTTGATCATCTTGTGCTTTTCATGTTTAGTGTTAACATCTCCTGGGAGCTGGCTTGGAGCATCTCAGCCCTGCAAGATCTCACTGCTGACATACAAGCCCAGGTCTCTACTTGGAACCCTTTTCCTTCATTTCTGTTCGCCTGTTCTCTGTATTCTTTAACCCAGATGGCTTTGCCCTGTCAAAAACATTATCTGTCAGAACTACTAAAAGGCAGCTGCTCAGCTGCTCAGGTTTGGACCTGTTCCTCTTTCCAAGAGGTAAGAATGAAGCGGTGCAGGGGCTTTTGAATCCACCCTGATTTGCCAAAAATGCTTCAGCACCGAACACGTGCTTTATGCAGGAGTTTGTTGTCTGCCAGAGAACCATTTTGGCAAGTGTTTCTTAAAAAAAAAACAAACAAAAAAAAAAAAGGAATTCAGATCCCAGGCAAACTAAATGCACAGACGATCATGTAAAGCCACAACCTTCCCTTGAAATCTCTAAGCCACTTGGTGAGCATAGAGACAGGGCACACAGTGATGCTCGGGGTGCCGTGCAAGGTTGCTCAGGGGAACGAGGCAGGACAGGCAGGAATTTGCCTGCACAGGTGGATTTTCAGCCCCACTCAGTTCCATTTAGGATCTCAGGAGGTAGCTTTGATTGTTAGGTTTGTTGAGTTCTACTCTTTCTTTGCTGCTGCACCATCATGGGCTGCAGGCAGATGGCTCCAGCATCCATCTGTGAGCCCTTTTCTTGCTTGTTTTCTCAGGCTGTGAAGAGGTTGTCTATTTTTGGAGGTGGTGGTAAGTAGCATCTCTCCTTAAGGTGGAGTTATAACCCCAGGAAACAGGAGTTGCACACACAGATGTTATCTATCTCTATATATGTCATTTAATGAACTGACGGTGTGCACACACATGGGTATGTTTTATGACTCCTTTTGCAGCCCTTCTAGCCCAAAGATTAAAGTAGAAGTCCTAAAACCCCAACTCATGTGATATTTTGTGGATTTGAATCCTTAGAGTTCCATATAGACTCAATGATCCAGTGGGTCTCTTCTAACCTGGTGATTCTACAATTCTATTCTATTCTATATTTGAGAGCTTGGTGACTTTACTAATTAGGGTATGAGGTGGTTGAAGCTTTGCACAAGCAGGTGGAGTCATAACCTTCCACGTGGAGGCAAAATTGCTCAGCTGCTGCTCCCAGATGCATGCACAGAAAGCTTTCTCACCACCATGTGAGGTCCCCAAGTCTTGTTTAAAGTTAATACAGTAGCAGCTTAGAGAAGCTGAAGAACCACGAGCCAGCTAACTCATTCCTCTCCTCATACATGTTCCAGGACATTCCAACACCTCCTGAAATGGGATAATCCCATCCCTTGGGTCTCACCAAGGGAGGGAATCATAGAATCATAGAATCACCAGGTTGGAAGAGACCCACCAGATCATCAAGCCCAACCATTCCTACCAATCTCTAAACCATGCCCCTGAGTACCTCAAGAAGAGATGGATATAAAGAAAAAGAGGTCTTCCTCTTTGTTATTCATTGCTAATTTTGGGTAAAACTTATTTATTTGGTCATTTTGGCAAGGTCCCAGTTGGTGGATGACTTGCTGGAAGAAAAGATGCATCAGTGGGCACAGCCTCACTTTCCTGGGGTTTCCTCTGGTTTTACTCTATTTTCCTGCCATGAAAGACAAACTCTAGCAAGCAGAGTTCAGAAAACCATTTAAAAGTTTCACGGGTGAAAGAGTTGGAAAACGCTTTAATTGGCTTTAGAAATTGCCTTTAAATTGCCATCGAGCGATCTTCTCCAAGGAGACTTTCCCATTAGCCAAACTCATTAGAAAGTTAACCTCTGCACCCCCACTAGCTTTTTGCCCTTGCCCCTTTCCTCCCTTTGCTGTGCTCAGTCCCCTTTAAAATTAGAAAAGAAAAATGTCGAAGGCAGGAACACAGGAAGGGAGAAAGAGTAAGGAAGATATTAAATCTCAAAAAAGACAGAGGTGACTTAAAATCTGAGCAATTAATCCATTCCCACAGCCATCTCTTTGACATTCAGATATCCCCAAGCCCTCTGTGCTGTTTGTTGCTGTTTGACTACATTTCCTTGATACCTCGGGTGAAAATGGTGCTTCTTCCCATCAGTCATGGCCCTCAGATCTGGGGAGGTTCTTACTCTGCTCAAAATATTAATAGATTTGGGGGTAAATTGAGAATTTTCTGTGTTTCAGCACCATGTGGCAAGTTTTTTCTATGCTTTTGCTTTCTGGTTAATTTTCTCCATAGCTGCGGAGGCATCAAACTCCAGCTCAAGGGGGTTTGCATCCTTCTCCCACCTCTGGGCTTTGCTGCAGTGTAAGAGCTGTGAGCATCTCATTTAATTTACAAACATTTTGGGGGAAAGAAATTCGCTTCCTCTCCCAAAATCTATGGAGAGTCAACAGAGCATCCACTGGGAATGACAGCCTGGGGGAGGAGAGAAGCTTCACAAGCTCATGGATTAGATCATAGAATCCTAGAATTGATTTGGATTGGAAGGGACCTCGAAGTCCGTCCAGTTCCACCCCCTGGTTTCCTACAGCAGCCTGGCCTTCATTTTCACAGGGTGTTTTCCTTCAAAGAAATAAGAAAAAACAGAGAGATCTTCAGTTTTTGCCAAAATCTCCACCGAGAACAAGGCTCACTCCTTTGCCTGGAAATCGATGTTATTTCTTAACATTGTGGAATCAAGACAGAACAGACTCTGCTGAGAAAAAAATTCCCTTTCTCCCTGACGTGCCAAGTCCTACAGCAGCTGCTGAGGATACAAGGGAGAAGATGGTCAAGGATGGGAATTAAGCAGCTATTCCAAATGAGTAAGGAAGGTGCTGATAGATAACAATAAAGACAAAGCAAGTTAGAAGTGGGTCAGGGCAAGAAGTAGTTTCTCTCCCGGTAACAAATGTGTCTGGCCTGCTTCCCCGATGAGCTCATATATCTGACAATATCTTCGCTTTAATGCTTTGCAGACCTCAGGTATATTATCATACCCCGAGCCTGAACCCTCCAGGGAAACCACAGTGAGGAGGGAGGTGGGAAGCAGCTGTGTGGTGGTGGGATGCTCAAGGCAGTGGGATAGGGATGTCTGGGGCAGTGTGATTGGGATGCCAGTGGTGGTGGGATGGAGATGCCCATGGCAGTGGAATGGAGATGCCCACCATGGTGTGATGGAGATGCCCACAGTGGTGGGATGCACATGCCCACACTGGTGTGATGGAGATACCCACAGTGGGATGGAGATTATCACAGTGGTGTGATGGAGGTGCCCACACTGGCGTGGTGGGGATGCCCACAGTGGGATGGAGATGTTCACAGTGGTGTGATGGAGATGCCCACAGTGGGACAGAGATGCCCACCACGGTGCAATGGAGATACCCACAGTGGGATGGAGATGCTCGCAGTGCTGGAATGTCGATGCTCATGGCAGTGGGATGGAGATGCCTACGCTGGTGTGATGGAGATGCCCACAGAAGTGGGATGGAGATGGCCACTGCGATAGGATGAGCCCAGCCAGAGGGCCATGGACCAAGAGGTGGCGCTGACAGACTGTCATCCAGCGAAAATCAGATCATTAGCTCTGGCAGCTGAGGAAAGCAGGCGCATACCCAAGGCAGACGTATTTTTATCTCTTATCTCTGTGCGCTCAGGCTGGACGAGGCATTCTCAGGCACTAATCTCCTATCTGTCCTGCACAGAGTCCCTGAGGAGGCAGGGGAGCTGCTGGGGTTAGGAGCAGCACTCGGCATGTGGCACTCATCTTCCAGGTCTGAAGGCCATGGTCAAAGGCAGCTCTAATTAAATTAAATGTATATTTCTGGTAAAGGAAACACGATTGCTTTGCTGAACGGGATGCTCAGGGGGGCTAAAGAGAAGATGAAAAATGCTTGCTGTGCAGAGGAGGGAATGCAGACTATTTCATTGCCTATCTTGACCCATTTTTTTGTTTCTCCTTTGGGGCACTGCAGGATGGACAAAGCCCTGAACAAGCCTTTGACATCAGGAGCTGTTTTTGGCCAGGCACATTATGCAGCTCCTGGGGGTTTCACAGCCACGTCCGCAGTGCTCTCGAAGAAAAAAGCACTTTTTTTACAGAGAAAAACCAAAAATCAACCCTAGGCGCTTCTGATAAGCAGGCTGCTGCAGGTAAAAACCAGCCCAGCGCACTTCAGCTCCCTTTCCTCAGCATCTTAAGCATTTTTGGTACTAGATATGAGTCACTGGAAATCCCCTCTGTCTGGCAATGCTCTTCCTCTGGGGCTCTTCTTTCAAACACCATTTGATGCTACCTTGAGTGCCACACCACACAGCCCATATGTAGACTTTCCGGTACCACAATGCACTGAACTTTGGGGAATAAGAGGAAGAAAGGTAAAGAGGGCAACTATTTTAGGAAGCAAGTGCATCTACTGCTGATGGGCAGGTTTGCAGAGAACCCATCTCCTAAAGAACATCACTCACCTCTCCGTGGTTTGGATATTAATAGCTCAAGCTGTGTTTGCAGTTAGGAACTACTTATATCTTTCCTTGGGAGCCAACATGGGAGAAAGTGGTGGATGTATTTCGTGCAGGCATATGGAGAAGATTAAAATCTGCAGGGCTTCCCCATGTATGGAAGAGATCAGAAGCTGAGCAGGAGGCTCAGGAGGCTCACACGGCACGGTGAAGCAAGATGCCAGCTGTCTCTAGATGGAAAGGGTAAAGTGTGGGCTCTCCTGCCTCCTTGAGTTGTATGTTGTCGTGGAAAAACACAACTGTCTCAAGAAATGAGCATTTATAGCAAGAAGTGTGCAGCTCCCCTTTTGAAAACAATAGTGTCAAACACCAGGGTCAATCAATAGGGTCAAGCAGTGTAAATCCATCAATGAAACATTCCTTCTTTCATAAAATCACAGAATGGTTTGGGTTGGAAGGGACCTCAAAGCACACCCAGTCCCACCCCTGCCATGGGCAGGGACACCTCCCACTGGATCAGGGGCAACAAGCCCCATCCAACCTGGCCTTGAACCCCTCCAGGGATGGGGCAGCCACCACTGCTCTGGGCAACCTGGGTCAGGGCCTCCCCACCCTCACAGCAAAACATTTCTCCCTAAGATCTCATCTCAATTTCTTCTTTTTCAGCTGAAACCCACTCCCCCTCATTCTATTCCTGCACTCCCTGATCAAGAGTCCCTACCCAGCATTCCTGGAGCCCCTTTCAGCACTGGAAGCTGCTTTAAGGTCTCATCTGAGTCTTCTCTTCTCCAAACTGAACAACCCCAACTCTCTCAGCCTGTCCTCATATAGGAGGTGCTCCCTTTGTGGCCCTGAATTTTAGTGTGGATTCTCAGTGTTGGTGGGTAAAAGTTAAAGAGCTGAATCTTAGACAAAGACATCAGGAAAATGACTTAAGGAGTGAAAATCCCAAACTAACATATCTGTGTTTCAAATAGTCACAAACAAGTACTCTTTTGAGTAAAAGATCTTGTGGAACATTAAAACTAGAGGAAGTTTAAAAGAATTTGAGATAGCAGCAGCAAATTCTTCCTGTGCATAGGGCAGAAAAGACATATGAACAAAAACAGAGAGTGAGTCATGAAACCCCTTTAAATAGTAGGGAAATACAGCTACGAACTCCCAGAAAAGATTAGGGAAAGGAAAATTCAAGTAGCAGAGTCAGTCTCAGTGGACACTTGTAGCTGTGAAGGTTTGACTTTGCAGCTCCCATACTATTTTGCTGACTCAGCAGTGTTGGCTTTTGTGCATCCCGACCCAACTCCAAGAGACTTTTGCTTATAAAAACCGAAAATTCCCAGTGGATGACGTGACCAACAAAGTAGTTGCCTCAGGTGGGTGGGGAGGACACTATCAGGTTGGGATACCCCATCCCCGGAGATATTCACATCCCTGGAGGTGCTCAAGGCCAGGTTGGTTGAGGCGTTGTGCAGCAATATCTAGTGGGAGGAGTCCCTGCCTATGGCAGAGGTGGAACTGGATGGGTTTTAAGGCCCCTTCCAACTCAAATCATTCTATGAATCTATGACATTCACAGCCATGGAGTTGGGATGAGCATTTGAGGGGGATGAATAACTTAAATTAACTATTTCCACAACAATGTAATGATTTAAGAACTTGGATGTGCATGATCTAAACAACAGAAGAGAAGAGATGTTACAAGAGAATGTGGAGAAAGATTTTATGGTTCATACAAACCTTGTGAGACCATGGGTTGGGAATAAACTTCCAGGCATATCAATGGGCAAAGGTCCCACACTGTTAAGGCACAAGGAGAAAAACCATTACACCATCACAAGAGGAGGAGGAGGCACAGGAGCTTATCTCTTCTCTCCAACCTGAGAGAGTGGCAGGAGGATGTGCTGGGGAGGGTTAGGTTGGACACCAGGAGAAGGTTCTTCCCCCAGGAATCAATGGAGCACTGGAACAGCTCCCAGGGAAGCAGTCACAGCACCAAGCCTGACAATATTCCAGAAGCCTTTGGCCAACACCCTCATCCCCTTGATGTGAAATGTGAGATGTCCTCTGCAGGGCAGGAGCTGGACTCGATGATCCTGATGGGTCCTTTCCAACTCAGGACACTCTGATTCTATGATTCTATGACCATTAGATGCTAAGATTGGCCACAGAATTATTCTGGAAGGGAGACAAAAACTCAGCTTCAGGATAGACTTCAGCAGTAGCTGTAGACTCTCCTCACCTAGCATCAGTCTAATGGGGACTAATCTCCTAATTAAGGACCAATTAACATTCATCTTTAAATAGGTTCTCCCAACTCAGCAATGTGTGTGCCTGCATTTAACTATTAGCAATAGGCTGTTTGGTCAAGGTCCTTGTCTCTTTCATCTAAGGATCTCAAAGCCCTTGATGAAACTTCACTGTGTTTCTCTGCGGTAGGTAAAGGCTATAATGTTATTTTAATATCATGAACCTAATTTTATAAGGATAAATTACAGTGGGAGATAAAGAGCACATGGATCTATGTGGATAAAAATAAAAATCCATATTGCCCCATTATCTGGCACTGGTTAAGCTTCTGCTTGTATAAGTTTTTTTAGCTAATTTCTCTCCTTTATTTTTTTAATGAAATGCTATTTATTTATAGCTTAACACCAACTTTGAAGCCAGAGCCAAGCATTTGGGGAGCTGTTCAGATAGGGCTCTTGAAAAGGAGAATTATGTCTGTTTCAGATGTTTTCAAAAGTTATTGTTTAAAGGCAGCAAGAACTATGACATTTCTCTCAACGAGCTCACCCTCCCCTCGGCATTTCTAGAGGACATGGGCAGAGCAGATGTCTGCAGAGCTGGGAGAAGAAGTGGTGACAAGTGTGTGTGTGGGGGGAAAGGCATCAGAGTGGGGAAGAGATGAAAGAGGATTTTAGAGAGGAAGCCTCAAAGGACCAGCGCTGGTGTAAAGTGCTCCCTGATGCCCCACGCGAACCTCATCCTGCTGCTCTCCAGGGTATGGGATGTGAACATGGGAGATGGAAACATAGAATTATCAAGGTTGGAAAAGATCTCTAAGATCATCAAGTCAAACCATCAACACAATGCCATGATGTCTACTAATCCATGTCCTGATGTGCCCCATCTACACATCTTTTTGAACACCTCAAGGTGGAGACGCCATCACTTTCCTGGGCAAAGGGATGTCTGGGCAAAAGTGCTCAGAGGTGGACAGAAGGTGTTTCACTTCCCCCCAAAAGCCATAATTCCAGTGGCTGAGAAGAGGTTGGCCAATTTCTACAATGTACTTGTGTCTTCCTTGGTGAGCTTCAAGCTCACGAACTACCTCCAAGACAAAATAAAGACCTTTTGGGGCCAAGGCACAAAGAAAGCGTCTCATCATGAAGACTGTGCTGTTTCAGGATGATCTTTTACTTAATTTGGACATTTTCCTTTGCAACATAAAGTTTCTCATCACTTCTCACAGCACTCAAGGCTTCAAGTAAAAAGGAAAACTGACTCTGGTGCATGACATCCCAGGGAAACCAAGAGGATGGCCTCAAGTTGCACAAGGGGATGTTCAGATTGGATACTAGTTAAAAAATCTTCAGTGAAAGGGTCCTCAGGCACTGGTAGAGGATGCTCAGGGCAGCGGTGGAGTCCCCATCCCTGGAGGTGTTTAAAAGATGAGTGGATGAGGAGCTCGGGGTTTAGTAGTGGACAGGTACAGTTGGACTCAATGGTCTCAAAGGTCTTTTCCAACCAAATGATTGTACGATTCTGTGAAACCTGGGAAGCTGCAGGCTTTCTCTGGGAGCTGTTTCCCTTCCCTGGTGCAGGGGCCCACCCCATCTCAGTGACCTCCAGACTCCCAACAGGCAGCAACAGGGGGGCTATTTCTAGCCTCTTCTCCAATAATAAGACCCTATGAACGACCATGGGAACCTTTTTGCTAGGAATGGCCAGATTTCAAATGAGAGACGAGGGGATTATAGAAACACTTGATTTTCCTGTGGCTCCTGCCTTGGTGTCTGAATGACGTCATACCCTCCCAACCAGCGATAAGACAGAGACTCTTTGATAGTGTGGAGGGGGGAACTGGCCCACTGCCAACGATGATTGTGAGCAGCACATACCTTCAGCACGTCGCATTTGCCGAGCAATTCCTGGAGGGTGAAATAACTTCCTCTGGGCGACTGGGGCTTGTGAGGGGCTGTAACAGAGACAAACTGGGTCTCTATCTTGGAGAACAGCAGTTGTTTGAGGGAGGAGTGGGGGGAAGACACAGGATGAATCCTCCCAGCTCTGGGTGTGGAGCAACTTGGGCACATCAGACGTTATTGGGAACCTCTTGGGAAATGAGTTTAGCTGTGTTCACACCCCATCATTAATCTATTCCCCACTGCCCCTACAAGTTTAAAAAGCAAATCACACAATAGGTTTCCCCAAAGGTCTTAGAGAAGAGCATCCCTTTGGTCAACCAAGTCCTTGCAGAGGAATAGGGGAATATGCTGTAGTTGTACCGCTGTCCTCCAAACCCATTGCTTTTAGGTTATTTGGGAGCATGGGCCTGGAGAACAACAGTTCAGGCTTTCTTAACTAACCAGCCTGCTCTGGAGGAATGCAATTACAACAGAAAACTGCAGCAAATGATGCCTTACCTCATGGTCTTTAATTTTCCAGGGGTTTCTGAGGAGGGCCACAAAGGGCTGAAGAACCTCTGTTATGAGGACAGGCTGGAAGAGATCAACTTGTTCAACCTGGAGAAGAGAAGGCTCGGGGGCGACTTTAGAGCAGCATCAAGTACTGGAAAGAGGCTCAGAGAAAGCTGAGGAGGGGCACTTGATCAGGGAGTACAAGGACAGGATGAGGGGGAACAATTTTCAGCTGAAAGGGGAGATTGAGATGAAACCTTAGGAAGAAATGTTTTCTTTTGAGACCACCTAAGCACCCCTGGAACCATTGTCCCCAGTCTGGCAACAGCACAGGAATGTTCACTTCTCTGGGATTTGCCAAGAGCTTTAAATGGAGATGTGCCTAGGTAGCTGCTTTCAGGTGAGGTTTCAAAGTTGCTCAAGCCAGGAATACACTCTAGGAGACTACCCATATCTGCAACACCTAACTTCAAGAACAGGATGGGGCTGACTGAATTTCCTCACTACAGGCCCTTCTCCAATTTCTCATTTGGACCAGACAAGATACTCAAGCTCAGTAGCCTGTCCTGGCCTTGCTCCCCATCCCTTGCAGGACAACATCCTTCAACCCCTCTGTGTTAGCCTACTCTGTACATCACAGGATAACATCAGCCTTTTCACAGAATCACTAGGTTGAAATAGACCCACTGGACCATCAAGTCCAACCATTCCCATCAATCACTAGACCATGTCCCTCAGCACCTCGTCCACCCATCCCTTAAACCCCTCCAGGGAAGGTGACTCAACCCCCTCCCTGGGCAGCCTCTGCCAGTGCCCAATCACCCTTTCTGTGAAATTTTTTTTCCTAATGTCCAGCATAAATCTCTCCTGGTGGAACTTGAGGCCATTCCCTCTTGTCCTGTCCCCTGTCACTTGGGAGCCCACCTCCCTCCTCTCCACAACCTCTTTTCAGGTAGTTGGAGAGAGCAATGAAGTCTCCCCTCAGCCTCCTCTTCTCCAGGATAAACACCCCCAGCTCTCTCAGCTNCTTCTCCTAGTCTGTAGCTGCTCAGGGTTGTTGTGCCCCAAGTGCAGGACCCGTCATTTGGCCTTGTTAAGCCTCATCCCGTTGGTCTCAGCCCAGTCGTCCAGCCTGTTCAGATCCCTTTGGAGCCTCCCGACCCTCCAGCTGATCCAGCTTCCATCCAGCTTAGTGTCATCTGCAAACTTGCTAAGGGTGCACTTGATGCCTTCATCCAGGTCATTGATGAAGACATTGAACAGGGCTGGAGCCAGCACGGAGCCCTCAGGACATCACTTGTCACTGGCCTCCAGCTGGAGTTAACTCAATTTTCCACCACTCTCTGGGTCCTCCAGCCAACCAGTTTTCCACCCAGGAGAGTGTGCGCCTGTCCAGGCCAGAGGTGACAGTTTCTGAAGCAGAATGCTGGGAGAAACTGTGTCAGAGGCACACTTAATTCTGCTCCTCAATCCTCATAGGTGAGAGCAGAGTCCCTTGCTTGGTAGAACCTGGTATAGATTCTCCTAAAGCAAGAAAGTCTCTTCTACATAGCACAGCACCCTTTTCTAGCACTTCCTGATTGATACAGGGATAATTTTGTTTCATGGAACACAAGAAAATGTTTCCAAACCAGAGCTGCAGTGTTTGCAAACTGCTCTTTCAGGGATGCTCACCAACTTCCCATCTTGCTGTCCTGGATCCACAATGCCAAGTTGGGCAAGAAGAGGAATAGAGTGGTCTGGTCCTGTTTGAAGTGCAAATCTCAGCTTGCCCTTCACTCCAGAGCCATTAGCGATGTGTCCATAATACTCTAAGATCTCCTGTTGTCCCTCTGGAAATCTGAAAGCTATTAGCACGCTCAAGAGAGGGACATAAATGAAAACGTGTTTGCCAGTTTCACCAGATGTGAGGCCAGTGTCATGGACAGATTTTATTATTCTATAAATAGCAGTGGCAGAAGGTTGTTATTAGCCACTCAGTAATTAATACAACGTGCGATGGCCTCAGACATGGCCCACCACTTAATGTCCAATTAATAGCGTGCTGCTCTGCTGAGCATGTGTGAAAGTCCCCAGATGCTGCGCCAAGTTGGAAGAACTGTAGGCATCAGGTCGAAGAATCCCAGAATGAAACCCGGAGCTCAGAAGACAAGTTGGTCGGAAAACAGATGATGTTGAATAGTGCAGACATCAAAGCCTGAGTGAGCACATTTCTGCACATACTGGGGATGCATGCAAAGAATGCCTAATGCAGGCTCACAACGCACTGATCTCTGTACCGAGAGGTGACTAAGTGAACAAATCCCAGATTTGCAGTTACACACTGCATGCTAATAAGCTGCTTTCATGCACTATTAGCATAGCAGAGAGCTCCAGAACATCTGCACATCCAAGGATGCTGTCTTCCTCTGCAGAAAGGCCCCACTCTCTGCTGCACAAGATGTGAAAGTGTTCTTCTAACTCATATTGATGCTGTTGAAAAAGCATCAAAACCATTTTATTCATGGATACTCTTACTTCTCTTCTGGAATGTCTCAGGCTGGATGTTTCAAATGGCAATCTAAAAAGTAGGCGTTGATGGATTTGCAGGGCAAGTCAGAGTTGTTTGGGATGTGAGCCTTTTTGATACCAGAGCAAAGGTGGATGGGGTGGTGCTCAGACCCTGATGAGCTGGGTTAATGCAAAAGTGGGTCAGAGAGCAGGGTGTGTGAAGGGAAAGCTAAAGCTCAAATGTGCTGTCATGGGAAAATGGGTAAGTGCTGGCCCTCACAGGGGAAATCATAAGCTTTAAGTCCTATCTGTATGGAAAAACCCAGTGTGGACCATGAGAAATTTATTATGCATTGGGTTTGCCTGCAATGTCAAGGATGGGACTCAGCACATCTTCTCCTGTTCTGTATTATTCCATCCTCAAAGCTATCATGACCAAAAAGATTGGTTTTAGGTAAGCTAGATGCTATTTCTATTGTGACCACATAATGCCAGGGCATCCACATGCCTGTGAGCCCTGCTGGGTCCTGGCTGCATTGCCAGTGTCCATGAGGAATTTGCTTGAAGTCATCAACAACATCTCCCGAGGACGGATGTCACTGGTGATCAGCATGGTTTAAGTCACTGACCTGGTCCTTCCCTGGGCAGCCCCAAGCATTAGCACTGGGATAACTGGGCAGGCTGCAAGGTGGGAGATCTCAGCCTGACAGCAGAGTGAGCAAGAGGCAAAGCTACCGCTGTGAATGCTTTCCAACCCCGTGGGTAATAAATGTGAGTACATATACCTACAGAATCCAAACTGACCTTGGAAAGAGGCCAGCTGTGCTGGCTGGATGCCTCTGCCCTGACTGGCCTGTGTGTCCCTGGCTGGAGGAAGCACCACCTAGCACCAGGGTCACAGGGAAACCCTTCTGCTCATCCCCATCTGCGCGCCCTGGCTTTTTTAACCTTGCAACGACTCCTGTCTGGATTCCCACCAGCAAATTTTGACTTTGGGACAACTTCCTGATGGATGCTCATTGCAGGAGGGAGAANGTTTTTTACGGAAAGGGTCATTAGGCATTGGAATATGCTGCCCAGGGAGGAGGTTGATTCGCCTTCCCTGGAGGTGTTTAAGTCACGAGTAGACGAGGTCCTGAGGGACATGGTTTAGTGTTTGGTGGGAATGGTTGGACTCGATGATCCAATGATCTTCCAGATTCTGTGATTCTGTGATTCTGTAACCATGTTATCCAAGCCCCTTGCCTAAGCAACCTTCCCTTTTTAATGTTACCTACATCTTGCACATATCCTCTATTTGCAAAGATCAGCTCTGCATGATTTAATGTCAGTTAAGAGCAAGAAAAGAGCGTGGGGGGGCTTCTAATGGTTTGTAGCAGAGAGACCATAAAATCACTTTCATTGGGGGCACAAAATCCATGACTTACAGGTTGAGCATCCCATCGTGATGGCTTTTTGGCTCCAGCCTCCTGCTGCTGAGGTGGGAGAGAGAAGAAGTTGTGATGCAACAAGCTCAAGCAATTTATTTTATTGCATGTGTGCAAAAGAGTCTTGGAGCTTCAAGACGAGGTCACTGCCAACTTCAGGCTAGCCAGGCTATACCCTGGTGTAAAATGAAATGGATGAACAATAACATTTTTTCCATAATAACAGAGTAAGAGATGCAAACGATACTCCTTGAACATCCATCTCTAATTCCCTGACCTTTGAGCAGTCTGGCAGCCAGCCCCTGAGATGAGTAGAGGTGATAAAATCGCTTGCCAAGACCTTGTTTCCCAGTTCCATCTGGACTATCCAGCTGCAAGCACTTGCATCCCTCCCAGGGCCATGCAAGGACCACTTCCAAGCAATCCCCATGTTCTGCATTGAGGACACGCTGGGTGACACCTCTTGAAAAGGACCAAGGCAGGTGTCTGTGCCTCAGCTACCCAGGGCCTGGTATGGGAGGAGATTAAAGCACCGTATGTGATCCACTTGGTGAAGCATTCACTGCATCTTTCCTGCCTCGCTGGACACTTCGATTTTCTGAAAGGAGGATTTTAAGTCTACCAAAAGCTTTAACTCTGAACATAAAGATCCTAAGGTTCTTAAACTCATGAAACTTATAAAGTGTCTGACAGAAAAGACCATCCGGATCATCAAAGGGCTGCAGAAACCACGCAAACCTATCTGCATCAACTCTTTATGAACAAGGAGGAAAATATCCATGGAAACCCTTTGGCACAAGAATCTGAGATGTCTACCTTGCCATACCCATTCATCCTGTGGAGGTCCTCCAATCCCCTCTACATGCAGCAGAACTTGCTTAGAGCTGCATCCCAATGCCTTCCCTCCTCTTGTTTCCATCTTTTAAATATTTTCAGGCTGTTATCATTACCTGGAGTAATTGTTGTGTTGCTTTACTGGAGGGATGAACTGGAGGCTGCTGTCAGTTGAGGTTTATCAATCTCAGCTGAGGATCTGACGAAAATGGAAAGGTTTTCCAAAGCTTTGAGGTGTGTTTGTTGTTTGTTGCTCTGCTTGGATAACATTTATGGGAAAGATGTTTTAGTTCAGACCTGAGAGATGCTGTTCCAATAGCTAATGATCAGAAGTCTGTTTGTTATTCAGTTTCATCTCAGAGAATCATAGAATCACCAGGTTGGAAGAGACCCACCAGATCATTGAGTCCAACCATTCCCATCAATCACAAGATGTTGATCAATAGACAATTTCCCCCATGCAAAATGATGTGGTGCATTGCTGTGAGCCCTTCTCTACTTTGCAGCCTTTCTTCTTTCCCGTATGTCGTTTCTTCAAGGATACGGGTAGAAAAGTTGCAATTGTCGTTCAAGAAGGCAGGATCTGGTCCCTGGTGCCAAGAAGCAGCATGTGAAGAGCTACTGGACGGCATTGCCACCCCCTCAACAACCTGCTGCATCCAGTGTGGAGTCCTTCATGTCACACCACTGCTCTCCCAGTCTCCAGCAGCTTCAGGTCTTCAGCAGAGCCTTAATATGGGCCAGATGCCAGCCAGCACTTTCCCTTCTCATTTTCTGGCAAGACTTGTCCGTCTGGCCGCAGGGCTGAGAGCAGCAGAAGGATCCTGCAAGCGGAGCAGACCTTGGAGGAGGGTAGCGTTTGGATGCGGTGAGGTTATCTCTTTAACAGGTTTCTCCTGTCCTCTGAACATATGTGCAGTAACACATTTCTGGAAAATATGTGAGTGGGTGAGTTTGGACTCGACTCTCTCCCAGATGGGACATTACACAGCCCACATCACAAAACCATCAGCCGTGGTTTGACAGAGCTGCCAGCACCCCCAATCCCTTTATCAGAGGCCCAGAAATGGCCATATGATCGCTCCTCTCTCCCAAATCTCCTTTTGGTCTCATTTTGCAAGCAGGAAACTTGTTGGCAAAAGGATTTGGCCCAAGAGGAGGGAAGAAAAAAAAAGAAGAAGAAGAAATGAGAGGGAAGAACAAAGGTTCAAAAGGAGAATGTGGAAGAGATGAGGCTTGGGGTTGCCTGGAGGGGTGTAAAGCTGCTGCGCCCACAGGATATAAGCTGGAGACTCTAAAGAGCACAGATACCTAGGCTCATGTGCTCAGGACACCCAAAAGCAGCTGGTTTTAACCCATTTTCCAACAGCAGCGTGGCACTTCTGCTGCAGGGTTGCTTCACAACACCCTCTGTGTCTCTTTCTATCACCCCTACAGCACAGGTAGATGCTCACAGGTTGCACAGCCCCAAGGACTTACAACAAAATCTCTAAGACAAAGAGGACTTATGGCTTTATGCAGCACCTAACCCACACATTTTTAAGGTTGTTGCTTAATGTTAAGCACTCTGAAGACTAAACCCATTTGCATCTGTGAAGGAGGAAGGTTTTGCTAAGACCAAAGTGACATCTGAATTCAACAGCCCACAGCTGGGACACATTTCACCAGCTCCAGAGATTGTAAAGAGCTATTTCCCTGCAAACAACCAAGTGTAATTCTTAGGAAAACCATCTGAGCCCTTGGCCTTAGCTCAAAACCCATTAGAAAATCAAAAGCATTTATTTTATCCCATTTTTCTCCTGAGCTTTATTCGATGCTGTCCAGAAGAACTAAGCTTAATAGACTTTGTTTTGTAACTGCAGACACCTTTCATAGCTTTGCTTTTTCATCACATGTGAGCCTAGATATTCATCATCTGCAATCCAGTTAGCAACATGTTTTCTTCTCTAGTTCTATATTTGCATTTTGTCCACCGCTTCTTAATGAATTTAATATGTCAGGGCTTATAAATCGTTAACTTCATTAACCGTTAGCAGCCCATTTCACCACCAACAATGCCATAAAGGCATTTAAAGCCTAAAGGACAGTGCTGTAGGGAATGATCTCACATCTTAAGGTTCGCTGTGGTTTTAAGGTGCTCCAATTTGCTAAAATACTGTGAATTTTGAGGAGGCTGAAAGGCTGAAGGATGGAAACAGTTCAGGAGCTCAGACTGACTTAGGATTTTGTAAAATTTGGGAAAAGAAGCTCAGACGTTCTCCCTCTTGCTCCTCACTACAAGAAAGACATTGAGGGGTTGGAGCATGTCTGGAGACGGGGAATAGAGCTGGGGAAGGGGCTGAAGAACAAGTCTTACAAGGAGCAGCTGAGGGATCTGGGACTGTTCAGCCTGGAGAAGAGAAGTCTGAGGGGAGAGTTTATCACTGTCTACAACTGCCTGAAAGGAGGTTGTGGTGAGGTGCATGCTGGTCTCTTCTCCGAAGTTACAAGTGACAGGATGAGAGGTTGTGCCAGGGGAGTTTTTGACTGGATATTAGGAAAAAATTATTCTCCAAAGGAGGTTCCAGGTACTGGTAGAGGCTGCCCATGGGGGTGGTTGAGTCCTCATCACTGGAAGGCTGAAAAATATGAGCAGATGAGGAGCTCAGGGACCTGGTTTAGTAGTGGACATGTATGGTTGGACTTGGTGATCTCAAAGGTCTTTTCCAACCAAACCATTCTATCATTTCCCAAAAGTATGTTTGGGTGTTGGGTGTTTTTTTACATTTCAAAGATATTTTGGTCTTAAAAATGGAGCCAGCACAGCAGGGATTGCTCCTTTACCAAAAGATTCCTCTTGAAAGTCAAAAGAACCATTTGCTAACTTCAGAAAAAAAAAGATCAATTTGGCACAGAACATCAATTCCATTTGCTTTGACCTGACCTGAACTTTGCTTGGCTGCTTGCTGACGCTTTCACTCCTGTGATACGGTCCAGCTCTCACAGATGGCTGCAAACACCTTGGGCTCGGTAGCCTTGAGACCACATCTCTGACATCCAGGCTCTGAGATGGGTGTCATGAGCACCCAGATTTAAGGTGGGTGTAAAAACTTGGCAAATCCACACGGAGCAGAAAGCACTCTCCCATCTGAATATCCCAGAGATGCTTTTGGGGTGATGAGTGGCTTCCAGGAGTAAAAGAACCAGCAGCATCTGTCCCACCCTGCTCCACACTGGTGCAGCCCCACCTTGAGCGCTGGGGGCAGTTTGGGGTTCCATAAAGGATCTAAAATTACAGAGGAGGTTGTAGAATTGGTGAAGGGTTTGGAGGGGAAGTCATGTGAGGAGCAGCTGAAGTCACTTGGTCTGTCCAGCCTGGAAAATTGGAGACTGAGGGGAGACGTCATTGCACTCTGCAGCTTCCTACCATGGGGAGGAGGAGGAGCAGGTGCTGAGCTCTTCTGTCTGGACCTGAGGGACTGGCAGGAAGATGCCAGGGGAGGGTTTTGTTGGACATTAGGAAAAAGTTCTTCCCCCAGAGGGTAGGGGAACACAGGAACAGCTCCCAGGGAAACATCACATTTGACAGTATTCCAGAAGCATCTGGACAATGCCCTCAGCCTCATGGTGTGAATTGTGGGTTTGTCGTGTGCAGGGACCGCTCGATGATCCTTGTGAGTTACTTTCAACTCAGGACATTCTATGATTCTATGACATTTAAGCTCTTAAAACCTGCTTTTCCCAACTCTCTTCTCTTTCTTAAAGAGCAGGACTGTGTGTGTTTCCAAGGGTAAAGGACTGTCCCATTGCTAAGCAGGACCTGCAGCTAACAGATACTGTTATTACTGGATTTTTTCCCCCATAAAGCTGTATCCCAGCAGTATTGGATCGATACTGCTTGAGTATTGGAGTCAGTCGTGCCCGTGACCCAAACACGATGGGATTTTTTTCTGTAGATTGTAACACCAAATACCTTGTTGCTTCCTAAAGGCAGCAGGTTCCATTTCAACACCAATAAATCACCAACCCAAGTTTGAATTGGGGTCAGTCAGACCTTTGAAGAATATTTTAGTTTGGGGTGGAGTGGTTTGGGGTTTTTTTTCACGCTTTCTGAAAATCATTGTTTTCTAACAAACTCGCTGCTGGTCAAAAACCAAATTTTCTTTGAATGTCAAAACAGGATGTTTTTGACAATTTCAGGACATTCTAAAAGCATTTCTTTTTCTCTTTTTGAAACAGGAAGCTCGTTTGAAAGCCCTTTCCTGCAAACAGTTTCACTTGTGACAAAACTAGCACTTTCTGCTGAAGTTTTAGATCAGGTGATTTGGCTTTTTTTCAGAAGAAAAAGATGCAAAAAAAACCCACCCACATGCAAAAAAAAGTTTAATGCACCCTCTGCCAGGTTACTTGGTACTGAAGGTAGGTGTGGATTTCTTTCCCTAAAAAAAAACCCAGAACACATCACGATTGAAGACCAGAGAAGTCACTCTTCTCTTGTACTCAGTTCACGTGCAACCATACCTCGAATCCTGGGTTCATTTTTGAGCCTTTCACTACAAGAAGGACCTTGAGGGGCTAGAGCGCATCTAAGGGAAGTCAATGGAGCTGGGGAAGGGGATGGAGAACAGGGGTTATGAGAGGCAGCTGAGGGACCTGGGGTTGTTTAGCCTGGAGAAGAGGAGGCTGAAGGGAGACCTCGTTGTTCTCTACAGCTCCTGGAAAGGAGGTTGGACCCAGGTAGGTGTTGATCTCTTCTCCCAGGTAACAAATGTCAGGATGAAAGGAAATGGCCTGAATCATAGGATGATAGAACAACTAGGTTGAAAGAGACCCACCGGATCATCAAGTCCAACCGTTCCTATCAAACACCTCCAGGAAAGGCGAGTCAACCCCCTCCCTGGGCAGCCTGTTCCAATGTCCAATGACCCTTTCTGTGAATTTTTTTTCCTAATGTCTAGCCTAAATCTCCCCTGGCGGAGCTTGAGGCCATTCCCTCTTGTCCTGTCCCCTGTCACTTGGGAGAAGAGGTCATTACTCTCCTCTGAAGTTGCACCAGGAGAGGTTTAGACTGGATATTAGGAAATATTGCTTCTTCAAAAGGATTCTTAAGCACTGGCAGAGGCTACCCAAGGCAGGGCTTGATTCCTCATCCCTGGAAGTGTATAAAAGACAGGCAGATGAGGTGCTCAGGGATGGTTTAGTAGTGGACGGTTACAGTTGGTTGTATGATTCTATGGTTCTAACTACTGTGATGGAGAATGAGGATGTTTGACAATGATAGAATCATAGAATCACAGAATCACAGAATAACCAGGTTGGAAGAGAACAACCAGATCATGGAGTCCAACCATTCCCATCAATCACTAACCCATGTCCCTCAGCACCTCGTCCACCCGTGCCTTAAACACCTCCAGGGAAGGCAAATCAACCCCCTCCCTGGGCAGCCTCTGCCAGTGCACAATGACCCTTTCTGTGAAATTTTTTTCCCTAATGTCTAGCCTGAACCTCCACTGGTGGAGCTTGAGGCCATTCCCTCTTGTTCCGTCCCCTGTCACTTGTGAGAAACCAAGGTCATGGCAAGTCAGTGAAGTAATGTGTCCATGACACACATTGCAACCCAGCCATATCCACTACATCCCCCAAACCAGGTATACAGCATCTTTTTAGGTGCGAGCACGATGCAAGAGGGAATGGAGGTGGTAATGTATGGTGGAGGAACCCGGGTATAACACGGTACTGCTCAGAATGCTCAGTTCTCAATGAGGAACCGAGAAAATATTTGCAAGTGAAATTCTTTCCCTCTCTGTGCACACAGAGGGAGATGGGGCTAAGACAGGTCAAGGAGGCTAAAAGACTGGTCAAGGTTGGTTGTGGAGAGCTAAAGCATAGGAGTTCTTGTTTGAGGATGGAAGGCAGTCAAGGCTTCATTAAATGAGGGCCTCTTCTCCCAGGTGACAGGGGACAGGACAAGAGGGAATGGCCTCAAGATCTGCCAGGGGAGATTTAGGCTGGACATTAGGAAAACGTTTTTCACAGAAAGGGTGATTGGGCACTGTCAGAGGCTGCCCAGGGAGGAGGTGGAGTCACCTTCCCTGGAGGTGTTTAAGCGACGGGTGGACGAGGTGCTGAGGGACATGGTTTAGTGTTTGATAGGAATGGTTGGACTCAGTGATCTGGTGGGTCTCTTCCAACCTGATGATTCTATGATTCTATGAAATCTTGGTTGCTGTGCAGTGTTTGTTGAGTGGGATTCTTCAAGGACCGCTTGGGGCTCAAAGCCTGGGAGCAGCGGTGGGTCCTCTTCCTCTGCCCTGCTCAAGTGTTTCCTCTGAGCTCAACTATTGATGGGATTGCAAGAGGATGAAATCCAAGCCCTGTCACTACCAAAGATGGTACCAAAGCACTGAATGGGGGCTCTGGAGCCCTGAATCTCAACACAGTAACATGAATGCATTAATGAAACAGCAGATATGAAGCGCTTCCAAAGAGATCTCTTGTTAACCTGACTCTGACTCCCTTAACCAGTTCTAATTCCCTTGCGATACAGTGACTGGAAAAAATAATCTGTTTTATGTGCAGGCATAGGTATTCCAAGATATTAGTCTTTTATTTTCTTAAAGAAGTGACCAACGCATACTGGTCTGTCTTTAGACCATTAATATCTTGCTTAGCTTGAGAAGACAAGCACCCAGCTTTCCAAATGTGGACAGAGTAGATGTTTGGTTGAGATGTCTCTTCCACAGGCTGCTAAATATGGCCTGGATATTGCATCTGCAAAGGTACAGGAAAGCCTTGTGAGATCCCAGCTCTATCCAAGCTTGGTGTCACTCGCTGACTACAAATCATAGAACCATGGAATGGTTTGGGTTGGAAGGGAACTCAAAGCCCATCCAGTCCCACCCCTGCCATGGGCAGGGACACCTCCCACTGGATCAGGGGCTCCAAGCCCCATCCAACCTGACCTTGAACCCCTCCAGGGATAGGGCAGCCACCACAGCTCTGGGCAGCCTGGGACAGGGACTCATCACCCTCACAGCAAAACATTTCTTCTAAGATTTCATCCCAATCTCCCCTCTTTCAGCTCAAAACCATTTCTGGTAGTCCTGTCCCTGCACTCCCTGATCAAAGGCTCTTCCTCATCTTTCCTGGAGCCCCTTTCAGCTCTGGAAGCTGCTCTAAGGTCTGCCTTCATCCTTCTCTTCTCCAGGCTGAACAACCCCAACTCTTTCGGCCTGTCCTCATGTGGGAGGTGCTCCAGCAGTACAAGCCTGCATGGGGCAGCAGGACCACAAAACAGATAAGACTGGGAAAGGTAAAATCACCATGGAATGCCAAGTCTGTTTTCTATATTGTTGGGTGGTCTGAAAGTTATGGGATTAATATGATGCACAGAATCCTTTGCATTCATCTTCTCTATTTTTGCCAGGCTTTTGTGGTGGGTTGCAAGAGAAGTTAATGTCAGAAAGAATGTAATGAAATATTCATTCCTTCTGTTAAGGAAATTCAGAGAAAGGCAGGAAGAAGGAACCAAATGCGAGATCAAGACAAAAAGATGTCTCCCACTCGTCTCACTTGGATTTCTGTAACCCAGAGCAGGGAGACAAGAGCTCTGTCTCCTCACCATCACACTAGATGCAGCATGACAAGCAAAGGGCAAGAGCAGGATGAGAGCTCTGATGGGAGAGACAAGAATCTCCTTCTTGATCTACAAAGTATTGAAGCTTTATTAGAATTCCAGGAGAACAAGAATATTGCAATGAGAAATATATCTTGATTTTTCTTTCATACAGCTCAAAGCAGCAGGAGTTTGGTGATGGAAATGATGTTCACCTTCATCCGCTCCCCTCAGACACTGCGGTTGCTGAGTGGCACTGCCTGGATGAGTTAATGCTCCAGCACTCACCATCAAAAATGTTCTACAGGAGTGCAAAACACTAATAAAATTGTTCCCCAGATGGGATTTTCAGACTCCTTTTTCCTTGTCTTTCATCTAATTTGATTAACTTAGCTCATTTCCTGTTCTCCCTGTGATCTCGCTTATGAGATGTGCAATCACAGGTTTTATTGCAGCCTGATTAGGATCAGTAAATGACAGAGGGGAGCTTTGCAAGCACGACCTCTGCCTGGCTCAGCTGCTTCCAGGTCCTCTGGGTCCCTCAAGCTACAATCTCTGTACTCCACTGCCAGGACAAGAGGTGGCCCAAGGTAGCAGGGGCAGGATGGGGGCTCCTGGACCACTCAGGGAGCAGAGGAGCATCTCGGTACCATAGGGCTACAGTCCAAGACCTGCTGTGCTCCTGCTTCACAGATAACCCAATGACGTGTGGAATAGACCCCAGATTTTCTGCTGTTTCCCTGCTTTTTGGGAGCTGGCGGCTTTACCTCGCTCCATGTGGAGTATTGCCCAATGTGAGGAGGATGGGAACAGGGCAGTTGTGCTCCCAGCCTTGTTATCTGCTCTGACCTTGCTGTTTAAACAACGTTAAGCCTTCCAAAAATAAATATGCTGGAAGAGTTTGGCTTTATTCAGCTCGCTGTCTGGCAGTGCTCCTAAAACATCCAGGAGTTCTCCAGAGCTATTTAGCTTAATATTTGACACTTCTATCACTCCTTTCATCCTGAAGTGCTTCTCAAACCTGAGACCACCGCTGGAGTCAAACTCCTTGTGGGACAGCGGAGTTTTTCCCTGAGGACCAAATCCCACATCATCCTGGGAGCCCTGTGCATCCTCCATCCCCCTAAAATCAGTGAGAGCTCAGCATGTTGCACCTCCATGGGGATGTAGATAGGACAATGCTGCAGCAAACAGGATGGATAGTGCAGGAAAGTGGTCCTGCTTTGGGAAAAATATGCTGAAAAATTCATGTATATAAGATAAGATATTGAATTTGGCTCTGTAATGCTCTCCTGGAGCATGAGCTAGCAGGGTGTAGCTGTGAATACCCAAAGTGGGACAATCACCTTCCTAGAGCTGATTCCTACACACTTGTACCTTCAGACCCACTTTGGGTCCTGATGGAGCAATGATTTCTGGGCTTCAGTAGTAGTTTTATCTGTGAAAGAGCTCCTGAGCCATCAGCCCAGGACAGGGCAATAGCAAAGCCAGCACAGCATCTCGCTTTGCACCTCCTGAAGTCTAATCCACCTTGGGCTTGTTTGGCTTTTCCCACCTGTCTGCCCTTGGCCAGACCTCAAGCAATTAAATTCCTCTTTCTGAGATGGAGACGCTTACTCCATTTTTTTGCAGATTTTAGGTCTTCCTGTAACACTATTTATTGAAAAGCAGATAAAGCCTTGGATAAAAAACACCCCTGTCTCCATAATTAAACCTGACACTCAGCAAACGTTGGTATGAGAAACCTCCAGCGCAGCGTCCAGGTCGCAGCAGCCACACAAAGAGGGTTCAGTGTGAAAAGCCCCGTTCAGATGTTGCACTTGGACTCAGTCCTTCCAGCTTGGCAAGATTTTAATCTGCTGTTTTCCTTAAAATCACCGCAAAGGGGTGATTGGCCCCAGTGTCCTCCTTCTTGGTGCTGGGCTGCAAGGGTGCATTTTCCAGTTGAGTGAAAGGTGGGGAAAGATGCTTTTGGGTCCAGTTTGTGCTGGTGATGAAGGGAGATGCTCTGCAATGTCATATTTCCAGGCAGGTTTTGGAAAAGCCTCCTTGTAATTTGAGGCAGAATTGCTACAAAAAATTAAGGAAATCTGGGGAAAAAAACCTGATCCTGGGGCTTGCTGCAGGAGGTCTCCCTCCTCCCCCAGGCACCCAGGTATCTCCTGGCCCTGGAAGCTGTCAGGCATGTGGAAATGGGGTTTGTGATATTAAGCAGGATGGGACCAGCAGGTTTTATTAGCAAATAGGATTGCAACCGAGTCTTGAGCATGTGTGCCTGGGGTAGCAGGACACTACTGCTTCGGGGAGATGTCCTTGGGGGAAAGAAAGCGAGTGTCATTGGGCTGGTCAACCTCAAATCCACCCCTGCCCAATCTGGACTTTGCTGGTTGGGCGCTGGAAAAGCAGGTAGGGTCCAGGCAGGTCGGTTGGAGCTGAGAAGTTCGTTAGAGAAGGATGGCCTCTCTCTCCTAATGAGGCTGGAGATGAGGAATGTGCATCGCATTGAGGAGCTGCTTGCACAGCCTGGGCTAAATCTGAAGGGAAGGCAATTATATGATTACGGGCTAATGAAGGATGATTGAAATGGATAAGCCCTGCCTGGGAAAACCAAAACAGAGTTTCTGGGGAGACCAAATTGTCATGAGCTTAGCTGAAGCAAAGGTAGAGTTGGAGAAAGAGAGAATGCAGATCCCTGCTGAGCCAAGCCAGGGTGGACAACGTCTTTCCTGACTCAGGACCCCCAGTTTTGAACCAAATTGAAGCCACGTGCCACAACTTGGTGTGTGTGCACAAGGTCACACACCCCAGACCCCTTTAACACGAGGTGAAAACTTCTTGCAAAGGTGAAAAATTGTATTTGTCCCATACCCCACCTGCGAGTCCTTCTCCCCTGCGGCACAGTGCGTTTTCCAGCCATTGCGACTTCACTCATGTCTCCAAGTCCCTGAGCAGAGCTGCAAAATGATGTTTAATGTGTCTGACAGGGAAGGAGGTTATTAATTTGTCTGGGGGCACAGGGGTACTGATTGTGTTGTGAGCGATGGTGCTGCTTTCATCCAGGACTGTGGAAGCAAATCAGCAGGCACCAAGAAGACGGAGTAGCTACTTATTTGATTTATTTAATAGATATATTTAATCTTTAAGCCTTGGCTGGCCTCACAGCCTAAGCTGACCTCCTGCATGAATAGATGCTGTGTTGGGGAAAGGCCAGAGAGCTGCCTGGGCTGCATATCCAACCCAAACCACAGCAGAGCCTGCTCACCTGCATCCCTCCACAGGGGTGAGGATGCTGAGCATGGCCTGGGTGCCACACTCTTGGGATGACAAGGAATTCCAGGGTGGCTGAAGACCTGGGCAGATTATCCGTCTTGTGCACACGGCTGTGTTATTTCTGCTGCCGGGAGATAAAAGGTTGTAAATGTGTCCGAGCTGGGTGTGTCAGAGATATATTTCCTGAAGACAGGTGAAAATCTCACCAGCAAGGACTGAATCAAAAAGCAAAGGTGTTTGGAGATACCTCACCAGCTTGAGCTGCTCATTGAGGATGTTGCTATCCCCATTCCCAAGTGAGGAAAGAGCCAGCACTGCCAAGCAGCCACGGTTCCTCCCTGCACACAGACAAGAGGGGGATGCGCCGGGCTGATAACAGCCCCGGAAACCCATCAGAGACACCCAGCTCCGGCCCTCTGCCTCTTGTCAAAATTACCTGCCAGAGGAGGCTCCGCTCCAGCCCTGCACCTTGTCAGCTTTTATGGTAATAGGAAACAGCTGCTTGTAGGGGATGGCGAAGCAGAAGTGAAAGGGGCTGGTGGGGAGGGAGAAGGAGCCATTCATAATTTTTACTCCTTAACCATCGTTCCAACATGAGGCAGCAATGGGAGGCAGCACCCAAAAAGCCCAGACGTGGGGAAGTTGAGGATGCTCAAACCCCTAGAGACAGCTTTCAGGACCTGCTCACCTGTGGGTGCAGCCAACACATGTGCTGGGGTCAGTTTTTCCACCTCTAAGGTGAGTAGGTGTCAGCTCTGATGCTGGTTCCTGACAACATCCCCTTGCCTCTGCTCAGAGGAAAGCTTGGCATGGAGGAGCCCCACTGATCACCAAAACTGAGCTTCCCAACCCTGGCCCAAGGTCATGACTAGGAAATAAGCTGAAATCCTTACACCAAACAGCCCTTCCACAACCCAAACTCCCTGCAGAGCTCAAATCACTGCTCTGCACAGACCACAGATCTCCAAGAACTGGTCCATGGAGATGGATTCCTTTGGATGTGACAGCATCATCTCTCCTTGTGCTTCAGCTCCCCAAGCCCCTCATTCATTCTCAGCTTTGCTTTCAGGATTCCCACCCTTTGTCCCTCTGGGAATAGGAGAGGGGTGAGGATTTACACACGTGCCTAGGATGGTTTTCTGGGAAGAGCAGAATCATCAAGGAACCGGTTCCATAATTGGGTTAGCTACGCTCATTTTCAGGGAACAGGTTGCTGCTAATGAGTTTTAATTAAAACCATCTTCACAGTGTCAGCAAGTTGAAATCAAGGGCAGCAATTAATATCAACAGTAATTCTCCCTGCTGCATCGGCGAGCAGGAGGCAGGTAGGACCAGCAGCCTGTGGGTATTTCAGTTTGGGGGCACATGAAGCCCATGGTCAGCTCAGCCTCTTCCAGCTGTGCAGATGCCTCCTTGCTCTCCCATTTTCCACACTTTCTCCAGGCTAATTTTAGCAACCACGGCATAATCATACTCACAGTGAGGAGAAGGAAGAGGTTTTCTACCATGGATTTACTCTGCTCTTTTCCTTTACTATGAAAATGCAAGTTTTGGGCCCCTCTGGAAGAGATTTTCCCCTTCTTTTTCCCATCCCTGGCAATTCCCTGAGGTTTCACAGCTCATTGCAGCCAAACTTTGAGTACATCTTGAGTGTTTTAAAGACAGTTCTTTTATGCTCTCTCCAGCTTTTAATGCTCAAAGGAGACGTGGCCACAGTGGGTTTTGGATGCACCAATGCTGCACCGTGAATCCATGCTGGGAACCACTTTCCTGGCTGGAGTGGAAGGGGATGGGTGCTACTGAGCATCACTTGGTGCAGGAGAGGATGGAACCAAAGGGAGAGCAACCCTGACACATCCGTCTGCTTTTTTTGCAGAGCCAAGTAAATTCACTTTAACGGAGGGCAAGTGTATTTTATGCAGGGGGAAAATGGCCTCAATCTCCATCCTTCCAGTTCTGACAGGCGGGTCAGGCTCATGGGTTGCTCAGATAAGGGATTTAATTCACCAAGAGAAAAAAATTCCAGTTCAATCCATCAGTGGAAAATGAATATTGAATTCCAGGGGCTGTTTGGGTCCATACCATTTCCCTACTCAACCCCTAATATAAGAAGAGCTGAAACATTGTGCTTCTTATCTCAGAAACACAATATTTTCCTTTTTCCCCACAAATCCAGTTCTCCAACCCAAATCTACAGATGCTGTTGGCTTTTTGTCTCCCTCTTGTGACTGGCTGGATAAGGGTTTCCAGCCAGCTGGCAGTGGAGAGGTGGGATGCTGCTTTGGGCACGTTGGAGGGACTGTCATGATATCAGGTGAGAATCAAAAGCAGGTCAAAGATCTGCCCCGAAGGAATCGCAAAGGCGCAAATCCTGTGTGGACACGTGCATCACGACCAACGTCCCTGGCATGTGGTGATGCACACCTGGAGAAAAGCTGATTTTTTCAGGAAGTCTCAAATCTATCTTGCTCATTGGAATTAAAAAAGATCCTGGTTTGCTATTTAATGAGGGGAGGAACCTGCTGGCGTGGGTCTTTCTAGGCTGGATGACTTTGAAACAGGCTCAAGAGGTGGGATTTGTCCGCACACGGTGCCTTTAAAACCCTAAACCACAGCGAAAGCTTGGCTTTTCCCAGCGCTGGGCAGATGAAGAAGCAATTGGAAGCAGATGTTGAGGCAGCAGTTTGTTGCACAGGGTTGGACAGGGCATGGTGAGGGGTGTGAGCGGCTGGGGCTGAGCCCCCGCCAGCAACCCTGGGCTCCCATTGCTCGAGGGGGTCAGAACTCGCAGGCCCCTGGTGATGCACTCGGCAGACAGACTCCTAACCCAAACCAGATGGGAGGAGATTGTTTTTTGATGGGGAGGGAACTGGGACCCAGAGAGCTACAGTGATTAAAATAAATCATCTGCCGGAGAGAGAGGTGAAGTACTCCAGGGATGAGGGATAACATTTGGGATAAGGCCTCCAGGAATGGGATTTTTCTGCATCTCGCTTGCAGGGATGCTCTTGCAGGGATGCCTAAAATCATGCAGGTATGCGAAGGTGGATGGAAGGGAGGTTTCTCTCCTGGAAACTAGAATTAATCCATACTCCTTACCAAGACCCGGTTTATAGCAGGTTTGACATCCCCCAGGTCTGCATTTACATTTTCTCTCTATCCTTCACCCAAGTTCTGCAGCGTGAGTGAGTTCTGTGCACACAGCACCCTCCTCCCTCCCTACTGCAGGGTTTGGATGTCGTACAGGAAAAAAAATACAGGGAAAGGTCCTGGTTCCCTCAGTAGTGGGGAAAATGTTGGGGGGTTCTCAGCTGGGATGGGAGGCAGTATCCATGTGAACTCCAATACCTCTGCTTGCACTCATGATGGAGGATTCTGGGGTTGGCAGGATTGTTGTAGAATCATAGAATCACAGAATCATGGAATGGTTGGTTTGGAAGTGACTTTGAAGCTCATCCAGTTCCTTTTCCTTCCACTGGGACACCTCCCACTGGATCTGGTTGCCCCAAATCCCATCCAACCTGTCCTTGAATACCTCCAGGGATGGGGCAGCCACCACTGCTCTGTGTGTAGGCTGGGCAGGATGCTGCGTGTCTCTTACAGAATGAACCCCTCAAAAAGCCCAGTGGAATTTCTTTTTTATGCATTTTAGTTCAGAAAAAGCAGAGGCAATAGAGTGAGTGCATATCACTGCAATGGCTGATCTCCATCTCCAACAGTTTTTTACAAGCATCTGTGGAAAAAGCTGCTATTTTTGCAGCACTGCATGGTGCAGGGGATGGCAGCACTACTGACCAAGCCTGAAGTACAGTGAAAATCCAGCCTTTATCCAGTGGGATTTTTTGCTGACATCCTTCCTGCAGAATACGCAAAAACAAAAGGCCATTTGCCTTCATGAATCTGGGACTCTGGATGCACAAATTCCTCCTGCTCTCTTTTCAAACCAACCCAGGAAAAGAAGAATAGCATGGAATTAACCAAGTTAATCAGGTGAGATTCTGAAGCACCTCATTTATCTTTCTTCTGAGCCTGTGAGATCCAAAATGAGGATTAAAGGCAGCAATAAACAAAAGATCCCAGACGGCCAAGAGGTTTGTGGATTTCCCCCTAATCTGAACTCTGGGCTGTGTGGCCCAAGATTTGTTTTTGTATAATAGGAAATTATGGAATTGTGTTTTCTACCACATGTTAGCAACCAATTAAAATAGCCTGGAGGAGCTGGGAGAAAGGTATGGTAAGGTGATAGCCAGTGGGAATTGATGTGCTACCTTGTTTTGGAGCCTAAAAGGTGGATCTTCTCCACCCTGCTGGTGCAGAGAGATTTCAGCTGTCATCTCTCCTCATCCAGATGCTTCCCCGTCTGGATCTCCCTGTCTGGAGGTAGAACAGGAGTTCATTTTTGGGTTATGCAAGGATTGGGATGAAAACACCCATGGAGCTTTCACAGTCTGCCTGCAGACACCCTTGGGCACCTCCATCCATCACCTGGATCCAGCCCCTGTAGGCAATCCATCACTTGCAGGAGCTCTCTCTGCCCGCATCCTCCTGATGTCTTGCAGACACACAGTTAAATCCCCCTTCCTCCCCTTCCAGCCCCCAACCAGACCTTCTCCCCCTTGGAATCAGCAGAAATCCCATTTGCTGCTTATAAAAAAACCCTTTCCTTGCAAACATCCCCACCACCCATCACTATTTTATGTTCATTGGGGGATTTGGGCACAATGGAGCTGATCCTTACACAGAACATGAGCAGCAAAGCGAAGACGCTCGGTGTCTGGAGGATGTCACGGCAAATGGAAATGCATCCCTAGACCTTTCTGGCAGTGCTTCTGGTTCAGGGATAAGTGGAAGTCCTTTGCTGGGATTATGAGAAATAGAGACGTAGGGGATTGCAAAGCCCTTGAGCTCAGTGAAAATTTGCTAGCAGCTTTCTCCTTTCACATTTGGCTTTTTCTTTCCCGAATGAAATACGTTCCTTCATCTGGAAGTTCCTGAGAGGAGCACAGAAACCCATAGTCATGGCTTGAAAAATTATAATTCATCTTTTCAGTTCTGTATTTTGGGAGAGAACTTTTTTTTTGCTGAAAGACTTTAAAGAGAATCCCACATGGACAGCAAGGAGCATCCTTCTATGTGAACTTCTCAGAGCTGCAGACTTATCCTTAAGGCTCCTAAATCAGCATCATTTGCAAATGCTGGATCAAATGAATACACCTTCACAAGAAGGTGGATGTTTTTCCTTTAATTTCATAGAAAACAACCCTAGAGGGGTGGAATTCAATGCTGGATGGAGGAAATGGCTTTTGTTGCTGCTTAAGATGCCCTAAAACCACCCTGCAAAGTCTCTATGAGGATACTGAAGAAGGCATGCACTNACCTGCAAACTCTCAGATGAACTACAAGGATACTGAAGAAGGCATGCACTGATCTGGAGAAATAAACCATCACACACCCATTTGCAGTGGAAGGTCAGCAGCCACCTCACAACTGTAAATGGTTATCAAAGTGGAAAATTTATTTTTGCAGAAAGCAGTAAGAGTTTATTTATGAGTTGGTGGAGGGAGAGTAGTTGTTTCTCAGGAACAAGTGTTTCATGCCAGCTTTGATATTTAACCACTTGGGTCACCTGGAAATAGTTCCCTAAGATCCTGTGAGCCAGGAGAGTTGTGTTTTCCCTTTTCCATAAGACTGTTTGTCTTTGAAGGTCTGGCTTTCATGCTTCCACCATACCAGTGGTGTGTTTCTTGGGAATTAAGCTGGGCTGGAGGGGGAAGGAAGAGGTGGAGGTGGTCTTCTCACCCCAACCCAAAAGCAGTGGAGGCATCTCCATCCCTATAACCACTAGATGGTGCCAAGAGAAAGAACGTGGGAGAAACAAGGTGGGAGAAGGAGTGGGGGGTACCCACAGCACCAAAAATCTCCTGGGGATGGAGGATATTGAGAATTGTTTCCGAATCTGTGTCTTGACAGACCAACTGCAGAACACCAAGCCAAGCCTTGCACCAAAACCAGACAGTTTGGAACCGAAGACCTCCCAGACCATGACAATACAGAGTTTGTAGGCTTCATCCTCACTGTGGAGCATTTAGGACATCTCCAACCACTGTGCCAAGTGATGTAGAATCATAGAATCATAGAACAACCAGGTTGGAAGAGATCCAACAGATCATCGAGTCCAACCGTTCCTATCAAACACTAAACCATGTCCCTCAGCACCTCATCCACATGTGCCTTAAACCCCTCCAGGGAAGGTGAATCAACCACCTCCCTGGGTAGCCTGTTCCAGTGCCCAATGACCCTTTCCATCAAAATTTTTTTCCTAATGTCCAGCCTAAATCTCCCCTGGTGATTTATAGGTATAGTGGGAAAGCCCTTGGCTGATTTCTACTGGATTTGCAGGCTGATTGCACTTGGTACAGTTGTGCTTGCATCAGGGGTGCTGTCTACACTCTTCCTGTCCCTGTCCCCACCACATGTCCCTGGTTTCCTCAACCAGTAAAGACGTGACGAGTGGAAAGAAGGAGATTTCTCTGCCATCACAATGGAACTCACGACTATGGTGGGATGGGTCCCAGCTCACTGATCTATGGAGATACCCATGGAAATTACGTGCTCCCTGCACTGCAGGGTCATTTTCCCCTGCTGGCTGGGCACTCAATGGAGTAATTACACTGTCCAAAGCCATCTACTGGCTCCAAAGTTGCTATTTCCACTGAAACATAATTTGGAAACCTAAAAGACTCAGGTGGATCATACAATATCATCAGATGATCTTTCCCTTGTAGATACCTTTGCTTTTGAAGCCAATCTGTTATATCATCTCCTTTATTCCTCCNAGAAACTCACGACTATGGTGAGATGGGTCGCAGCTCACTGATCTATGGAGATATCCATGGAAATTACATGCTCCCTGCACTGCGCAGTCATTTGCCCCTGCTGGCTGGGCACTCAATGTAGTAATTACACTGCCCAAAGCCATCTACTGGCTCCAAAGTTACCATTCCCACTGACACATAATTTGGAAACCTGAAAGACTCAGGAGGATCATACAATGTCATCAGATGATCTTTCCCTTTTAGATATCTTTGCTTTTGAAGCCAATCATTTATATCATCTCCTTTATTCCTCCCTTGTAGCCAATAGTGCAACAACCTGCCTTGTCCTTATCGTTCTTGCTGTCTTCCTGTTTCTGTTTTACCTATGATCTACAGGGAAAAATCCCACAGATCCTCGGAAATCAGTTCTTGACTTCCTTCAGGNACCATTCCCACTGACACATAATTTGGAAACCTGAAAGACTCAGGAGGATCATACAATGTCATCAGATGATCTTTCCCTTTTAGATATCTTTGCTTTTGAAGCCAATCATTTATATCATCTCCTTTATTCCTCCCTTGTAGCTGATGGTGCAACAGCCTGCTTTGTCCTTATCGTTCCAGCTGTCTTCCTGGTTTTGTTTACTGGGAAAAAAAGCCCACAGATCCTTGGAAATCAGTTCTTGACTTCCTTCAGGTTGTTGCTCCATCACTAAGTGCTATTTCATGACAACTTGTTCACACTCATAATTAAAGCCCAAATTCTACAGAAACCAAATAATAGAATCACGGATTAGTTTGGTTTGGAAGGGACCTAAAAGCGCATCCAGTCCCACCCCTGCCCTGGGCAGGGACACCTCCCACTGGATCAGGGGCTCCAAGCCCCATCCAACCTGGTCTTGAACCCCTCCAGGGATGGGGCAGCCACCACTGCTCTGGGCAACCTGGGCCAAGGCCTCCCCACCCTCACAGAAGAATATTTCTCCCCAAGATCTCATCTCAATCTCCCCTCTTGCAGCTCAAAACCATTCCCCCTCATCCTGTCCCTGCCCTCCCTGATCAACAGCTCCTCCCCAGCTTTCCTGGAGCTCCTTTCTGCACTGGAACCTGCTTTAAGGTCTCCCTGCAGCCTTTTCTTCTCCAGGCTGAACAACCCCAATTCTTTCAGCCTGTTCTCAGACGGAAGGTGCTCTGGGGGACATGTCCGAAGAGTGCGATAAAGTACAACCATTTCACTCGTGCTACGCATTACTTAAATTAGGCTGAACTAGGGGCCAGAGGTGTGGCTGTGGTTTCACAATCCTGAGATTGCTTCAGATAACACTCTTTTAGGTTCCTGCTGTGGGAGCCTGCATGGATGGAGACATTGTTGGGGTGGGGGAGATGTAGGTGCCTCAAGTGGAGCTGCAGATATTACAGCCTCCTTGCGTGTTCAGGGTGTGAAAGACTGGAAGGATTTGGGTAGCCTCTCTTGGTTGTATTTCAAGATCAAAAGCAAATCTCATTTGGCTTCATTTTGATGAAAGCTGGAAGCTTAAAAAAAAACTATTAAAGCTGAGTGAAGTTTCTCTGTCAGCCTGCTGGATTTGCCTGTCCTTGCCAGGTCACTTGAGTTGGTTTGGCGTCTCACACTCTGTATCTCTCCTAGAAACCCCAGTTCCCAGAATTCCACCATCACAGATGAACCTCAGCTTTATTTCCTTTTTAGTTGAGGAGGTTTCTAGACTTGACTCCATCTTGAAAACATGACCTTGGGGCACCTCAGAGGCTCAGAAAATCCTTGCCTATTCCCAGAAGATGAAAAAAAGAAGGTCATGGAAGGCTCATTGTGAGAATCCCTTTCAGTATGGATTTGCAATGAGAAGAGCTTCATTGCAGCCAGCTGGGCTGGATGGGTTGAATTCATTCAATTTTAAACTGAAGTGGCAAATGAGCTAAAAAAAAGTGCAGGAAAAGGCAGAAGTGTTGAGTTTTCCAGGGGTTTCCCACGGTTCAGCATCTCCTGTGCAATAACAAATATCAAGTAATAACACCATGGTGCACACAGAGATGAAGAGATGGGATCCACATCGTCACGTGTGATGCTTTCATGGGGAAACTGAGGCATGGAAGGATTTGGCTGTAGTGGAAATCTGCAGTACAGCTAGAAGTTGGATGTAAACATGTTGAATACTCCTTACTCGTGAGCTTTCCTCCTAACAGGTGAGAAAAATCACCTCCAGCATAAGCATGGCTCAGGAATTGCCCACTGTCAACGTAGCTGAAAACATATTGTGGGGATATGTCTTCAAACCCCCTTTCACACTTTTCCTTCTCTTCTCAGAGTCCTGGGGTTTTCTTTCTTCATCCTACATCATCCTGGCTGGAAAATAGATGTGAAAGCAAAACTAGGCTGGATTGTCCATCCACAGCATCCCCAGAAATTGGGTATTTCATAGAATCATAGAATCCTGGAATGGTTTGGCTTGCAAGGCACCTTAAAATCCATTCAGTTCCACCCCTGCCATGGGCAGGGACACCTCCCAAAGGATCAGGGGCTCCAATCCCCTGGTCTTGAACATCTCCAGGGATGGGGCAGCCACATCTTCTCTGGACACCCTGGCCCAGGGCCTCCCCATCTTCTTTGTGAAGAATTTCTTCCTAATGTCTATAGAATATTATCTAACATCTATAAAATCTTACTCTTATCTTTTACCTCCTTTAAACTACAACCAATATGGGAGAAAAGTAACATGTCTTGAGAGAAGAAAACACTTGAACTTGCTGCCCAAGCCAAAGCAGAATTCCTCAGGGAAACTCTCTTTGATCCATCTGTGGCTCAGCACAGAGCAGCCACTCACCGTGGCTCAGCGATGTCACCACATTCCCATTGCTGGTGCCCAAGAGTTTTTCTGTTTTTAAAACCAAATTTAAAAAAGGAGAAGATCAGACTCAGAGCCAAAACCCCCTTCTATTAACAAGCTGCGTGCTGAGCATCTCCCTCCTCGCCCCTTTGCCCGCACGTCTCCGTCCTGGGGAGCCAGCTGCAGCGTGTAGGAGAAAACGACCCTGTCACGGCTGTCTGTGCTGTGTTATTGTTAGTGTTACGTTACAAATCTCCTTTCCATGTGGAGGTCCCAGGGGGGTCATAACTGGGGGGGGGGAGGTCAGGACCCTGCCAATAAACAGGACTCCCAGCCCCAACGTGGCCTCCCTGCAGCGGCTACAGCGACACAGACAGGATTTATCCACTTGTTTGCAGGCTTCGTCCTCCAGATCCTGGGTCCAGGATGATCATCATCCATTCCCATCCAGTCAGGGCACATAAATCCCCTGGGAAATGCAGCACAGCAGCAGTGTGATGTGGCCAGCACGCTTGCAGCTTGGTTTAGAATTAACCACTTCACAGAGATGAGGCTTCTAAAAATAGGTATAAGCAGGAATTGTTGGTTTTCTCCCCATAGTTATGTGTTTGGCTGATGCTGTTGCCCCATGGCAACCTTCAGCCAAGTATTGATTGCCAGTGCAGGTTCCCTGAACAGCTCAGTGGTAGCTCGTCAACATGAAGGAATGAAAAAATGTCTTAAAATAAAATCAGGTGTGAATGAAAACTCGAGGCTGATGCCCTGGGATGGTTCCTTATGCACAGCATAGGATGGCTTTGGAAAGGCTTTTTGGCATCTGTTGGTGCAAAAAGGATTTGGAGAGCATCCTGGTGGGAACCAGGCTCTGCCTCTGACACAGTATTTGGGATCCTGAGCAGCAGCAGGGAATGGGTTAATGCAAGATCCTGCAGGAGGAGGTCCTGTTGAATCATAGAATAATAGAATCACCAGGTTGGAAGAGACCCACCGGCTCATCGAGTCCAACCATTCCTATCAAAATCATGATGGGAAGATGCACAGCAGCCCACAGGGCAAATACTAGAAGCATCATAACCTCTTAGCATCTCCCCCTGTGCTGGGCCACATCACTGAGAATGTTTCTTATTAACGGAGGGTATTTTTTATTAATGAGTGGATTTATTCTGCTGCACAAGGTCGGAAAAAACTAAAGAAGCAAAAATGACCCAAGCCAAAACTCAAGATTTCCTGTTTGCTTTTCCTATGATCTTATAGAATCATAAAATCACCAGGTTGGAAAAGACCCACCGGATCATCGAGTGCAACCATTCTTATCAAACGCTAAACCATGTCCCTCAGCGCCTCACCCACCTTCTCCGGCATCTTCTCTTCTCCCATTGTTTGGGATGACAGCCTTGGGTAGACATTTGCAGAACAGGTAGAGGACAAATAAGAAAATGGGAATTATCCATCATGGGGATAGAAACAAAACCTCATGAAAATATCAGTAGATATTATGAAGACCATATAATTCAAAGCATTGCGGTTCCTGGATGATTTAAGAGCTTACACCTCACTCTGATGGGGTCAAGAGAACCCGTGCTCCACAAGCAATGATGGTCTCATGAAAAAAAACCGCCCATGGCCATCGTGGGAGGGCTGCAGGGGTGGAAGCAACAGTTCGTTGCCCAAGTCCAACTTTCGGTGATGCCTCTGAAAACCCCACACCCAGAGAGCAGTTTGCTGCCCACGGACTGAAAGATTGTCCTCCTGTGCCTGAGTCACACATGGGCTCAGCCGCTGTGAAACCACTTTGCAGGTAGTTCACTACTAGGAAGAAGAGGAGGGAAAAAAACCAAAAAGAAGGGGTAAAAGAAGAAGAAGAAGAAGAAGGAGGAGGACTTAGCTGGATGAAGCTGCTCAACTCAAGCTGGTGATGGAGCATCTTGCACTGCTCGTAGGTCCAGCATCAGACTGGAATTTTAATAACCAGAATCTGGTTAAAACCAGACTTTCTGCTATTGCAAACTGAAATGTTTCAGAAAGACAGAGCTCATGCTCAGCTCTTACACCAACATCTCGAGGTCTCAGTAAGGGAGACACATTTCTTATCATCTGGGGCCATATTTTCAGTGATGCTCCGCAGGAGAGGAAACTTTTGGGTAAGATGCTCTCCATGCAACAAGACTTGTTGCTTATAACATCTCTTTTATGTCATGGATTTCTGAAAAGCAAACTCTGGAGATGCAGCGAAGAGGTTTCCACGAGTCCTTTCGCGCCAAGATCCTGAGTGTTACCATGTACACCCAAAAAACACGGGGCAAACAGCACAGTGACTCAGAGTTATGTGTGATATCGGTTTCGGGTAGATGTGAAAAGAGCCCTGTGTCTCATTTCTGCTTGCAGGCTGGGTTGGTTGGTAACAGCTTTTTACTTAAAGGCTGGAGGGGTGGTTTCTTTATTTGTATGCGTTTTGTTGTGTTTGGCTGATGCTTTGCCCAGAAGCCAAGCGAAGCACTGGTGATCAAGATAAAGGGCTGAACAGCAACGGAGAACCCTGCGATAGGCAAAACAAACGAAAGAGGTGCAGAGAGCTGGGAACCGCAAGAGTCAGTGCCGGGGTGGTGGGTGGGTTGGTGCTTCTGCCCTGGCTCGTGAGTAGTTATGTGACGGAGAATCTTGAGGGGTAATTGAGTTGGAGTAGAAAATGACTTTATGGGCTTCAAGTCCTTCTTCCACATTGTATCTGCAAATAGAGATGGAGCATCTTCTCTGTCAAAACTCGTAGATCGATGCAAATCTATTGACAGGAGTTGAGGTTGGAGATGGAAACACAGGAGCCCCTGGCCCAGATGATGTAATATTCTTTATTTAAGGGTATTTTAATCCATTTGGAGATCAAAGCCTTTAACTGCATCATTTTTTTCACGTGAGAGTGACAAAGTCATGGTGTGATTTGCAAGAATGAATAAAATCCCATTTGTAGAAACAGGGAAACTGTGGCGCAACAGGAGGACATGCTTTGTTTGCATGCATGGGACAAATCATGGACAGCTATGATATTTCATCCTTCTATCAGGATTTGGGACCATGTTGCTAGACCTTTAGTAGAGAAAATCAGGGGTTGCTAATAAACCAGTAAGAAAATAGTCTTGTGTCCAGGGAAACTGACAGTGAGTCAGGACAGGAAACTGTACTGAAAAGGTCATCTCCACACGTGCAAACTGTTGTCTGTTTTGACAACGTCCCCTCTTTTTAGAAGGCAGATGACTTTTTCCCCTGTTAAGAGGGTTGTGGAGATGATCTGAGGGCTGGAGCAACAAGGACAGGCTGACAGAGTTGGGATTGTGCAGCCTGGAGAAGAGGAGGCTGTGGGGAGACCTTAGAGCAGCTTCAGTACTGAAAGGGGCTCCAGGAAAACTGAGGAGGGGCTCTTGATCAGGGAATGCAGAGATAGGATGAGGGGGCATGGTTTTGAGCTGCAAGAGGGCAGATTGGGATGAGATCTGAGGGAGAAATGTTTTGTGCCGGCTGCCCCATCCCTGGAGGGGTTCCAGGCCAGGTTGGATGGGGCTTGGAGCCCCTGATCCAGTGGGAGGTGTCCCTGCCCATGGCAGGGGTGGAACTGGATGAGCTTTGAAGTCCCTTCCAACCCAAACCATCCCATTATTCTATGGTTCTGCTATAAAGTTGTAATTTGCCTGTTAAAAACTGCCTCTTTTCCTGTTCAAGAATGTCAATGAAATCTGAAGAAATGAATGTTAAAGGATATGTTCAATAAAGAGATATATTGACATCCTTACCAAGTCCCTGCCTGCCCCTCAGCCAAATGGAGGGATCTGCCAAGGAGCATCAGCAGCTTCAGACGAACACAAACTCTCCCCTTCCTCTCCATTCACTTTTCCTCCCCAAACAGGCTTTTCATCAGAAACCAGAAACCTCCAGCATCAGAAATATTCAAATTTTCTGGCTGTCTTTTTGTAGGAAAGTTGGAAAGAAAGCATCCAAATCCAGTGACTATCAAGTAAAAGCTCTGTTTTCCATGAGCACACTAACTTTTCTCGATTAACCACAAGACCTTCCCCTTCATGAGAAAATATTTTAAAGCCCTTTTGGGCTCAATTCAACTCAAACATCAGTAAAAAAGCAAAGAACCCCTACATTTCTCAGCCTGTTTTACCAAGCAGTGAAGGGCTTGAGCATCCCGGGGTTGGAGGACTTTGCCTTCATCCCCTCTTTGCCCATCTACACATTTTAAAGCAGTTCATTAACAAAGCCTGGTGTAATTATATCCCCTCCTTGTGCTGCTGTAACCTTCAACAGGCTCTGAATGGACAGGGTTACTGTGTTTGATCCCCATTTTCCCTCCGGCTCCACCCCCCCAGCCCCAAATTTCCTCTTCCCCACCTCATAAAAGGATTTTCTCCCCAAGGAACACAGTTACTATTTTACTGATGGGGTCAGGACCTTTCTTTTTTTTTTTTTTTTCTCTNTGGGTTGGGTTGGAAGGGACCTTAAAACCCACCCAGTTCCACCCCCTGCAATGGGCAGCGACACCTCCCACTAGATCAGGGGGCTCAAAACTATCCGAGTCTGGGTTGTTCCTCCCAAAATGCTTCAGTGGAGATGCTGGGCCTGATGCTCACCCCTATGGTGAGAGAGAACCCAAGCCATGCAGCAGTATCCTCGCGAAAAGGGAGGAAAAAAGCAAAAGCTTTTGTTTGCTATTGCTTCACTTTGTGTCCAGATGTGTGGGCAGATGTTGATAATTCACCTGATAGTGATGAATCCAGTGAAACGCTGCTGCACCCCAGCACAAGGTGGATTAAATGTACTTAAAATAGCACTTTTGAGTAATTTGTTGTCAAATTTTATTAAACCTTGTATGCTTCTTGCCTGTCTCTGAGCCCAGCAGGTACCCAGAGCTCTGTGCAGGCAGGAGGTCCCACTGCATGCTCACCCCAAACCCTGCCCTGGAGGAGCTGCAGGTTACCAGGTCCACCCACTCACTCATCTCTGGAGCACTGATTCAGCCCACGATGCCAGCCATGAGCAGAGCGAAAACGCTTTCCCTGCACAGGTAGTGGGTGTGTTGGCTAATCCACCCTCGCCCTCCAGCTCATCCTTTTCGGTATCCCATCTCCCTTATCTTCTCTTTCCATTTTGCTCATCTACGGCTCAGCGCTGCCTCCCCGCTCCCCACCCACCTGCCCTCTCCTCCAGAAAAGAGAAAAACCTGCATCCTTCACCTCTTGGTGTCTTTCCCTTCAACCTTGTGCATTCGGGCTTTGCTTGGTGTTTTTCAGCATGGGTTTTTCAAAGCAGCCTCAACCTTAGAACAACAACCAACCATGCTGGAAGAGACCCACTGGATCATCGAGTCCAACTGTTCCTATCAATCACTAACCCATGTCCCTCAGCACCTCGTCCACCCGTCCCTTAAACCCCTCCAGGGAAGGTGACTCAACCCCCTCCCTGGGTAGCCTCTTCCAGTCAATCTTACTTGTCAATCAGTAAAAAGGGCAGGCTGGGGCTTGGGGAGGGGGAGTAGAAGGATGCTGAATTTGGGTTCCCTTCTGCAGAGCCCATTGGGCCCCTCTGCCTGTATGCACACACTAAATTGCATGAGTAAAGTACATTTTTAACCCAATCCTATCCAAACTACTCAGCTCTGCAGCTTAGACACCTCTCCAAAACAACCTTGACTGGACCAGCCTAGGTACCTACCACTCCTTCCCATCCCTGTCTCCATCCCTTCATCTCTGCTCCCACCCTTCCTGTGGCCTGAATTTCAATCTGTGAAGCTGTGTCCCAGCCCCTAGAGGTAGGAGGTGATGCCTCCAGCCCTCTGTAGCCCATAACAAAGGAAAATTGTGGGGTTTGGCCTCAATAAGACACCCCCTCAGAAGCTACTAGGCTGATGAGGACTGACCCATCCTTGTGTCACATACCCCCTGTTCTCATCAGACAGGATGGGAAAGGGATGGGGAGTGAGTTTAGGGATGACAATTCAATGTGGCATCGCAGATTTTTCCAAAAGCTGCTCTGAGCATGGGCTGTTGGGATCCAGGAGAGTTATTCCGCCTTGATACCCTTCAAAATGACCCCTGCATCCCCTTCTTTACCTCCTGAGCCAGCCTGTCTGCCAGCAGAGATGCCAGAAGGGTGGATGTCTGGGGAGCAGGTGGCAGAAATCTACCCCAAAAACTTTTGCAGCCCACGTTAAAAACCCCACCTCTGCCTGCACCCACTGCAACCCCCAGAAACAGCTACTTCTGGCCCAAAATCACTCTCCTAATCAACAAATTATAGCAGCATAAACACCAAGGGAGGTACCTAATGGATGGGCAGCATGTGTTCCCTATGGAAAAACTGGGATAGGATGTGACAGGCAGTGCATCCGTGAGGATTATTTGATTATTGATGGCTTATTTAATAAACAACCCCCAAATATACAAGGAGGATGCTTTTCAAGTTGCCTTTTCCTATTCTCCACTTTGTTAAAACATTTGCTGGTTCCAGTCAGGAAATAAAATTCAACCATTTTTTCCCCTTTGCAACCAAAATAAACATCTGTTTAATTTAGAAACACAAAAGGTCTTTGTAAATCCACCGTCGCCCCAAGCTCCCCAAGACCCCTGTAACCTCATTTTCTTTTGAAATGGAAAGGGGGGAAAGTAAAGGTTAGAAAAAGAGCCTGCTCCTCTCATCACCCAGTCTCTCTTGCTGCATCTCTCCTTCTTCAGCCTTTCGAAAATGTTATTTTTCAGTTCTGAAATGAGCGCTCGCGCACCCTTGGTTGGTTCAGAAGGTGCACAGAGGTCTCAGCTGCGTGGATGCACAGCTCTTGCCAAAGGTGGGCTATAAAAAAACTAAGATAACTCAATCAAGGGGGTTTTTAGCCCTTCATTTAAGGAAAAACAATAGTTAGAATGTGAAAATAGTGCTTTTTTGTGGTAGCTG
The DNA here is from genome assembly GCA_013389865.1 of Piaya cayana. Lineage (NCBI taxonomy): Eukaryota > Metazoa > Chordata > Aves > Cuculiformes > Coccyzidae > Piaya > Piaya cayana. The sequence continues at coordinate 69,941 of WAAB01022443.1, forward strand.
TTTTTGGACCCTCAGAGCAGCCAACACCACTAGAGGGCTCAAAAAGTGTTTCAAGTGGTGCTGGTGCCTCCTCGTTTGAGCTTTCAGCAACCACTATCTTAAAACTGGCAGAGCTGCTTGTGCATCCCCCAATCACTCCAGAAAAAAAGTAGCTTAAAACCAACCAAACAAACAGAAAGATGAAGCTAAGAAGGTAGAAGTTATTTGGAAGGATTTTCCTACAGAGATGCCCCCAAGTCTCTTGCAACAGCATCTCTCACACATTTTAGATGCATTTGCAATTTCCAGGACATTTATATCTATTTCTAGTCTGTATTTTGGGTCTATATGCACCTGTAAAATATTGTTTCATATCAGTACAGCTTGTATGGGAGCTGAAGGATGAGAAGCTCCACATGACCTGGCAATGCGTACTCACAGCCCAGAAAGTCTGGGTTGCACCCAAAGCCGTGGGACCAGCACATAAGGGAGGGGATTCTTCCCCTCTGCTCTGCTCTGGTGAGACCCAACCTGGAGCCCTGTGTCCAGTTCTGGAATCCTCAGCACAGGAAGGACATGGAGCTGGTGGAGCATGTCCAGAGGAGGCCATGGAGATGATCCGAGGGCTGAAGCACCTGCTGCGTGAGGACAAGCTGGGAGAGTTGAGGTTGTTCAACCTGGAGAAGAGAAGGATGTGGGGAGACCTTAGAGCAGCTTCCAGTGCTGAAAGGAGCTCCAGGAAAGCTGGGGAGGGGCTCTGGATCAGGGAGGGCAGGGAGAGGATGAGGGGAAGCGTCTTCAATTGAAAGAGGGGAGATTGAGATGAGATTTTAGGAAGAAATCTTTTGCTGTGAGGATGAGGAGGCCCTGGCCTAGATTGCCCAAAGCAGTGGTGGTTGCCGCATCCCTGGAGGGGTTCAAGGCCAGGTTGGATGGGGCTTGGAGCCCCTGATCCAGTGGGAGGTGTCCCTGCCCATGGAGGAGTGATGCAACCAGATGGACTTTGAGGTCTAACCAAACCATTCTATGATTTTATAATTCATTCTATGATTCTAGTTTCCCTCCTCAGGAATGAATTCAGCTCCTGGGCTGGAGCAGCCCCACACTGATCCTCCTGCCATGGGCTGTGAGACCTCACTGGCTCCAGGCAGCTGCAGCTGAGAATTGATAATTATTTCTCTTGGGGTTTTTAAACTGCTTTCCCACATTTCTCAATGAAGAAAAAAAAAAAAAAGGGAGGAACAGAGTCTCCTGGTATTTTTCCATTGTGATATTTGGGTTTCAGGTTATAAAATACAGAGGTAAATGCCCCACAGGAGCAGAGCCGAGGGTATTTCAGCTCCTGCCATAAGGACCTGAAGAGAGGCTTCCAAGCAGGCAGAGATGTTGGGAGATGTTATTTCCACCCGTTTCCAAGCTGTCCTCTCTAATTGATATCTGCTCCTCCAGCATTCTCTGCCCCCTCTCGAATTGACCCTGTCATTTAGCTGATTCCCGAGGGTGGGCAGAGGCATTAAGAGCAAGCGGCGTCTCCCCAGGGACACCATTAAGCAGCAGAGAAGGGAAATGTGATCTTTAGTAGGGGCAGTGATGAGGGGGAAGCTGGACAGCAGAGAGAGTGAAGAGGAATTTCTCTGTCTTGGAAAAGTCAATCTTGCCCTGCTCAGCTCGTGTTCTTGCAACTGAGTTCAAGGTGCAACGTCTGGTGACCCTAAAATTCACCCCAGCCCAGTCTTAATCCAGGGTCATATTCTGTGATGCTCAAGCACCTTCACAAACAACAGTTAAAAAGCCTTTTTGGGCAAGAGTGCAAGTCCCAGAGAACATTTTGATGCCCAGCACATCTCTCCAAAGGGCCAGAATGGAAAATTGATGTGTGCAAACGTATTTGAACCATGGGTTGCTGTCCTGGAGGCAGCTCCCACCAGAGTATCCCCGTGCCAGGGGACCACGCTGTGTCTGGGGTGCAGGAAGGGGCTGGGCTACTCTCCAGCACAATCACGATGCTCTCATCAGAGGTCATGAGCAGCCAAGATGTTTCCTGCAATTCTTGTGAGCCCTGACCTGGCTTTCATTATCAAGCAAAGTCCTGATGTCTTCACCCACAGCAGACAGATGTCACTAACCTTCCCCGCTGAAGCTAGGCTGGGCCGCAGCATCCCCTTTACCCTGGTTTATCTGTCTATGGTTCTCATTTCCTTTGACATCTCAGGGTTAGCATGGAGCAGAAGCAGCTTCGTGGGGAGCGTCACAGCCTCCTGTGTCCTCAGGAATCGTGGTGATGTGCATGGATAACCTCATGAGATGCTGAGGCAGGACGGTAAAGCCTGCACGTCTCCAGCCAGCTCTGGAACAAACACCTAAGATAGTGAGGCACCCATTTCCCAGAGAAGCCGTGGCTGCCCCATCCCTGGAGGGGTTCAAGGCCAGGTTGGATGGGGCTTGGAGCCCCTGATCCAGTGGGAGGTGTCCCTGCCCATGGCAGGGGGTGGAACTGGATGGGCTTTGAAGTCCCTTCCAACCCAGACTGTTCTGAGTCTATGATTCTATGAGTTTATGATTCTATGATTCTACTCATTACCAAACAATCCTTGGTAAACTTAGGGTGTCTTTGCCCAGCAAACCCTGCAAACCTTGGTGTGGAGCTGGTGTGACCTCTTCTCTCCAGGCTGTTGGGATGCTCAATGTGAAACCATGGTAGTACCTCAAATCACCTCACCCATCCCCAGTTGGGTGTTGTGGCCCCTGCTACCCTCACCATGACAAACTGGCACCTGTGGAGGTGCATGCATCCCTTTTTTGGAGAGTGGAAACCCCAGAGCTGGCAATGAAGAGCTCCAATTAGAATCATAGAATCACAGAATCACCAGGTTGGAAAAGACCTACTGGATCATTGAGTCCAACCATTTCCATCAATCACTAAACCATGTCCCTCAGCATCTCATCCACCCATCCCTTAAACCCCTCCAGGGAAGGTGAATCAACTCCCTCCCTGAGCAGCCTGTTCCAGTGCTCAATGACCCTACTGCCCAACTGCAAACAGCAGAACCCATTCCATGCCAAACCACACAACCCCGCATAGAAACCAGTACAGCTCTGCTGCTGGCAGCTATGGTGCCTCTTGGGGAAGACTCAACACCTCAAAACAACCTCCATCCTTCAATAACCAACTGCATCCCTCAAGCCCTGAGGAGCTGCACTGCACCACTGCGTTACGCCCGGCACTGTGGCCTTGGCCCTGCAGTGCGAGCAGCTCGTCCTCGCCGCCGTTTTCCATCCTCCCTCTCCCTATTGTTTGCCAGAGCCCGGCCCTGACCCTGGGTATTTATAACCCCCTTTTCCGGCTCGGCATTGTGTGCCGGCAGCCCCGGCGCGCACCCCATGTCCTGGATGAGCTGTGGCTTGACTCCTCGCTTCCTCGCTTTCCTGTTTACGAGGCTCAGGAGGAGTTGTTCCTGGCCACTCCTTAGAGACCTCCATAAAATCCTATTTATCCTTCCAGCAGAGAGCGGGATGGTGGCTTGGGATGGCTCTGGCCAATCCATAAGATCCCCAAAATCTGGGAATAGCTGGATTGAGCTGGGATGCACTACTGTAAGGCACATCCTATCGCTATTGCCAATGAGTCACACACCTATCACTCTTGCAAATGAGTTTTGCACACAAACCACCTTGCAGATCCTGATGGGTTTGTCCCGAATCCAGTCACCGACTGCAGAGGAAAAATCTTTCCTGTCAATGGAAGAGCAGCTCCCACATTGTTTGCTTCCTCCAGGACAGGTACATTCTGCATCAGGCAATAAGATCTGGCCTGTCTCAAGTCCCTTTACCTCCCTGAAATGCTGTTTAACTCCAAAATAACATCCAGGCTCAGATTTGAGTCCAAAACCAGGTTTTTTCTTCTCCCCTTCAGCAGGCAGATGTTTGCTTCCCAGTGGTCCATGCCTTGGTGCAAGCAAGTCTTATGTGTGCTGAAGGAAGAACAGGAAAAAAAAGAAAAAAAGAAAGAAAAGGAAAAAAAATGCACTCTGCCCTGGTATCATGTGCAAAAGAGTTTATTACAGCAAAAGAGACCTTTTGCCTCAATACCTTTTATTGTTAAGGGAGGTGAATTAACTGTGCAGACAAAGAACCTTTGCTGGGGCATGGGTGTTGCCGAGAGTTCACAGGCATTTCCACCCCCCACCAGTGACCTCTGCGACAGAGCTGGGACAAACCACGATGGGATTCGGGCTTCTCTCCACTGCAGGGATATGTTTCAGGCTGAAAAAAAAAGGATAGATGTTTAATGAGAAAATGTGCATCAAGAAGATGTAAGAGCTTGACCCCAATTTGGGTTGCTTTTGCTTGAGTGGGTGGATGAGTGTGAGGGTCCCCTGCCCATCACCACAGAATCATGGAATCACCAGGTTGGAAGAGACCCACTGGATCATCGAGTCCAACCATTCCTATCAATGACTAAACCATGTCCCTTGGCACCTTGTCCACCCGTCCCTTAAATCCCCTCCCTCAACCCCCTCCCTGGGCAGCCCCTGCCAGTGCGCAGTGATCCTTTCTGTGATTTTTTTTTCCTAATGTCCAGCCTGAACCTCCCCTGGTGAAGCTTGAAACCATTCCCTGTCGTCCTGTCCCCTGTCCCTTGGGAGAAGAGCCCAGCTCCCTCCTCTCCACAACCTCCCTTCAGGTATTTGTAGAGAGCAATGAGGTCTCCCCTCAGCCTCCTCTTCTCCAGGATAAACACCCCCAGCTCTCTCAGACGTTCCTCATAAGGCCTGTTGTCCTGGTAGAGGGAGAAGTAAAAGACATTTTGTTCATGCTAGAACAAGGGTAAAATTGCAAAAAGGAGCTAAAACAACACTTTGCTTTGCTGAAAATAGGTTATGATGAGCAGCTGGGCAGAAGGTTGGTCCATTCCCACCGTCATCCTCTCTGCACTCCACAGGGGGATGATTTATCTCCATTTTTTCCCATTTACTTTTGGCCTAAATGGCAATATTTCTAACTATGGTTTGCAAAGGTTACCCACAGGGTAACCCATCCAGCATCTGTTGTCCCCTCCCACTGCCCCAAACCCCCCACTGCAGTCCCAGCAGCGGGAATTAAACAAAGCCAAACACGGACCCTCCCAGCGTTAATCTAACCCTTGCAAAAGCTGGGTGGAGCGAGCACTCCAGGAAACTCTCATTCAAAGCCATTCATTAGTCAAAACGCTGTATAAATGATTATCTTTGCTGCCGGTTCCCCAGCCCTCAACCCCTGGGTCCAGGTGGGGACGTCAATCCCCACGTCTGCTCATCATTGGAGGAACACAAGTCTTTTTTTTTTTTTTCTCTCCCGCCTCCATGCAAACAGTGGCGTGCAAACAATAGCCTTGCGTCAGCCCCCAGTCCTACCACCCTGGCTCTTGAAACATCAATATTTGTGTTTTTTTCCTGGTGCTGACCCAGAATTCCCCCTCAAAATCCCACCTGGAGCCCCGGCTGAGCTGGCAGATGTGCAGAGCCCACAGCTGTCACTTAACACTTATTCTTTATCTGGTTATAACAGGCATGGCAAATGCATTTCCAGATGTTTCCTACTCCACAGCCCATCCCAAGGTTTTTTTGGGCTGCCCACTCACAGAATCACAGAATCACAGAATCACCGGGTTGGAAGAGACCCATCGGATCATCGAGTCCAACCATTCCCACCAAACACTAAACCATGTCCCTCAGGACCTCATCTACTCATGCCTTAAACACCCCCAGGGAAGGCGAATCAACCACCTCCCTGGGCAGCATATTCCAATGCCTAATGACCCTTTCTGTAAAAAACTTCCTCCTAATCTCTAGCCTAAACCTCCCCTGGTGGA
>WAAB01022444.1:0-28616 GCA_013389865.1 Piaya cayana
CTGTGATTCTGTGATTCAGTTCTACATCTGATAACATGAGTGTACTGAAAATTCATCACTTTTGTTGGTATAACAAAGAAGCAGCTCACAGGAGCTACATATTTTTCTTCAAGTAAATATTCACTTTCACTTCTTTTCTTTTTAGGGTATATGTGCATTTGGTGCTGTGATTATGAATATGTAATTAACATATCTTGCTATCAAGGTGTTTTTCATTTGCACATCTCTGCAGAAAAAAAAACAGACGCATGAAGGCACAAGCTCATTTGGCAATTTCAGCTACAGTCCTTTTGGGGCTTAGGTGTTTCATATTCACAGTAAAATGTGATGTTTTCCAAATATTTCAGCCCAAGGGTGCATAACTTTTCTCCATGCTCCCTTCCCATCAACTTTTTAAACTGAAAACATTATGAAGGCAGTATGGTTCTGAGAATTACCTGTATATTACCAAAACTGCGCAGTGAGTTCACAGCCACTGGCTTGGGAATCAAATCACATCACAGGTTGCATTTGGGTCCTGGAATTGCCGCAAATTTCACAGGCAACATTCCCAGACACTTTCATTATGTGTTGCTTTTCCCATCAGTAAAATGAATACAGATCATATCAGATGCTTCCCAGGACCACTGAGATGACTGGTGTTTTGATGATGGTGAAATCTCGGTAGATGTAGCCAGACAAGCACAGAGTATCATTATTACATTTTATGACCAAATAAACCCTTCAGCTTAGAGTTAGATTTCAGCAGACTTTTAGGCAACAGACTAGAAAATTAAAAAAAAACCCAAAAACAAAAACCAAAATCCAAGGACTAAACAGCAAAGAATGCTCATCATCTTTTGTTAGAATAGGTGTTTAAGGAAAAAAATTACTTGGTTTAACAGTCAGAAAAAACAGGTGGATTCATGTACAAGACACTAAAGTTAAAACAAACACCCATGCAGAAGAATATAATTCCATCTTAAGCAACTTCCTTGCCTTCCCTGGAGCTGGATAACGGCATAATTTGTCACAAAGATTTAAAAACAAGAATGCTTTAGTGAATACAAAATATTCGTTATTCTCTTATTTGGGATAACTTTTAAGCCATCATTCCCCTGACTAGTTTACAGCTTTGCAGCTTCTAGTATAAGGAAGGAAAGGCTTTTCTACAACACTAAGTTGTAAAAACATGATTGCTGCATGGTTTCTCATAACAGATCTCTTTTCTGGTGGACAAATCATGTTATTTCATTGAGGACTAAGAAATGAACCTTAAAAATCTGCCGTGGAATCTGCTATTTATCTTGTATTTACTAGCTTGCTCTTGTGAATGCATTTGCTAGTTTTGTACTAAGAAAAAAAAATCTGTTCTATGCATTTTTGCAGTAAGGGGTCCTGGAATAAAAAACTTTCTGTTTCTCATCACTGTTGCTTCCACCAGCTTGCTTTTGCTGCTGTAATAATCTATAGCAGTCCAGCAGAAGACTTCCACCTACTGCAAAATAATGCAAGAGTACTGCTGGTCTACATTCACAATATTATATGACAAGAATCTTTATTTCTGAGCATGCTGACAAAAATGCTTAAGCTTGTGCTCTTTAAATAAAGAATAATAATTACTTTAGTACATAATGGGAGCTACTTTACATTGTATTATTTTCCTCTAAAATTATGGCTAATGTTTATGTAATTTCTGGAGATGTTCTTAACAGGTAACTGTGGATAAACTGAGACAACAATGTCCATAGAGATTGATGTCATAGTTGTGGTGAGATCAGTGCCAGGAATGAAAGATTAATTTCATTATTGTTCTGAAAATCATCCTTGCAATAGTTAGGTCCCACTTAATTCCTTTTTTTGGTGCCCTTTTAAAATCTGGTGTCATAATAAGGTGCAAGCTTTGTTAGTCCATATTCCCTTTTCACGTAAATTTTTAAAGATAAGCGACAAGATAGATTCTTAGTGTGGTGTGTTTCAGCACTAAAAACAGTGAGAGTGGTGCTTTGCTGATAAGACCAAATAAACAATAAATACACAATATATTGTATATTTGTTACCAACTGCCCCATCCTGGGTAAATTACATGAACGAGAAATGCTTTCCTGTCTGAGAGGTCTGTCTGCTTTCTCCCAATTCTTAGTTATCTGTGATCAATCAACAGTTATTTCATATTTATTTTCAAGGTCCTATAACAACAATTTTAGCCTTAAAGAAATTAAAAAAAAAAAAGAGAAATTATCTTCATGCAGTAATTTACTGTTGGATAGCTTAGATATGCGTGCTTTAAGATGAGGCTTTTCTGGAGAGATCACTTGATATTGCAAGACATAAACCACAGTTCAACATATTTAAATCAGAGATACATACACACATCTTAAACTTTAAACTAAATTTTCCTTAAGGTCCAAAGAGTAACTCATTGGTATAACTTTATACATTCATTTTAAAAAATGAATTAATTTCACTTATTATATCCATTGTAAATCACACCCAATATAAACAAAATAAGTCTGCTAGAAGAATTTCTCTTACTAACCCATGAAAATTTTGAGGATAATGAACTGCAGTACAAATGGTGAACAGAAAGTGGATAAATATGGATAACATAAGCTGCAAAAACACATGGAACATGATGGTTTTATGCTGAAAACCTGCTGCTTCAGAGCTAAACATCACCCCACCATCACTGGATTAACTGACCCTGTGTTTAGTTAAGTATGACACTTTGTGGGACTAAAATAGTCTTTCTCATGAGAACTTGGGAATGGAATCTTCCTTCAATAAAACATTGAATGATTTGTAGAGGAATCTCAACAATTTAAGACAGCTGAACAACATGGACAGGGCACAGGGAATAGAGAGGGAAATGGAACAGTCTTTTTTCTCTTTCACTTTGTCCAGCGAAACACAAAGCTGTTTTTTTTGTTAGCCTTAATGGTAATTCAGGTTTGGTTCCTGCTGCTGTTCCATACAGAAATCACATACAACACAGAGATAGGACTGGACCCTTCTTTCTTCCCTCCCCATCTCCACATACCATCTCCCCTCACCCCACTCCTTAATTTGGGTCTATAGCAAGAGATACAAGCCTGCTCAGGCTAATAGCAGCACCAGACTAATACTCCTTTCCCCTTTCCCCTCTCCATCCTAGCTAGGAGTAGCTGCAGCTGGATGTGGCTCTTCCTGGCTTGCTTAATTCTCAAACATCCACTCCCTTACTATTTTAAGTGGAAGAGACCCTCCCACATACTACTTGAATAATCACTCTGGTTCTTTCCAGCCTGATAGTTACACGACCCTTTTGAAAGCCACTGAGATGCTTCTGGAAGTCCTGGATTATCTACATGCTAAGTGCAGTTGGGTTGCAGTAACAAGTTATTTGTCAACAAGTACAGTTTGGCAGCAAGTATAGTTTGTCAATAAATACAGCTAGCAGTAAACTGTGACATATCCAGACTGAACTTATTGTTTTCATCAAGTCGTTTCTTTTAGCTCAAACAGATAAAATACTTCTAACATAGCTTCTAGTGTCCTCAGAACTTGTATCACATAATGTGTTTTGGCATCTGACCATAACATAAAAATGTTCTGGGATAAGATTGAAAATAAGTATCTCAAATAAAGATTCTCCCTTCAAAGAACAAGTGTGTAAAGTCTTTTTAAAACAAATCTGGTAAGTAGATTACAAACCATGGCTTGATTTGAAAACAAGGGGAATTCTGCCTTGGTTTACAGAGTTGAATTCAGGCAATCAGAAATTCCCAGGCTTGAAATACAACAGAAGATAAATTGCTAAGAAATTATCTAAGCTATCATGCTTTTGCACACTGTTACACAAAACACCTTTTGCAGAGTAAACATGCAGTCTGCATGGCAGATTCAGGTCAGGCAGAAGGTTATTTCTAAAGCTATAGAAGAGAAGGCAGAGAGATACTCAGTCCTCTGTCAAAACACACTCTGATGTAACACAATGGCACTAGGGTCTATCTATGTTCATAGCAGATATAAACTGTTCTATGAAGGGACTTGATATGGCATAGTGTCTGCATAGATGTGAACTGTGCTCCAAGAGATGCATCTATTTATTCTGATAACTCAGATGCTGCAGCCATGTAGCCTCCACGTACCTCTGACCAGATCCTCAACCTCTCACTCATGCTGCTGCTGTCTCCCTGACCTAGTTTTAGGCATGGCAAAACTTGATTCTTCATACCTGCCAGAAAGTTGCTTGGGTTTGGACATTTGCTAGAAGATTCAGACAAAGCTGGTGCTTACTCTCTTGGCTTGAGCAGAAAGCCAAAGCTTTGAGGTTTTGCAATTTACCATCATCTAATTAGAAGGTTTAGGGAACTTTTTACTCAATCTTGTTCATTTTCAAAGAAAGTCTAATTGTCTTCAATGTAGGATGACTCAAATGAACACAGCAGGATTTCATTGTCACAGCCTCACATCTTCTTCAGCACAGAGTCTCAACAAATTTCTCTGTAAGCTTTTGAAAGAAGGTAATTATAGCTATTTATACACCAAGCAGTTCACTTCTTGCCTTTCTTCTTTCCATATCACATATGTGATACTTCTGCCTTGGTCTCTACGCTTGATCTCTTTTTCTGAACAATGCACAGTGAAATTGTCCACATATTTAAATTCTTGTGTGACCTTAAATGTATAATTGCTTAAATTTCAAATGAGATACTACTTAGAAAAGAGCCATCTGTTCTCTTGGAGGAGTGTGACAATGTGTCAACTTCAAATCTAAATTCAGATTTTGTTAAAGTGAATACTATGCTGGTGATAGGTGTTAATTAAGGTTATTGATAAAAGCAGCACTCTTCCATAACCACAGATTAGCTGCAATGCTGAATAAGGAACCAGGGAACAGATCATGCATCTCAGTGTTAATAGGCATGTCAGGACTGGGACACCAGGATACAATAAAGATCTCAACTCTTACTCATTACTTCCCCTTCCAGTCTTTGCTCTCTTCATCACACAGGACTACATGTGACAGAAAATTTAGGATATTGTAGAAAGAAGTTGATTATAATTAGATGATGGAATTTTACTTTGGTGATGCCAACAATATAGAGCTGCACACCTCTGCTGTATACAGGCTATACTGGGTCACACAATGTGCATGCACTGAAATTTCATTACCTTATCTTGCGTTCCAGAGCAAACTTCAAATACTTCAATCTTCAGAGACAGCATTCACTGTGTTATTATACGTTATACTAGGAAAAACTAGGAGCAGTGAGACTGACTTACTTGCACAATAAAACAGAGAAGAGGAGCCCTAAGATACCACTTGAGGCTAAGTATATTGTTCTTAATCTCAGACTAAGTTGTAAATATAACCAGTAGATGGCTGCACTTCTGTGTTTAAGCAGCCACGCTATCGCTTAAGGTTGGGCCTCTGACAGTCTTGCTAAAAAACTATGTGTGTTTCAAAACCAAACCCAAACAATTACCAAAGCACAGAATCATACTAAGCACCCTCAATTCAGGACAAAGTTCCATTTACTTGAGTAGAACAATTTCCTTTAAAAATAATTTTCATTCAAGCATAGTGATATTGGTAAAGTTTTTGTGCTGGTAATTTTTTTGTTTGCATGGGAACTGTGCCTTCACCTTATACTCAGAAAAAACACCCAGCTCTGAAAAACATTTTCTTTGAGGTCATGTACAAGAACCTAAGGTTATTACATTGAGAAGGGTTGGGGAGGTTTAGCTACTGACTAGGCAAAACATTTTTTTAGTTGTTCCAAGGATCTATTAATTTATCAACATCTTACAAATCTAACTAGGCCTAGTTACTGAATAAGCACAGTACAAACATCCCAAGAACAGTACTTTTATCTGTTCACAAAGTCATTGCACACTTTTGATCATCTATTTAAATAATCAGGTCTCACATCTCAGTTCCTACTCAGAACCTGAGAACACTCCTATACTGAGATATTTCAATTTCTATTTGAAGTATTTCTTTGGGAGACTGTGCCTATGTCCAGGTTCTGGGGACAAACGGCACTTCTCATAGCTTCTTCAGTTGTCATTGACAACACTTCTTAGCGCTGAAGAATCATGAATTGTATTGAATTTCATCTAGGGAAATTTAAATGAAACTGAGGAGGTAGAAGTCTTAAATCAACCCTTGTTTGTTCATTTATATTTCCAACTTCGTTGAACCTGACAGAAGAAAATTCAGGGTTTTCCATTTACTAATATTGCCTACACAGAGTACACATAACAGCTAGAGCTGACCATTGTTAGGATCTGGTACTAACAAATAACTCAGCTGTACAAAAAGCAGAGGATTGAGCCCAAGGTGAAAATAGTACAAAAAATTAAAAGCTGTCATGTATACATCAACTGTTACTTATTTTCCAAAGAAAATCTGGTTTTAGTCTACTATTTCCTCTTACTGCAAAGAGCTACTGATATTTCATTTTGTGTACACTCTCAGTTGAGATGCTAAGTGAAAGTATAAGTTTATATTAAAAATGCATATTCAAGAAATCATTACAGCATTTGAAGAAAAATCCAGGGGTAAGGAAAATTTAGCAGAACTTAAATAAATCCCACACAAAGTAAAATAAAAACAAAGAAAAACATTTCTCCAGAATTGACAAATGAATGCATCCTATTTAAAAAAATAACATTTTCTGATTATCTTAAGGTAAATAAGGAAGACATATTAGACACATATGCTGCAAAAAGTTATTTATTAAAGCAAACTATTTCCTTTTCTTAATAAAATATATGTGCTAATCACCAGAAAACACAATGTCATCAAGAAAAATAGGTTTGTGCTTACATATAATTTTTACTGTACAAGTTTTGTAAAGGAAGTGCATAAAGTTGCATAGATTTCACAATGCTCTACTATTACTGTCTAAAACAGCCCATCCTCCTGAAATTCTTCAGTATTATTAGGAATGCTTTGGTTTATACTGTATATAGTAGATAGAACAATACAAATAAAACAATAATTACATTTTGTAACTTACTGCTGATCTTCAAGTTAAAAACATACACTTGGTTTACAAGCGAGGATAAATAAGCCTAACCCTTCTTCTCTGAACAAGGTACCACAGTTTCAGAACTCTACAAAGTTTTCCATCATTCCTTTTCTTGCTTTCATCTGCCAACATTTTAGATATTAAAATTCTGAAAGATATCTGCACCTTCAAGCCAGTTCTGAAAACAGGATAGTCCTTTATCTCTGATCTGCTTTCTTCCCTTGTCAGTAATGACTTCTCCAGTTTGTTTCACAATCACCAGCTTAGGAATTGCTGTTATGTTGTATTTCTTCTTCAGATCACTGACGGGGGAAAAATTGAAAATAAAACACACAATTAGGAAACATTTTAAGGAAACTCCTCGTCTTTCATAAAGGATACTCTGGACAGGACGCATGGAAGAGCAGAAGTGATGAGAGCCTGGGATTCCTCAGAGTCTGAAGTAGAGTACCATGTAGCATAGGGAAATGAACAAGGCTGCAGCTGGTAGTTTATGTGGTGAAACTTAGCTCAGGGAGATAAGAAAGTTGCAGTACTCTTCCTGTAACTGCTCTTCACTGCCGCCTGCAGTTTCCACAGGAGCAGAGATGACCCTCAGAGACTATAAAGAGGTCTACATAAGGAAAGCGTGAAACATGCCTCTACCTTCTTTTTACTAGTCAGCAACAGATGTCTTCTGATCCTTTTTTACTGGATAGGAAGAGGATCTCACCTAAATTAGCATTAGACATTTATTCACGTGTGCCAATCCCACAGAGCTGCTTCCTATAATTTCCATTAAAGCACAATGCATAATCCCTCAGTGTAAGCAAAAGAGACTGAAGACATGCCTTAAAATTCCTCAGTGAAACAGGCTTTCTACAAACAGACACATAAGCAACTGAAATATGTGGAACAAGGGTCACTTGTCTAGGTTGTCCAAAAATAAAATTTCAGTTCCTCTTCTGTCCATCACACAGGCAATAGTGGTCATTTCTCTGTTAAAAGATGGGATAATCCAGATAGGTTACAAATAACTTGGTCTTTAATAGCTTACTGTTTTATAACAAAATATAGTTAAAATACAGTTTAAAAATTTAAAAGTCATACAAACAGCCAGACACAAATGGGAAGACAATAGATAGAGTGTAGCCCTGAAGAGAAGCACTAGGGTGTGTTGGTAAATCAGTAGCTCAACACAAGCCAGTATTGTGCATTTGTAGCCAGAAAGCCAAGTCCATCCTGGGTTGTATCAAAATCGTGAAACAGCAGGTTGAAGGAGGTGATTCTGCCCCTCTACTCTGCACTCATTAGACCTCACCAGGAGTACTATGTTCAGTTCTGGAGTCCTCACCACAGGAAGACCAAGGATCTATTCAAGCAAGTTCAGGAGGGCCACGATGATTTGAGGGTTAAGACACCTCCCATATCAGGACAGGCTGAGAGAGTTGGTCTTGCTTAGCCAAGAGAAAAGAAGGCTCCAGGGAGACCTTACAGCAGCCTTCTATCACTTAAAGCACATCCATCATACCTATAGCAAAGATGGGGAGGGGTTCTTTATCAGGGTGTGCAGCAACAGGATGAAGGGTAACAGTTTCAAGCTGAAAGAAGGTAGATTTAGATTAGATATTAGGAAGAATTTTTTTACTGGAGGGTGGTGAGGCACTAGCACAGGTTATCCAGAGAAGTGGACGGTCCACCTCTGGAAGTGTTCAAGGCCAGGCTGGATAGTGTTTTGAGCAACCTCATCATATAGATGAGTTCAAAGAGACAAGTAAGGCACATATGAAAGGAATACATGAAGACTGAAAACAAATAAAAAAATACGACATACTAAACTGTTTCAGTTGAGCGTGACACAGGCAACAGAAATGGCAAGGTGAAAAACATTTTCAAAGAAAAGTTTATGACACAGTTTGCTTCTTAAAGGATAAAATGAAGATAAGAAATAAAGCATGTCCTGATTATGGCTGGGATAGAGTTAATCCTCTTCCCAGTAGCTCCTGTGTTTTGGATTAAGTATGAGGATAATGTTGATAAATGATGGGTGGCTACAGACCAGAGGCCATATAGTGAGTATCTCCAAGCACTGAACAGCTTATGCTATATGAAATAAAGGCACCTTACCATAAGGCCTCACAGCTTTGCACGTACACACCACAAATACAAAGGCATACATAGGCTCAAAGTTTCTGCTGTAATGCTTCTCTTGTTTCTCACTGGTAACTTTTCTTTGGTAGACCTTGAGTTGTAACTTTGTAGTCTATTGAGTTAGAATGCTCACATAGTGGTTTCTCATGGGAAAGCATAAGATTCATGTAACTAACTGATTGCTTGTTGCTAANCAGGATGAAGGGTAACAGTTTCAAGCTGAAAGAAGGTAGATTTAGATTAGATATTAGGAAGAATTTTTTTACTGGAGGGTGGTGAGGCACTAGCACAGGTTATCCAGAGAAGTGGACGGTCCACCTCTGGAAGTGTTCAAGGCCAGGCTGGATAGTGTTTTGAGCAACCTCATCATATAGATGAGTTCAAAGAGACAAGTAAGGCACATATGAAAGGAATACATGAAGACTGAAAACAAATAAAAAAATACGACATACTAAACTGTTTCAGTTGAGCGTGACACAGGCAACAGAAATGGCAAGGTGAAAAACATTTTCAAAGAAAAGTTTATGACACAGTTTGCTTCTTAAAGGATAAAATGAAGATAAGAAATAAAGCATGTCCTGATTATGGCTGGGATAGAGTTAATCCTCTTCCCAGTAGCTCCTGTGTTTTGGATTAAGTATGAGGATAATGTTGATAAATGATGGGTGGCTACAGACCAGAGGCCATATAGTGAGTATCTCCAAGCACTGAACAGCTTATGCTATATGAAATAAAGGCACCTTACCATAAGGCCTCACAGCTTTGCACGTACACACCACAAATACAAAGGCATACATAGGCTCAAAGTTTCTGCTGTAATGCTTCTCTTGTTTCTCACTGGTAACTTTTCTTTGGTAGACCTTGAGTTGTAACTTTGTAGTCTATTGAGTTAGAATGCTCACATAGTGGTTTCTCATGGGAAAGCATAAGATTCATGTAACTAACTGATTGCTTGTTGCTAAAGGAGAATTGTCAAATCAGCTTGCTAAACAATAGCCTGTATTAATCGGGTAAGGTGTGAGAATCCCTTATGGACTTCAATAAACTGGTTCACTTGGATCATAATGGTCTCTGCATGATGCCCCTATTCCTCCGTCATTTAAACATACTGTTTTAGTTGTTGCCAGGTAATGTTAATGCCTAGCTGAGAAAGAGTAAATTTTCTTCTGAGCAGATGCTGGTTTTCAGATTTAGTATGAGAATAATGTTAATAATGTGCTGAGGCTTTTAGTTGCTGCTAAAAAAAGACTAATAACTTTTTTCCCTGTTTCCCAAGTTTTTCAGGTATACAGGTGCACAAGAAGTTGAGAGATGCACAGCCAGGCAGCTGACCTAAGCCAGTCACAGAGGTATCTGATGCTATGTAACAATGTGCTTAGTATATAAACAGGAATTTGGTGATGGGCCCGGGCTTGCTAATGCATGATAACTGTTTGGGACAAGCCAGGCAATGGATGGTTGGGTGGTGAAAAATTGCACTGAACTGTGCATGACTTGTTTTGTATACTCTTTATTATTACTATAATATCTTCCTTTGTAGTTTTAACCTGGTGTATCTCAACCCACAAGATTCATTTCATTATAGATTTTCCTCCCTATCCCACAGAGCAGGAGAGTGAACAAGTGGCTACGTGATATTTAGCTGCCAGCTGAGGATAAACCATGACAGTATGGCACATGGTTCTATCTCTCTAGAAAGATACTTTCTATGCATGAAATTCACCACTTGGTAGGGTGATGTTTCAATGCAAATGACAAAGTAAAATTCAGGATACAAATAAGCCAGAAAAAAAGCTGATTTTGAGACTAAGACTTATCACTAGTATTGAAAACAACTTTCTGGCATGAATTTTATTAATTCATAACTGCTCATGCAGAAATCATGTAAAAGACTATCACTTCATACCACTTGAATGACAAACAAGAGGGGTGGAAGATGAATTTTACTGGCTCAGTGGAAAACAAAATAGCTTGAGATGCCTAACACCAGCAGCAATCAGACAGAGCAGTAGGAAACTGAAGGGAATTTGCTGAAAACTAGTTAGACTGGAAACTAACACTGCTTTCATAAGGGGAATGAATACGCAGCTCATGCACTCCAGCAAACACCTTGTTTACACACCTTCTGGGCCAAAGGTTGCTTGCATCAAACTAGACCGAAGCACACTCAGAATCTGCTCTCATTTGTGCATAGCTTGTAAAATGAATGGACCTGAAGAAGGACCTGTAGCAGTTCTGCTGGTAATGGTGCTTAATCCCTGTGTACATGTGTACAGGTGCTTATAAAACCAACTTTAAAAAACCTGTTAACATCCTTTCCTATAGGGATTTCAAATCCTGTGACTCACCTGTACAAACTACATTATGTGCCATGAGACCAACTCCAATGACAACTCATTAAATCATTAACCATAAATAGAAACATCATATGTGCTACAAAGGCAAACTCAATTGTCTTTTAGTAAAATACAGTGATGCAACTAAGGACATCCTTCAAATATCAGTTGCCTAGCTATTCCCAGGTAAACGTAATGGCACATAGAGTGCCTTACTGACTAGGAAAACCTAAGGTCAAAACAAACAAAGTAGAAGAGGACACTGTAATAAAAGGTAAATATGGAGGCTGAACAATTAACTTTTGTACAGACATGGGGAGTCTTTTAGTTAAACCCTCTGAGATATCAGACCATGGCCATGCAGATTATAACATGAGAGGGGCAACCTTCATTTGCATGTGAAATAACAAAAAGATGAAATTAGGACTGAGGCAAACTGGAAGTCATTGCTATTGGCAGGTCTGCAGATTCTTAAGAGAAGGCTGCATGGAAGTTTCTGAGTGCACAGATTTTATATTACTAGGTAGTATTGGCATTGGCTGAGATGGAGGTAATTTTCTTCATAGCTGTTTGCATGCTGCTGTGTTTTAGATTTGTTACCAAAACAATGCTCATAACATCCAGCTTCTTGAATAGTGCTGAGACAGCACCAAGGCCTTTCTCTTACTGCCCCACCAATGAGTAGGTTGGGGGTGCAGAAGAAGATGGGAAGGGACACAGCCAGGACAGCTGACCACAAACTGACCAGAGAGATATCCTATATCAAAACGACACTGTTGCTCAGCAATAAAACTGAGGAAATGAGGAGGAAGGAACAGACCTCTGTAGTTAAGGCATTTGTCTTCCCAAGCAAACATTACACATGATGAAGCCCTTCTATCCTGGAAATTGCTTAACATCTGCCTGCCTATGGGAAGTAGTGCATGAAATGCCTCATCTTGTTTTATCCATTAAACTGTCAATATCTCACCCCACAAGCATTCTCACTTTCACCCCTCAGATTCTGTCTCCATCCTACTGAAGCAGGGAGTGACGCATCAGCTGGGTACAGCTTGGCTGTCCACCAGAGCTGATGTACAACATAGGTGGGTGTTTTTATTTAAGGATTTAAGATCTATACACAAGATACAGACAACATGGGCCAGTTAATATCATATTGGAAACATAAATGTAGTATTTTGTACACTTGTGTAATGCAATACCTGAAAATATTTGAGTTTTAACAATTTTCACTTGGAAGTGCTTCCACTTGAAACTGAAGGGCACCTTGCTATTCTGCTTCTAGCACTTTAGCCTGTAATATACAGTTATACACCTATTGTTTCTTTCTCCAAAGTGTTTGTTGAGATTCTGGAACAGCAGTCTAAAAAGACTTAAGAACAGGTTAGCTGTCAACTGCTCAGATAGTTTCACCCTGTCTTCCTGGCAGCCTGTAAGTACTACCAGCCTGTAGTGGGCATTGACACACAGAATGACACGTCTCACAGCAGGGCTCAGTATATACACAGAAGTATCTCTTGTATATCATAACTAAAACATCAGCCCCCATTTAGTGGCATTTGTTGTTGACATGTTCTGCTGTATACCTGCTCTTCCACTACACTATTCCCTTTCTCCTCATAGTGCTCACTTCCTACTACACTGTCTTCATGGACACCTGCAAGGATCAAAAGGTTGTGCCTCAGGCAGCAAAAATCCACATTAAAGTTGGAAAAAGTCAAGGCATCAGGAGCACTATTTCCTGTTAGACATGCTGCAGACAGCATGAAGTAGTAAACATGTGGTCCCACCTCAAGGAAAAAGTCAAGACTTATGGCATGGTAGATTCTTCAGATCCTGATATGAATTCAACATTTTGCTTCCCTGCAGTTATGTGCAAAGCATTACACTTCATACACTGTAAGTAAGAACACAGGCTATTTCTTAACAAGACAAAATTTACCTGCAAGAAATTCCAGGCTTCTGTTTGTAGCATGTGTTTCAGATGGCAAATACAAAATTGGCTTATTGTGCCTAGAAGAGACCTTAGCCCATGCTGCAATTATGTATCTTAAACACTGAAGTCACTAGCTAGAGTATTCTAACTTCATGGAAAATATTGAAATGCCTTCTTTACACTGTCCATGAAAGAGCAACCAATTTTGTACTTCAAAAAATGTTAATGAATAATAAAAGTTTATTATTATGTGCATATTAATATTAATAAACAAATTATTCATTTATATTAGTCAATTTTAAACTCATATTCATAGCTAGAGAGTGTATCTAGCCAGAATTATAGTTTGGTTTAGTGAACATCTGTCTACCCTAAGTCTGTGATTAATCACTAGTATCATTGAAAATGAACTACCAGTTAATTCAACCTAAGCATCCTGAAATCTCCATACAACCCTTTATTGTCATATGCAAGAAACAACTTCAAAACCATTGCCTTTTCATGTCTCTCTGCACTTTGTTCTTCAGTAAGCCACTTCAATGATAGGACAGAACAAGAAGTGCTTCTCTACAGGATTCCAAAGGGCGTTACGGACTGCCCCAGAAAAGCCAATTAAGCTATCTGTACCTCCATTACTCATGACTTGGGCAAGAGCAGAGTCAGAAATAGACCCCTAATCCACAGAGGTTGCATTCCCATGTAAACTGTAAGCTGTATGCTTCCCATGTAAGGCTGTAAGCGCATTCCCATGGTGTATGCCAAAGAGATTTCTGGATGCAATTTCAAGTACAATGTTTCCATTAGGAAATTTGCCTGAATTCTATGAAGATTAGTATTAATATGTTACCAAATACAAATGCCTGGGGAGCCTTTGGAGAACTATGGAAAACAATGTTGCTATTTCAATACATTTTTAAGTCAGTATAAACTACTATTTAAAAGGCCTGACATTAATTGGTCACTCACATCCAGGAATGTGCCAAGAACAACTAAATAATTCCTGGCTTTGGGTTGTTTGCTCTTGAGGTTCTCAGACTGCACAGACACAATAAGATTAGTAAACCTGCTTTACATCAAGTGAGTAGCTAAGGTGTTTCACAGGTCTATCCCAGACAGTGCACAGGGGTGGATCTACAGTTAAAAGAACACTGGAGGTTACCAGAAGCATTAAAATAGAGTGTCAATTGAACAAATCTTGTAAATGAGTCACACTAATTCCTTTATCTTTATGTCATCTGTAACAATTTTTTTGTGCAGTCTACTATATTTACACACTGGGGGGGGGTATCCTTTTATCAGTATTTACGTGTATTTTGTCTCCCATCATAGGCATTTCAGTAGTCCTAAACATCTTATCTGTGCTCTTGTCATCCCAATCCATAATTCCTGCTATGAGCTAAACCATATTTCTGACAGTTGTCCAGAGGAGTCTGTACACTTAACTTAAATTATTAAAACTGTTCTTGACAGCATCTTCCACACTGTTACTTAAAAACAGCCGCGTCCTTTCTATTTGTTGTTTTGCTGAGCAAGCTGTCTATAGAAATGCGCCTTTAGAAACTTAACATCACAAGAATTTTACATCTCAGTTATTGTGTGCATTTGTCACAGCTGAATTTCAGCTGTTATTACATTTCTTTTTACCTAGCTTGCCTGTATGTCTGAAACTGCTCATAGTTTTCTCCATTGTTCTCTTTCAGCTGAGTTTTGCTACTCATTCATTGCCTTTTTTTCCAGATCATCCATAAGTACTCAGGACTGGTGAGACTGACTGCTCCTGTGTGCAGTTCTGGGCCCCTCACCATAGGAAGGATGTTGAGGCTCTGGAGCGAGTCCAGAGAAGAGCAACAAAGCTGGTGAAGGGGCTAGAGAACAGGTCTTATGAGGAACGGCTGAGAGAGCTGGGGTTGTTNATGAAACAACCTCGATAAGAGCTACTACTGCACTAAAATCCACTCGATTCTCATTTGCCGTTAGTTTGATTTTGACAGACTATTTTGACAGACTACTAATACTCGAGGTCTCCACTAATCCTTCCTCACGGACCTTTTAAATCCTGAATTACTTACGCAAAACCCTAAGGCACGCGATGTTCCTCGCAGTCGCGACGGGCTAATCCCGAGCGGGGAGGGACCAGGAGGTGCAGAGGGACAGGGGGCACCGGGGGAGGCGGATGTAGTGGCAGCGAGGGCAGACCCGCCGGTACTCACTGCTTGTAGGGGTCGTGGAAGGGCAGAGCCAGCCAGTCCCCGTGCATGGCGCGCATGTACCCCGACATCTCCTCGGCGCTGCGGTCAGAGGAGATGAAGACGACCTCGAAGGGGGCGGGGGGCTGGGTCTCCTCCAGCAGCTCCGTGTAGAAGTCGCAGAGGACAGGGGTGAAGTCGCGGCAAGGCGAGCACCAGCTGGCGGAGAAGTACAAGCCCACGACCTTGTTCTGCAACGCCTCCTCGGGGTCCACGCTGCGTCCGTCCCTGCTGACCAGGACCCTCCCGCTGAACACATCCACCATACTGCCCCAGCCCCGCGCCCACCAGACCCCTCCTCGCCGCCCATCCCGCCCCGCTCCGCCCGCCGCCCGCTTTTATAGCGCCCGCACCGCCTACCGGGGACCGAGGGCGGGGCGGGGCTGGGCGCGGCAGCCGGCGTCCGACCCCCGGGTACCGGAATGCAGCGCCCGCCAGTTGTGCAGCCACAGCGACAGCCCGTTCTCTTGTTTTCCCCCGGGAACTACGGAGGAGCAGATGTGGAGGGGCTGTGAGCGACCACGTGGGGTTTCTCCATGGAGGAAAGGCGCATTCTTCGTTTCCCACCGTGCCTCAGGTTATCAGCCCAACAGGCAACAGTGATATGCTTGGAGATGTTATTTCCATTCCGGGAACAGTGCTGTTTAATATCTTCATCAATTATATTGTCTGCGAGATCGAGTGCACCCTCAGCAGGTTTGCAGATGACACCACGCTGCGTGGTGCAGTTCCCACAGTAGAAGGACGGGATGTAATCCAGAGGGAGCTGGAAGCGCTGGAGAAGTGGGCCTGTGTGAACCTCATGAGGTTCAACTAGGCCAAGTGCAAGGTCCTACACCTGTCAGGGCAATCCCCAATTTCAGTACAGGATGAAGCTTTGTCATGACTGTCATGAGAGCTGCTCTGCAGAGAAGGACTTGAGGGTGCTGATTTACGAGAACCTCGACAGCAGCCAGCAATGTGTGTTTGCTGTCCAGGCAGCCAAACATATCCTGGGCTGCATCAAAAGAAGCATGGCCTGGAGGTCAAGAAGGTGATTCTGCCCCTTTATTCCTCTCTGTGAGACCTCATCTGGAGTGTTGTGTGCAATTCTACAATCCCCAACATAAGAAGGATATGGAAATGTTAGAATGGGTCCAGAGAAGGGCTACAAGAATGATCAGAGGGCTGGAGCATCTGCCCTATGAAGACAAACTGAGAGAGTTGGGCTTGTTCAACCTGGAGAAAAGAAGGCTCTGAGAAGACCTTATAGCGACCTTTCAGTACCAGAAGGGGGCTACAAGAAAGCTGGTGAGGGTCTGTTTACAAAGGCTTGTGGTGATAGGACTAGAGGCAATGGGTATAAACTGGAGAGGGGCAGATTTAGACTACATATAAGGAGGTATTTCTTCACTGAGAGACTAGTGAGGCACTGGCACAGGTTACCTAGGGAAGGTGTGGATGCCCCATCCCTGGAGATGTTCAAGACCAGGTTGGATGGGGCCTGGGGCAGCCTGATCTAGTGGGAGATGTCCTTTTCCATTGCAGAGGGTTGGAACTGGATGATCTTTAAGGTCACTTCCAACCCTAACTGTTCTATGATTCTCCCATTCCTCTTAAATGCCGACTCGCCGTTCTGGGAAGGCATTTCCTGGCTTACTAAACTGGCTGAAGATAGTGAATCTCTAATGGGTTTAAGCAGTAATCACCTTGGCACCAACATCAGACTTCTTCAGACAACTTCAGATAACCTTCAGCTTGTCAGGGATTTCACTTTCTCCCCCCGAAACATCTCATCAAAAGGCTTGACTAGCTTTGGCACTGAACTTTTTTTTTTTTTGTTAGACATTCCACACAGGTTTGTGCTTGGTATTTTTCCCCCAGCATGGAAAACCATCTGAATTCCAGTTATAAGAGATAATCTATTCTCTGTCCAAAGAGAGAAGGAATTGCCCTTTTATTCCAGTGCATTTATCATGTGTTTGGTTTGAATAATGTTTTTTTTAAACTCCAGCTGATACTGAGTTAGAAATAAATAAAACTATAAATTTGTATTACAACTATGCAATCTATTTTCTGCCTGAAATGGCCTGCAAAAGGATAATTAAAGATGACCAGGCCATAGAAGGCTTAAAATTACAGTTTAATTAAAGGATCGTGATAGGATCATAACCATGCCGGGTAGACTCTCATTTTCTTTAATTGCACAATACCCAATTAAACTAAACTTAAATATTATCAATATCTCCCAAACCAAATTCTAGTATTTATAATGGATACCTCAAGTGTCCAGTCATGGTGCTATCACTGAAAATGCTTCACATTATAACTGTGTATCCAAATGCAGTTTAGGCTTTTCATATTTGGTTAGTCCTCCTTTTTCAAGCTGCAGCTCCTCAAAAATCTGTTGATTTTACTTTCAAAAAAGGCAGAGTTCTGACAGATATATATTGTGATTCAAATACTGAATGGAACTAGAATGGAACTAATGGAACTAATGTTAATCATAAGTTCCTGCTTACGTAAACTGCAACTGTATTCATAGTGAGATGAAGTGCAGTGTCTATATCTGACCATCTACTGACGGGGTAGCATACACTGTAAGAGTACTTGAAGTAAAAAAGGCACTTTTAATTTTGTATAGGAACAAACTGAGCACAGGTGTCCTCCTGCACACATTTTTCCTTTTGAGATCTTTTTTAAATCTTATTTTTCTTCTGTTTACTTGACCTCAAATTTCTGTCATTTTCTGCCCTGCCATGGGTCTGTCCTGAGTGAAAGAAACAAGATATCGTTAAAAAGTTTGACCATGTGAGATAAATCCCAAAGAAGCACCAAAGTTACACAGGAACATTGAGGGGCTTTGCAGGCTTTTTGTAACTGCCTGGTTAGTTTGATTTGGGAGATGCATTCCTCTGCCCCTTCCTATTTCCCCATTTTTCCATTTATTATGCAGATATGCTGCTAATTAGAAGATTGCTTACTTCTTGTGCAAAGGTGCACATATCTATAAAAAAGCGTTGAAAGGTCAGTCAGACATTAGTATTTTCTAAGACATCTTTACAAATCAGGCCTTTTGTTTAAGTTCTAGTATATCTGACTAATTTGTAATTACTACTCTGGAGAAAAAACTTCTTAGGTGTTTGGAAACTGGGTTTTATTCAAATGCAATAATTCCCATTTCATGGACTGTTCAGCTGTGTTATTTTCAAATCCAAGTGTCCATTTCCAGCAAATAAGTGACATTTAAAATAACATAATGCCCCCCATCTCTTACATCAGTCCTTTCTCTAAGTTTTGAAAGCTGTTTTGTGCTGTTGCCCCTTCTGACTTTTGCCTGATGTCAGAAAAAAAGAAAACAAATGGAGCTGTGAAATGTTGGCTTTTCTAAAAAATAGCATTAGAGGGAAGTTCAGCTCAACTGAGCCTTTGATTTCCACCCTGTCTACCTTTGTGAGATCAGTTGTGAAACTGAATGGAGTTGGAGCCTATGGAGTCACCGGAAAATGGAAAAAAGTTTCCATGTAAGCTTAGGATCCTGGAGGCTTGTTATTGATATTTCTACCAATTTCTCCTTCATTCAGTGAAAAGATATTTTCTCAGATATTAAGAATGGAAATAATGATCCAAGAAACTTGCAGCCATCCCACCTCTACAGGTTAGAAAGCTGGTTAGCCAGATACAGTAGTATTCTATGAGAGAAGGACATACCAAGATTGTTGTTGAGGCCTCCGGGTATGGAGGCAAAAGTTCCCAGCTAGCAACAAAGAGCCAGATGCACCAGGTGCACAAGGTTTGAGCTTACAACTGTTGTCTGTTATCATTACGGTTACCAATTGTTATACCAACATTTGGAACATACTCCTGGCTCCCAGTTTAGAGCACATTCTTGGCATAAATAAGCAATAGAGCATACAGCAAGATGGATGGAATACTGCTACAAAGACTTACAAATTATCTGCATTTGGGAGATTGCCAGGCATATTTTTTCTTTTAATGAGGAAATATACAAACCTATTCATATAATAGATTCTAACTAAGCAAGAAATCTATTGTAAGAAGTGCAAAAATTAGGGCTCCATTCTTTGCATTTTTTTTCGGGGTTCAAAATTATAGCTGAACATTGGGAAAAAAAGCAAAGGCATGTGAATTTCTACTTGCACTAGGAAAAGCCCGATTTAGCCGTCCTTTGCATCTAACTTTATGCTGGCTTGTGTGTATCAAATTGCCCAATAGTGCTTGATAGTCTAAATGTCAGCACTGTAGCATTTCTGACTTCCACACAGGTACAACAGGGGAGCAATTTGGAGTTCTCTAGTGGAGCAGTAGCGGTGTGGCAACAAGTAGTAACATTTATGCCTGCAGCAGTGGAAAATTACCAAAATAAAGCTGTGCTCAAGTTCATTTGAGTTCAGACATTCTTTCTTCATCTCTCTTTAGCCTTTTAGCAGGTTAGTGTAATTGAGTAGACATTTATTTTCCCTTGCCATGACTAGGTGCACCCCTTTCAGGGTCAGAAACATCCAACATTACATCCTGTGTTGCTGGGCATTCTGAGAAGTGTAAAGTTGTGTGAGACTACCTGCAGAATCCAGCTTAGTCCTCTACAGTCACTAGTAAACACCATTTAATCCTGTTTGTTCCCAGAGCTTTTGATGACAGGAGGTTGCCTGATTATCACAAGGTCTCTGTCGCAAGGATGGACTCCAGAGGTTTGGTGGTAGTTTCATTTGCTTTGTTTAAGTAATTTGATAGGCGTAGACAAAAGTAACTAGCCTCTGCTATATAAACACATTCTCTTCTGGCAAAACTCGAGTTAACAGGCTTCAGTCACAGGAAGTACAGCCTGTACCTACTCCTGCCAGTTTTGTTAGCAACCTCTACCCTAGCTAGATTGACTTTAAATGTTTTAATTAATCCAAGGATTTCAAGTGATCGTTCACAGTATTAGTTCTGATGAGTTGAAAGAGTTATATTTTAAAGAATAAAAGGATTACATTCTTACTAACAGAAGAAGAGATGATGCTATTATTCTGACATGTATAATAACGCTATTTCAGCCTAGTAACACTTTTTCAGCTTTATCTTTGCAAGAGTTATTTGAAACAATATTGTTTCATTAGATCATTTTCATTACAGATTTATAGTAGGAGCAACACAAACAGAACATACTTTGAGTACTCAATCTTGTTTTGTATGGCCCCTATTCCAGTTCCCTACTGTATAACTCTCTTCATTAGCAACTAAGAAGAACAATTCCTGAGGGGAAGAAAAAAAAAAGAAAGCTTATGTAAATACTACAAGGCTGAGAGCTAGCATACTTTTCTGCAAATAAGTGAGCTGCTAATGCAGGTATGTTGCAGCTGCTAGTAGGAGCTCCTAGTAGGAGTTTTGGCAGAGCACACTGACCCCACTGCAGTCACTTGTCTTGGGGGTTTGCATGTAGTCTCCAGAGAGAGTTTTCTGTCTAGTGTACTCATTTTCATAAGAAAATTCTGGTTTTGATGTTTGCATAAGGGAAACTGTATTTTATAGCTGGGATTCACTGTCATGTATGTTCTACGTGCTTTATCTAACCATGAGAAAAATACCATAGACTTTCCCCTTACACTAACATACCCAGAATACGTAACATCCCCTAGCCTTTAGTCTTATGTTTTCTAATTTTGAAACCTTTACAAAGAGAAATAATTAGGAGCTAGGACAGTTAAAATACAGTGTTTTTCACACTGAGAAAGAATTATCACCAGAAAATTGGCATAGGTTGAAAGTTCCATTACAAAAAGGAAAAAGCCTAAGAAAAGAAGAGCTGCTACTTTGGCTGAATGTGGGTTAAGTGAACAGTGACTATTTTAGAGCTCTGAAGTTACATTTAGCTTAGAACAATGAAAGATGTCAAAGACTCAGGTATTACCTGCTAGTCTACCTCACGAACTTTGATTTTAATGTAAAAACACAATTTTCAATTAAACACAAATTTATCCCAGCCAAAGGAAAAAAAGAAATCATACATGTGGTGGGTAACCATATCTGACTGTCAGATGCTCACCCAGCTGCTCTTTCAATACTCCTTCTCAACAGAATAGAGGAAAATATATGATAAGAAAATTCATTGGTTTAGATAAGACAGGGAAGTTGCTTACTGCTTACCCACTTAACATCATGGACAAGGCAGACTTAACCTATGGAAAATTACTTTAATGCCAATTCAAAATAGAGTAGGATGGTGACACACAAAGACAAAACCAAACATACTTTCCTCACATCCACCTCTTCTTCCCAGACTCAATTTCAACCTGAATCTTCTACCTCCTCCACTCTTCCCTGAGTTGTGCAGGGATAGGGGGTTGCTGTTAGTTCGTGTCACTCCACCTCTGCTGCTCCTTCCTCCTCACTCTTTTCCTCTCCTCCAGCAGATGGCTCTCTCCCATGGGGTACAGTTCTTCATGAACAGTTCCAACACATGTCCTTTCCACAGAGTGCAGTCCTTAATGAACAGATTGCTCCAGAAGGACTATCCATGGGCTGCAGCTTCTTCAGGGCATGTCCATTTGCTGCAGGGTGGATATCTACTCCAGCCCAGTCCTCCACAGGCTGCAGCCTTCTCTACTACAGTCTTCGTCACAGACTTTAGGGGAACCTCTGCTCTGGTACCTGGAGCACCTTCTCCCTCTCCTTCATCGGCCTTGGTATTTGAAGGGCTGTTTCTCTTACATTTTGCTTAGACCTCTCTCACAGCTGCTGTGCAGTATTTCGTACCCTTTCTCTAACATGCTTTCTAGAGGTGCCACCAGTAGGCAGGGTGGTGTTGGGCTGAATGTTGGACTTGGTGATCTTAGAGGTCTTTTCCAACTTTAATGATCCTATGATCCTACATCTTGTGGTAGGTCCATTAGGGCTGGCTGTTTGCAGTACAGGGGCAGCTGTTGGCCTCTTTTCACAGAGGCTACCACTGATGCCAATACCTTGCTATGTACACCCAATACAGCTATTATAAATTCATGCACCCTGTGGAATACTAGGCNTTCCTCTCCTCCAGCAGATGGCTCTCTCCCATGGGGTACAGTTCTTCATGAACAGTTCCAACACATGTCCTTTCCACAGAGTGCAGTCCTTAATGAACAGATTGCTCCAGAAGGACTATCCATGGGCTGCAGCTTCTTCAGGGCATGTCCATTTGCTGCAGGGTGGATATCTACTCCAGCCCAGTCCTCCACAGGCTGCAGCCTTCTCTACTACAGTCTTCGTCACAGACTTTAGGGGAACCTCTGCTCTGGTACCTGGAGCACCTTCTCCCTCTCCTTCATCGGCCTTGGTATTTGAAGGGCTGTTTCTCTTACATTTTGCTTAGACCTCTCTCACAGCTGCTGTGCAGTATTTCGTACCCTTTCTCTAACATGCTTTCTAGAGGTGCCACCAGTAGGCAGGGTGGTGTTGGGCTGAATGTTGGACTTGGTGATCTTAGAGGTCTTTTCCAACTTTAATGATCCTATGATCCTACATCTTGTGGTAGGTCCATTAGGGCTGGCTGTTTGCAGTACAGGGGCAGCTGTTGGCCTCTTTTCACAGAGGCTACCACTGATGCCAATACCTTGCTATGTACACCCAATACAGCTATTATAAATTCATGCACCCTGTGGAATACTAGGCAAACTTTTTGGCACCTACAGTAGGAAGCAGTAAGGCAGATGAGGTGGGTACCTTGGTCCAGCACTCAGTCTAATCAGCAGCGTTTGGGGTGATACAGAATGTTCAGTCTAATGCTGCTGTAGTAAAATCAGGTAAGACCATTGCCTCCCTCCCTGCCCTCTATCTGTGCATCGAAAATCCTTTGTTTGGAGGAGTGTGCTGAGACACTGGGTCCTGCTGAGGACAAAAAAAATTTTGCCAAGGACCAGTTTTCCACCTGATTAGTTGACTTATTCTCACCTCAATAAGAATCACTACAAGTATAAATCTGACATTCAGAATACTCTGGAGTATGAAAAATCCAATTACAGGTCAGGTTGACAGGCCTGAATTTCTGTCTCTCCTCCCCAAAGAGGAATGTTTTTTTGATAAGACTTATGTCTGGCTTTGTCAGATGTTACCAGGGAAAATATTGTTTCCTAAAGTACTTACTCTTAATCAAAGCTAGCAATTGCTGTAAGTGAATTTATCTACAGCTATTCCAAATCTTTGTACCTGTCACTTTAATAAACTACTTATCATTTCAACTTTGCAAATCTGTTTCAGTGAAAGTCCTCTGACTCTGGTAAGCTGCTACACACAGAACCATTTACCAAGTCTGAGTCTAAGACTGGGTACAGCTGCACCTATAGTCCTCTGAGCAGGAGTTCAGAAAGCAAGGTGACCCTTTCTGAACCTCATGGCATCCTTTCTGCAACTTATTGGACTCTTTTAACATGCCACAAATAACTTCATTGTAAAACTTGTTCTATAGCTGAAACAATTCAAGAGGTATTCTTTTAATTCAATCATTTCAACTTTCTTCATACTCAAGAAATCAGGAGGTTCTTAACTCTGAAAACCAGCTGCTCCAGGGATGGTTCTGGGGCTAAGTCACAAGAACAGATGACTGCAACTGGGACTTTGAAGAGTCAGGCTCAGGATGCAAGGACCTGTAAGGTCTACAGGCCATTTGCCCCTAAGGGCAGATCTGTTGTCTGCATAGAGAATTAAGTTTTAAAGAAGCCTCAAAGCATGTGACTTCAATACTCACAGTGAAACTACACCACATTTGGTATCTCTGATTGCCTGTGGCACAAATTCTTCCTGTAAGACAGACTTGGACCTTGAAAACAAGTAACAGATTTAGAACGGGACAGGACTTCCACATTACTAGAGCATCAAGACAGAGCCCAGGTTTTCAAGGATATGACTTATGTGCATCACATTTTCTGAAGATTTCTAGCACTGTTCAAGCATTTTCCTTCCTTCCACACATGACTTTACTCTATATAAAGTTCCCAGGCTATTTCACACTTCCAGATTAACCCTGTGATTGGTTAGTAATAATTAGTAATTTGTAAACTGCATGAACTAAAAATTCAGAATTTGGAGCATATGACGTTAACCCAGGCCATTTTTCTGCATGATTCGATTATGTTTTAAATATAAGAATTCGTATTAATTCTGTGGAAGCCAAAACACTATTAACCTTCTCCCAGGTACACTGCCAGCCTCGTATTACCAAGTTAAAGGATGTCTGGATTTACAGCATAGAAGTATTACCCATTCTAGACAATAATAATGTTTTTTTTTTCTCTGTAAAACCTAATACATTGTACCTACTGTAAGTTATGAGCATCCTCTTAGACAGTCTCACTTTCATTCGTTTGGGATGAAATGTTATACTTATTAATGATCAGTAGGTGCTGGGTCTGTTTTTTAACCTGCCATCAGAAATTCTGAATCAAAATAATTAGCATTCCATCTCACTTTTTCAGAAAACTGCACCATAAATCTCCTTCTCTCCATTTTACTCTTATCTGCCAGCCTCTGAGTAGACAACAAACTTAGATTTACTAATAATAGAACAGACTCGTGTCAGGCAGAATGAATATCCTATTAAGGCAGAAAACTGCGAACAATTGAATGAAGACCAAGATTACTGAGGATTTCCCGCAAGTCACAGTTTGAACCTTCCTTAATGAGATATAAAAGTAGCTTTTTGCTACCACATAACTTAATCATTGCTATCCTTTGTACACTTTTGAGCACAACCTTTGAATCATTATAGGTATCTTCTCTAATGCTTCATCTATTAGTCTCGATATTTTGTTCTTACAACTAATAGAGTTACTTTCTTTAATTCATTAAATTCACACTAAGTTAGTCTTCTGCAACTTAAAAATGCATAGGAGTTAGTAAATAATGATGTTAAAGTCAAACTAACTAGAAGTCTTATGGAAAGCATAACCACATGTTTCCAGAGTATGACTCCAATAGTACATGATACAAGTCTTTGAGGAGATAACTTATCCCATAGTGCAATCCAAAGGCAACTATATACCATGTTTAGCTAGTTAGTGCTTCAAGACTAAAATTCATCAGCCCAAAATTCAGTTGATTGAAATGTTCCAGGATCCCACCTTTCCTTTCTCACGTTTAAAGGACTAGCTGGTCTTTCACTGAGCTATCTTCCATGCAATCATTAGAACCCTCAACCACCAGTTTTTTCTTTTCCCAAAACAGTGGCTGTTTGCATGAAAACATTTTGATTTTAAAAGAATGTAAAGTTGAAGTACAGTTCTGTTGAGTATTTTATTAACAAAAATATGCATCTCAAATCTCGTGTCTGGGTGGGACATTCTTAGCAAGCAACAAAAGATGCTTGTGCAAATCAAAGTAAACATGCAGATGTCCATGTTCCTTAACTTTAAATGGGTCACTTGTAGTGCAGAGACCTGAGCAACAACATGGCACCAAAATGCATAAAAGTGTTTAAAAATGTAAAAGTCAAACTCCTTGAATAAAAGTAAATTTAAGGATTAATTGCAGAGTGGTGGGTGAACAGGTGCCGAAGTATATAAGTTTTTTTAACTGTCAGGTTACAAAACCATATACATAAATGGCGAATAAGTGAAGTTATGCAAATCATAACTGATTTCAGAAAAAAACGATGTACAGGAATACGTAACTAAGATCTTCGTAAAATAAGTGTTAAGTAGATACCACCTAATTTACACTAGCAAGATCCCAGTCACCTGCTGTCTGTTGTGCATACACAGCTGTATATTGTACATATGCAGCTCTGTGCTCTGAATTTGGAAGAGGAATCAAGGAATTCACAGGGTAGTAGACTATTAAAAGAGGAAGAGCAGAGTCTGAACACTTGGGAGCCTGGTAACTTTCCCAGGTTGCTAATCCTGAAACAAATTAAAAGGCATTGATACTGGCAGAGAAAGAGAGCTCAATGATACTTTAAAGCCCTATCTACAAGCCCTGCAAGCTCCTGGGCAAAGACCCTCCTCCCTCTTTGAGAAAGGTAGTTCCCATCTGAAGCCTGTAGTCCCAGTGCTGTGTAGGCCATCCCATTATCAAAACCCCCAAAGTTATTGCAGTGACAGCAGTTACAGAACCATGCAATAATTGACTGGATCTGTCTGAGGTATGCTATGTCACACCTGTAACTGGAGGGAGGGAAAAAAAAAAATCACCTGAGCCCTAGATTCCCCCAGTCTGTCCCAAGGCCCTAAAATCTCTTCTAATCCATCTTGGGCTTCTTACTGCTGCTTCATCCCATCCCACACAAAGCAGCAGTAACGGGTAGTAATCTGTAGATCTCACCATGCTGGGAAGTTTCCTAGCCACATCCATTATGCAGGCTCCTGCAAGGCAACAGACTTTCCTCAGGGTGGGGTCTGCTTGACATATTGGACCCTCTGTCCCCTTCAACAGTGAGTCTCCTACAACTATCAGTCCTTGCGGCAGCTGTGGCAACATAGCTGTTTCACTGTTTTGGTCTCTTACCCTGCTCTGTGGGTGCGTCTTCCTCTTTGTTTTCCTCTAGTCCATTATCCACATTGAGAGCCTCAAATCTGTTGTGGAGCGNGCAGTTACAGAACCATGCAATAATTGACTGGATCTGTCTGAGGTATGCTATGTCACACCTGTAACTGGAGGGAGGGAAAAAAAAAAATCACCTGAGCCCTAGATTCCCCCAGTCTGTCCCAAGGCCCTAAAATCTCTTCTAATCCATCTTGGGCTTCTTACTGCTGCTTCATCCCATCCCACACAAAGCAGCAGTAACGGGTAGTAATCTGTAGATCTCACCATGCTGGGAAGTTTCCTAGCCACATCCATTATGCAGGCTCCTGCAAGGCAACAGACTTTCCTCAGGGTGGGGTCTGCTTGACATATTGGACCCTCTGTCCCCTTCAACAGTGAGTCTCCTACAACTATCAGTCCTTGCGGCAGCTGTGGCAACATAGCTGTTTCACTGTTTTGGTCTCTTACCCTGCTCTGTGGGTGCGTCTTCCTCTTTGTTTTCCTCTAGTCCATTATCCACATTGAGAGCCTCAAATCTGTTGTGGAGCGACACCTGAAGTGTTGTGGGGAAGGAGGGGGTTGATTTTTTGCTTGGACAGTGGACATGCTTCCACTCCCTACCTCCTTTTGAGACTTCACCTACAACCTTAGGGAGGAAGATGCCAGATCCTTTTGATCTTCAGCTCTTACCTCTGTCTGTCTTCTCTTATGCTTTGAAGCTCAGGGTGCGATCCCACCAGTCGATCTCTAGCCTTGATTCCTCTAGGCTTCTCAGCCTCTCTACTTCCTCATTCAGGTTTGCCAACAGGCAGGTAGTCCACCTGCTCACACGTTATGCAGCCATTGCCCTTGCTGCCCTGTTTCCAGTGTAAGCTGGCAGCACTCTGTGCAGCCTGAGACCTGGTACGTGCTTTCCCAGGAACTCAGTCTGAATCGACGTGTCCCTTCTGGCAGGTGTGGAGGATGCAGCTTTTTGCCAAGTGAACACCATGGTTGGGCTCCCTCTCACCAACTGAGCTTACCTCTTGAGCACTGGAAACGCAGCCTCACTGAAAACAGTGTGAGCACACCCCTCTGACAAGCCCACACCTGTTTGTCCGCTCCTGTTCGTGGCACTCCAGACCACAGTGCTCCCGGAAGACAGTTTAAATCTCCTGCAGCAGCTTCTGGGACCTTCCACCTCCACCCAGTGTCAGCCACCACGTAGGCCTGGGCTTCCAGTAGTCCAGTCCCACCTGCCAGGTTCCCTCCAGGATTCCTGGGCTTCCCCAGCTCTGTCAAGCACCCCTCTGCCTTGATCAGGTGCCCGGCTGCACCACTTACCGTGTCTGCTGCCGAACCACATTGTGTGCTCGCAGCCCAAAAGGACAACCATATCCCGGGCTGCATCAAGAGGCGTAGCCAGCATGGAGGGGAAGGTGATTCTGCCCCTTTGTTCCTCTCTTGTGAGATACTTGTATCGGCTGCTGGATGAGGGAAAGGCTGTGGATGTGGT
>WAAB01022444.1:29710-47260 GCA_013389865.1 Piaya cayana
CGAGGTCCTGAGGGACATGGTTTAGTGTTTGTTGGGAATGGTTGAACTCGATGATCCGATGGGTCTCTTCCAACCTGGTGATTCTATGATTCTATGATCCTATCTGGAGTACTGTGTCCAGTTCTGGAACCCTCAGGCTAAGGATATGAAGCTGTTGGAACGGGTCCAGAGGAGAGCTACAAAGATGACCCGAGAGTTGAAGCACCTTCCCTCCGCGGACAGACTGAGAGAGCTGGGCTTGTTCAGCCTGGAGAAAAGAAGGCTCTGAGATCTTATAGCAACCTTCCAGTACCTGAAGCTGCCTACAAGAAAGCTAGAGGGACTATTAATAAAGGCTTGTGGTGATAAGGGGAACAGATATAAGCTGGAGAAGGGCAGATTTCAACTAGACATCAGGAAGTAATTCCTTCACCATGAAAGTGGTGAGGCACTGGAACAGGTTGCCAGGGGAAATTGTGGCTGCCCCATCCCTGGAGGTGTTTAAGGCCAGGCTGGATGGGGCCTTGGGTAACCTGATCTAGTGGGATGTCCCTGCCCGTGGCAGAGGGAATGGAACTAGATGATCTGTAAAGTCCCTTCCAACCCCAACTGTTCTATGATTCTGTGATAGAACACTCCAAGGCAAGATTCATTGAAAAAGAAACTAGAGTTAAAGAATCCACTAAGTGTACTAAGTAAGTTAAAATCTTTTATTTCCTGATGCTTGAAGATGTAAGTACATACATACCTGTTGCTTCCTTAATCTATTACTCCTCCTTTTACACCTTAATAAACCTAATTTTCAGCAACCCAACCTCTTCCGAAGTACCCTTACTAAAGCTTATCCTTCCTCAAGAACAATGGAGACCACTGAAGCCATCATTCGCTCAGCTGCTTCCAGCATAAATATTAAAAAAATTATTAATTATAAAATAAATAACTGGGGGAGCAGTTTTGAAAATATAACTTGCTCCTACTCACAAGGAAGAAACTGACAGATGTGGAAGTAGAATACAGTAGTATTAAAGCTGTAGCTTCAGGCAGGACTTCAACCTCTATCCTCCTACAACTGTGGAACACTCCTGTCTTCAGGTCATTGACATTTCAGCTGCTAGTAAATGAACTCCTAAGCTTTCAGAGGCAGTTTCATTACTGTAATAATAGAGAACAAAAACATCTTTGGTTTTATAAGGTTTCTTCCTCTGTGAAGAGAGATGATACAAAACTGAGGCTAGTTTGTCAGCTGTAATACAGAACAGGTTCAGACATTAGTTATAAAATGTCTATTTTTAATTATAATTTAATGTAGCCAGCTCACACAGATTAACGTCTGCTTTTTGGATGTGATTCTCTTGCTAAAATGAAGTCTTAGACTCTCCCTAATTGGCAGATGTACACAATATAAATAATCATTGGGTCCAGTCTCTCAGGTGGCAGGATACAATAAGCAGGACACTGAACTAAAGGAACTGAAGCTTAGGTAGTCAACCCAACTGCATGCTGGGATCTCCAAGATCTTCAGTATCCATCTAATAAGTTTGGTTCCAAAAAAATGTATTTTGGGGTATCCATACACCACTTTCCCCTTTATTATCAGAAAATAGGGTAGGAACAGAGAATATCTGTACAATATGAAAGTCTGCCTTAGTTATTCAACAACATAACATAATTAATCTTCATGAACTAATCAGAACAATTTACATGACGAAAAAAAATCTGCAGCATGGTAGTATCTTCTCTGCCCATCACCTCTGGATCAATGCTGCTTTTCTATGACCAGTAAAATGTGCTTAATTGAAATTTCTATTTTATTAATTCTAAGCAGATATATGTATCACCTAAACACTGCCAGATACTTCTGCTCTTCCCAACTGAAATATTTTGTGTGCTCTGGCAGTAGAGACTCCTTCACAGACTTGCATAATCCATTAAAGAGAAATTTTTTTTTGCTCAGTAAAATACAATTTAGGCAATATGCTTTACTTTCACCAAGTTCTATCTTATCAGTATTCATACTTACTTAGAAAAAACTAAGAGAGATTTGTTTTTATAAGGAAACTTATTTCAGAGGGCAAGGATTACACCAGCACATGTCTCTCACCATTAAAATAATATTTTTTTCCCATTAGAAAACTAAAAAAACCTGTTCCTTCACAATCTGAAATTACATCACTGTTTTGCTCATGAGAACAAAGTTTACAGTCAGAAGTTGCACATAAAGGGTTTATTTTAAATGTTTTATGGATAGACTTACATCATAATTATAAAAATTACTTACAGAATTAAGTAACAGATTTAATGTGTTTATACTTCTAAATGCAGAGAACAGGGAACCGCCTACATTGTTCAAAATAAAATAAAATGAAACCAAGCTCTAATGATGAACTGTTACCTAATTTTAAAATGTGAACACGAAGACCTTTGAACTATACACATACCAAGAACCATCCAAATTGCACTAATGATGTAAAATACAAAAAGCACAGCATTTTCAAGGAACCAGAAATTGGTTTTACCAGTTTTTTCCCTTGAAGCAGCTAGTCAATTCTATTTGAAGATAATCTCCCTCCTTAAGTAAGTCATTTAAAGGAAGGCTTCTACCTGTTGCAATAAAGTGCTTCCCCCTTAGACTACTCTAACATACTTCGTGATTTGGCACTCAAAAAGAAAGAAGAAAAATGTAGTGTTTTGCTAAACAACTGCAATTTTATTTTTTCTTTAACAGAATTCATGGTCCCTTCAAATGCTGTATGACACATACGACTGGAAAATTACCTTCCGTTGGCACTATGCTTGTCTCACCGGTGCATTTAATCCTACTAACAACCATTAAAACAGCACAATAAGCAAATTCACAAAAAAAAAGAACACAAAATAAAACCAGAACAAAACAAAAACCTAAACATCTTAACATGCAACTTTAGTTTGTTACACTGAACATTCTAACCTCCTAAGCATGCAAAAAAGGATGGTCTGCGTTTAAGGTGGTTTGTTGTTTTGTTTTTTTTTTTCTTTTAAAGTTTTACATGGCAGCCTGACGTCACACACGCACACACACAATATACAATTCTACAGCAGGTAAATGTGAAAGGCGAATAACTTTTATACAAAGATCCATGGCTTGTGCCATCACAAGCCCTATGTCATTTTGGAAATTAATGTTGAACCCCTATAACAAGGAACCAACATTTAGTTACCAGGGTAACGCAAGCACTGCATGCAGATCTGAAACATGAGCCTAAAACAAAGCCCAAAGCAGATGGGCAGGGAGTGGAATTAGTCTCAAGCCTCAAAAAGGTGGTTTAAGCTATCAAAAAGATACAAAGGAAAAAGGGGGGGGGGAAACAGATGAAAAGAAATATCCACACAGCAGACAATGGGGACATCTAAAAACAACCATAAAATTTACAGTTTATAGATTATACTCTAATTGGCAGAACACATGGTGTATTCAAGAGGCTTGCAGAAAACCCACAAATGCAAGCCTATGCTAAAAATGTTCCAGTAGACCTAAACCTCAGATATTTCAAAACAAACCTTGCGTTCCTCAGATATTTAGCCCAAAGTTCAGTGTACTAGGTTATTCATGTATCTTGTGTTTATCCAATACACTCACCCATTCCTGTGCCACAAATATCAACTTGGGCTCATGGAGCCAGGCTCAGCTTTGAGATTTACATGCAGGACTCTTAAGAGTCAATAGAAAACACTTAACAGATCTGCAGGATGAAAACACTGTGTTGCAAATCTGCTCACTTTGTTCAAAATACAAGGAACATTTAGGACTCAGGTACTTAGTGCTTAAGGACTGCATTGAGAAGCTATTCACTGAAAGACAATAGCCTGCCTTTGGTTGCCCATGATGAAATACTGGACATAATGCAATATAGTAGCAATGGACAAAGAATTAAGATATCATATTTATATGGAGAGCATTTATTACCATTCAACAGTATAATGAGGCACAAGCCTTAAGGCTAAATTATGAAATCAACCCCCCCCCAAAAATGGACAGAAAGGGGCTTAAACCACTGAGTCTTCAATATCAAGAATACCCACAATAGAGGTCATCTGGACCTCTGATTAACAGCACCTCTCCTGCATCCTTCCACTAATGGCATACAGTTAGGTATTGGTGTATTTGTTCCTTCCATCTACTGTGTTGACTGTCCTCACATACTGTAAGAAATGCATTTTTTGAAACTTGCAGAGCTCTGCCTTAATGTAACATGACAGTTTTGTTACTGTGCTGACTGTGTTGCAATTCTGATATTTTTAAAAGCTGCCACACTTAAAAAAAATCTAATCTTCATTTGTAACTATCCTGCAAGATTAAAACTGTGAAAGGATTTTGCTGTTGTGGGCTGCTATTTACATCCACAATCTAATGCAGATGACCGAACCACTGAGACTGCCTATAGCTTCCATTAGATAGTATACCACTGGCATGCAGAACTCTAGTGTTCATAGAATGAAATTCACATTAACAGCATACCTCAAAGCATGTACAATGTACACCACAAAAGGCAACAACAGGTTTAAGCTGTAGATTTGTCCAGAAACTCCGTATGTGGAAAAGCCAGAAAAAGAGTAAATGGGGAAGATGCCTTCTTGAACAAAATGGTTTAAAACCAAAAAGCCATACAAAACAAAGAAATGCAACAGACTAAGCAGAAGGCAACAAATGTTTATCCTCTAAAGTAATTCTTTAATGTAAAAGGACTCCCACCCCACAACCCCCAGCAAGAGATTGCATTTACCATGTAGAATATTAACTACTTTTAGGCTTCTAAGTCCACACACAAACATCCAGGTTTTAAATGAGAGACTACAGATTGCCAATATGTAGTCTAAAGTCTTCCATAGTAGCATATATACTGTTAAAGTTGTGGCACTAAGCACTTGGGTTTTGCTAAGAAGTGTGTATAACAAATGAAGAAAGAAAAGAAATACATTTAGGATTGAAGGCAGCCTTGTTGCATGTATTTCACTGGTTCCTACAACCCGTAAATATGGGCCATTAACCTGTAATTTTCTAATTAACTAGTTATACAGATTAAATATATTTTTATATTTTAAAGCCTTTTCACTGAAAGGTGCATAAGTCAAACACTTGATATCCTACTCCCCTGCAACTACTAAAAATGGACAAGTATTCCCATGTACTGCAAATTCTTAGAAAGCTAAAGTGGAAATAAAGTGTGTAGAAACACAATGGGTTGATGTTACCTGGGTTAGGCACTCCTCAATGCTCCACAAACTGTTTAAACCTTTCAGAAATGTCACTTCTGTCCCAACCCTGCAAACAAGGACTGCCAGTAGCCAAGAAATTAAGTTTAATGTAACAAAAGAAGGCATATCAAAATATCAAACTGCACTTGCATGTGGCAGTTGAACAGGTGAGTGCAAGGTTGAAGAAAAAGTTAAAATATATGAAAAATTTAGATTAATGATTACAATAGTAGATCAACTTTACACAGCTTGAATTTGCAGCTGTTCTTTAACTCCCTCCTGCCCAAATACATTGACTTCCTTCAAGAAAAGGAGTTCTTACACAAAATGTGTCATGTTTGTTTATATTATTCAGAACCAAACAGTTTTGCTGGCAGAGATTGTGGGTTCGCAGGGACATTTAAGCTTTCATTAAACTGGAAAGCAGTCAAGTCTTTGTGTCTACAAATTTTACATTTAATAGTTCCACAAATTTGGCAAAAGTTCATGATGACATCTAGGATGTCTTCACCAAATCGTAGACATAAATATGGAAATCATCATCAAACTTGATGAAATAGACAGATGGTTTGGCTTCAACTTGATGAATGACCATGCCAGTCCTTTTTGAGCCATCTTCTTTGGCATATTCCACTTGTTTACCTACCAGGCTGTCTACAACTTCACCTGGTTCCCGTTCTGCAGGAGGTGAATCATCTGTAACACAAAAACAGAGTACTTTGGTACTTTAATGGATTCTTTTAATGTCAAAGACAACTGCAGTCTTCTTTAAAACTTCTAGGAAACAATCTGAAGAAAACTGTAACTGGCCTACTTACTTGAATCAGGCATAATGCGAAGATCACCTTCTTTATAATCATCTAAGAGCTGGTACATGTACAAGACAGGATCTTTCTCANCACAAATTTGGCAAAAGTTCATGATGACATCTAGGATGTCTTCACCAAATCGTAGACATAAATATGGAAATCATCATCAAACTTGATGAAATAGACAGATGGTTTGGCTTCAACTTGATGAATGACCATGCCAGTCCTTTTTGAGCCATCTTCTTTGGCATATTCCACTTGTTTACCTACCAGGCTGTCTACAACTTCACCTGGTTCCCGTTCTGCAGGAGGTGAATCATCTGTAACACAAAAACAGAGTACTTTGGTACTTTAATGGATTCTTTTAATGTCAAAGACAACTGCAGTCTTCTTTAAAACTTCTAGGAAACAATCTGAAGAAAACTGTAACTGGCCTACTTACTTGAATCAGGCATAATGCGAAGATCACCTTCTTTATAATCATCTAAGAGCTGGTACATGTACAAGACAGGATCTTTCTCATAGGTAATATAAAACCATGTGTTCATAATAGGAGCTCGAGCCAAGACCATTCCCCTCCACTCATCTTTTGAGCCATCTTCTGTCTCAAACATGTGTTCCACAGCTTTACCAATCATTGTGTCTGCCAAGTGGGCATCACTAATTCGAGATGAAGCTNATCAAACTTGATGAAATAGACAGATGGTTTGGCTTCAACTTGATGAATGACCATGCCAGTCCTTTTTGAGCCATCTTCTTTGGCATATTCCACTTGTTTGCCTACCAGGCTGTCCACAACTTCACCTGGTTCCCGTTCTGCAGGAGGTGAATCATCTGTAACACAAAAACAGAGTACTTTGGTACTTTAATGGATTCTTTTAATGTCAAAGACAACTGCAGTCTTCTTTAAAACTTCTAGGAAACAATCTGAAGAAAACTGTAACTGGCCTACTTACTTGAATCAGGCATAATGCGAAGATCACCTTCTTTATAATCATCTAAGAGCTGGTACATGTACAAGACAGGATCTTTCTCATAGGTAATATAAAACCATGTGTTCATAATAGGAGCTCGAGCCAAGACCATTCCCCTCCACTCATCTTTTGAGCCATCTTCTGTCTCAAACATGTGTTCCACAGCTTTACCAATCATTGTGTCTGCCAAGTGGGCATCACTAATTCGAGATGAAGCTGAAACAGAAGCATTATGCAAGTTCATTCAAAAGCACAGATACGTATATTTTTGAAAAATAATCCTTACCCCAATTCATAAACAGATTTGACTGAAAGTTAGTCAAGTTGCATACAAAACTACTACCAATTCTAGAGAGTTTACTACTGAAGCACTGCAGAACTTTAGAAATGTTTCTGAAATAACAACATAACATTGCACTCCCTACAATTAAACAAGCATAATGCAAGCTCAAGGGAGATCAATTAAGGCCACAACAGTGAAGCCCCTCTATATTTTACCAAGACACTCAAGGGAGTGAGGCAGGCATGGGAGAAGCAGAAGACAGGACAACCACAGAATAGTTCTGTGAATTTATGAAATTTCAGGATCTGGTTTCCCCTAATGCCACTCTTAAGAGTTTCCTATCAATTGCTTTGCCAGCCAGAAAAAGGAACAGATTATCCTGCTTGTAAACTAGTCATGAGTTGAATAAATATTGAACTTCAGAGTTTGAAAAAACTGCAGTTTTACAATCCAGTATTAGTTCTGAAAAATCATAAAGGCACTGTTGATAATCAAGTTATTTCACTTAAAACATGTCTTTTCTCACCATTACTAAAAGTACTTTGTTGAAGTACAAGAGGAAGAATGTGACATCACTGTCAGGCATACACAACAGAAAATACAGAGAAGACTGCTTATAGTTTAAAGTTTAACAGAAATACCAATATTAACTTTACATGTGGTTCGTAAGGGCAAGATTCTAAACTACAGAATGTACCACCCACTACTTAAAAGAGAAGGCAGCACTGTGCTTCCTGGTATCATCAAATCTTTGTGGAATAAAGGAAATTTATGCAGAGCACTTAGACTGCCTGCCATGTGACAAAAATGAATTTGACTAATAACAATTAAGTGGTCATCTTGAGGGAAGTCTGGAAAGATTACTGGAGAACATCAGCTTATATGTATCTGAATTTAGGAGAAAACCCTAGCACACTTACCAACTCTGTCTGGAAGAACTTCAAGTGCTGAAACTCTTTCATCTTTGTGCAGTTCTAGTCCATACACACAATCAAATCCATCATACTTTATAAGATAGAGGGAGGGATTTACAGGAACTTGATCAAGAACCGTGCCCTTCCATTGTGTAACAGGTCCACTCCCTTCTTTCCATCCATGCTGTATTCTGCATCCTACAATATTTCTTCGTGGCTGAGAAATAGGTTTGCTTGGTCCCACATTGTTTCTATGTTTTCTGTACACAGATACAAACATAACATTAAACAAGTACATACATATTCAAAACTCTACCCTAGACAAGAGTTGTATGCTTTAAGATAACAATGTATTTACACAATTTCTGTAGGGAAAAAAACCCCAAAACAAATAACTCCCCCCAACCCACACTGAAAATGTAGTGAAACATTTTTTTTGCCTTGTACGGTCAGTTTTCTAAATAGCCATTTCTAAAACTAGCTTGCTTAAACTAAAAGAACAATTTTAGCCCTTGCTATACCAAATGCCTAAAGTAAAACTCACCTGATCAAGTCTCAAAGCAAAAGGTTACCCAGCAGCATTATAACTTTACCATCTCAATGCTCTTTGCAGAACTGCAAACTTAACTTCTGTCCCAAGAGGCAGAAGTCAACAGAAACATTACTCATGGCTGACTAGAATTCTTCCAAGGCATTAGTGTGTAAAATATAGTTACTTTTTTGTCCTTACTAATTTTCATGGAAGCTGCATGGAAATTCCTGCTGCTGAATAACGTTGTTCTGATCAACAGTTACGTAAGCCACCTGACAGTTTGAAATGACTGAAAGTGTTATATAAGTTTTGTTCTACCCAATCATTAAAATCACTAGTTGACAATTTGAATACAAATTGAGAAACTAAGGAACATTAGGACGGTATATTGATGAAAAGAAACAAATACTATACCTATTTTATCACGTTACAATGCACTTATTCATGTCTGGAAAGATTATTAACAGGGTTGCCTGATCAAAATTCTCGTGAATATCATCTAGTTGTAAAATATATTTTTTGGTTACTAGCTGTAGTGCTATACAATTAAATGGAAATAAAACGTGCATACTACTATGATGCATAAAAGCAATGTTTGAAATAGAAATACAGTTGCAGAAAACAATATTACAATATTTTTCCTTAGATTAGAAATCATAACCAAAGAGAAATGTCTCCAGCAATGCTGAATGCTCTCAAGAGAGGTTCCTATATGATCCAGGAAAGATGACTAACCATCATACCACTGAAATCCTGCATCTAGTCTTGCAGAATTCTGTATTTCTAACTTTGATAGCACAGATTATATGAGCTCCAATCTCCTCCAGTTAAGAGACACTATTTGACAAAGTTGATGCTAATTTTACACAGAAACTAGAATACACTTTTAAATTCTATTTCTTGGTCTATATAAAATGTACACATATATATACACACACGCATATTACACACACACAAATATATATATATATATATTGCTTTTGAAAAATTGTAATAATCTCCGTAATAGTTTACTACTACAAAATGTGATCACAGATCTGATTCTTGGCACAATAAAAATTATAGGGTTTTGCATGCAATTAATTAATTTAGTTCTAATAAATCACTTACATTCTAAAGCAGAACAAAACCAATCGAAGATAAAAAAGTTAGATAAAACAATGCCAGTTTTAAACAGCTTGTCTGTGCTGCTAATCATCTCATTGCTGAAACAGGCATATGTAATACTCTTAATGTTTAACCTCACAGTCAATTTTCCTTTCTGCCTATAAATCATAATCCACTTCAATTTTTAAGTTGGAACATATAAACAAAGTTTCACATTTGTTTGTAGAAATATGATGGAAGAGACACAACTGAGGTCAAACTCTGACATCCTTTAAAATGCCTCAGACAACGAA
Source organism: Piaya cayana (assembly GCA_013389865.1). Classification (NCBI taxonomy): domain Eukaryota; kingdom Metazoa; phylum Chordata; class Aves; order Cuculiformes; family Coccyzidae; genus Piaya; species Piaya cayana. The sequence continues at coordinate 39,834 of WAAB01022444.1, forward strand.
AACATTATAAATTTAATTACACCCATCAGGTGTACTTGCAGTTACAATTTTTTCCTTGAAGGTTGTACTACCAAACAGCCATTCACATTAAAATCATAGAATAGAATCAGAATTTCACATACATTTCACTGCAAATGAAATCATGTTAATTTGCAGTGGTTCATACTATAAGAAGTAAGATTTTCAAACCAATGAATTACCAGGGAAAACCTACTACTTCTTGGATCTGATCATGTGGCAAAAAAGAGAGTATAGATTTCTAACTATCAATAAACAACAGCTGTGAATATACTTCCATGTAAGACAAACTGAGTAACCAACTTACACCTCTCCTCAAGTGTGTTATTTCTGTGATACCGCACGTAATACAAACATACACATGCTTCAGTGATGTTCTATCCAGAAGGCCCAATGCAAAATTTTTTTCCTTCCATTTCATTAGAATTAGTTTTACAATTACACAAATATTTGCTCTTGAAGATTGCATAACAGCTTTTCGCAACACATAGAACATGGAGCCAGGAAAAGAAATAGAAAAAAGTAAGCCCTGGAAATAGCTGTTGACATGTCAGAAACATCATTATAAATGACCCTTCAATCCCCAAAAGTTTCAGATGCTCTTCCCCATCTTGAAGGCAGAAGCTGGCAAGTAAAATCTAGTTGTGTGAAAAAGTTTCATTATCTCAATTGGATACCCTAGAAATCTCCTAGTGACTACACAAGAAGCAAAAAATCTTTCCAGATTTTAAAGCTATATTTACATGGTCCTCACACAAACTTCTATTTGGCAGCCACTATCAGGGTAATCAACGTAGCAAAGAACTGCAGAGGCTTGGCACCAGAAGAAACAATTCCTTACTTCAGGGTTGTGCTTTAAAAGACCCATAGCGTTAAGAAAAAAGCCAACACCAACTCTGAATAACCTAGCTACCAAGTAAAGCTATTCATTAAGTTCTGATTGGTTTGTGTGTGTGGGTTTGGGTTTTTACCCAATCATCTGAGAAAAACACAAGGTAGAACTAAAGGGAAAAACAACAGAAGGAGGCAAGAAAACTGTACCCCTCAGATATGCAAAAAGGCACAACGGAAAAATATGAAGAAAACTATAAGCCAGTATAAATGCAGTATAGCAGAAATATAATTATATTATAATTATATATGTATTGCAAAATATAATTTTGAGTCTTTCATGATGCCAAGCGGGAAGGTTATTAAAATCAGAACCCAAAACTTATTACAATTGTGATCACAGACTACCATTAATAGCAGAACAGTGATGAGAGTCTTCTTATTAACTACTTTTCACAATATTAAGACAACTAGGTGTATTAGTTGAGGCAAGAGATTTAAAGTACTTTCTGCACTCCCTCAAAAGCAGTCATACAATTTTGAATTTCATCATCAGACTCTGCAGGAACAAAGATTACAAATTTGTTTAAAATGGGACCAGAAATTCAAAACAGTTAAATTCACTTGTAGTTGAATTGCAGGTATAATCTGTGCCCCAAAGTCTTTGAACTGCCAACTACAGGAAATCTGGAGAGTCAGTGAAGAAAGTATAAAACAATTCTATTCCTTGAACTCTTTCCTTATGCACCACAGGTGGAAAGAATAAACTCTGTGAGATGACTGATCCAATGTCAGTGAGGTCATTTTCATATTGGCAATAATCACCACTACCCACTGACAGAGCACTTGGAAGAAGTGACCTATAACCACAGGAACTCTACAAAAGGCCTAACAGTTAACTACCATTTACTAAACCAAAGTTCAAAAGGTTCACCCACACCGTTCACTCTATCACATCCTCAATTACTAAAACATGCCCTGTTCCATCCTCACGGCTACTTCCTCTGCCAGAAACCTTCTGAAGCTAGTTTAAAACTTCCTTGATGGTCTTTGGGTGCCAGTAGACTTGTTCCTCTTTTTCTTTAAATGAGGAATAAGTAAACAAATACCCAAACTGTTGATAAAATATGTGTTACTAATTCATAGTCTACCAGAGCAGCTCAAAATTATCAGCATGTATTATCATACATCATTCATAACCTACTTGTTTATGGTAAACTATTACAGTCCATTAATCTGCCTCATTCTCAGACACATCAGAGGGCAGCATGCAATAAATCACCTTGATTTGGTACAAAAAACCCTCACTACATAATTCATAAACAACTGAATTACACTAAATTAACAGAAAACTAAGTTGGATGTTTAGTTAGGTACACTAGAATCACATCACTTTGGATAAAAACTTCTCATGCCCATAAAGGCCTTTATGCTAACAAATTGACAGCCTATTTAGGTATTTTAAAAACTGTACATCACAACAGTAAAGACAAAGCTAGCCACCCTCAAGTACAAAAGGCAACCCACCTCTGATAGTCTTCCCATCATACACTCCTTTCTCTGAGCGGTTGAAAGAGAACAAGAAAAATTAAGTTTTAACCAACTCTACCCTGCCCCTAGATACATAAATGTTTCTCTTTGCCTTCTAAGAAGATAGACAAGAATGGATAATGAGGAGCTGGTGGAAGGGACTAGAGTAGTTTTACATCAGGTGTTGTCTCTGGGAAACAATTAATACTGTCAGGAGCAATTAGCTATGATAATAGTAGCAAATCCACTTGCCAAACAAATTTCTTTTGACTGATGTACCACTATATGTTTTACACTTAAAATATAATTTCTAATATAATACTTTTGTAAGTTTCACACTTACCCAGTTTCTCCCAGACATGCAGCTACATAACCATATCTTGCTGTCTGATCTCAAGATGAATAATACGCAGAATATAATGTCTGTTTTCACATAGCTACTCACCAATATCCAGCTGCTACTACTTAAAAATGTTGTACAGAGAAAAATACATGCCACGTGCAGGATAAGCAGATATCCTTCACACACAAATATCAGCCTCCTTAAAGAACATACTGCAATACTGCTGTATTTAAGAAAGTTGAAAAATCTTTTTTAAAACTATGGTTGGGCGGAATGTAACATCTGGCATTTCTTAGATTATTTCTAGACTGAGTTATCAGTAAGTATGCTTTGTAGTTTTTAATGGTCTTGTGACAACGGATGAGCTCTGCACTAGAGAAGAGATACTACAGTACACATGCCTAATTTATGGCTTGTAACTACTCTAAGTCCCATAAAGAACTACAAAATTGTACTTGAGGATAATTTCACATTAACAGTAAAAACTTTAAAACTATCTATTTGTGGAGCATTCTTTCCTATTACCTTCCTGAAAGAACTAAAAGTCTGACTCTACACATACACTGACGTGAGTATTATTCCACATGATTTTCAACAACAAGAGTGGAACAATACAGACATATTTCTAGAACAGCACTTCAAGTTATTGACAGCTATAATTTAGTAGAAGTATTAACTTACTTGTGGGAAGTTCTCTTCTTCATCATGCTGGCAGACACTCCTGCATGACCTACAATATAAACGATGATGGAATTACTGAAAAATAGTGTGCATACAATGCCAAAAATGCCATCTTATACAAAAGCCTTCCTTTTGTATGTTAAAATACAATGAATCCAAACACTTCAATGTTATTACTGATCAGCGAACTGCTACTATAGGAGAAGGCTCTGCAGAGACAGATCCAGAGATGTGCTCATGAAGTTCAAGAATGAACAGGAGTGACTAACTACAACTACTAAAAAGAAAGCCAAATTTAACACAACAGGGACCTGCATGGTCTTTGTTCTAAGAAAACTGCTATAATAGTTGACATGATAAATCAGCTACAACAATGAAACAAATCAGCTGTCTGTGTAACTTCATCTTGAAATTAATCAAACGGGTGCAAATACATGCCTTCCTGAGTTAGCCAGACCAGCACTAGGAAAGAATATACACATCTGGGCCCAACAGAAAACAAAGACTGGACAATAAATTAAAAACAGCTTTGACAAGAGCAACAGGCTTGAGCTGGCTGCAACTGGTGTATTCCTTCCCAGCAACTGAGCACACCCAGTGCTTTGATGGTGAGCACGTTACAGAGACCAGTAAGCAAGACCCCATTTGTACTGCAATGTAACTTACACATTGTGATTATTATATTCTGCTGAGTACTGCTGACTTTATGGTTGTAATATACTGCAAAATCAAAAAGTAGTGCAATGTCAAAAAATTTTAAAAGGTATTAAAACATTAAACCCTCCTTCTGGAAGTGACCTGTGTTGTCAGTAAGGAAAGGTAGTCAAGACTGTGCAGAGAAGGTCCCTTGGTGTCTAGAAGGTGTAAAACATTTTAAGGGCTAATCTAATCAAGGAAAAAGATAGCTGGTAAATTAAAAAAGAGAAATGGAGAAATCCTAAGTGGGATTTTTCACAGAGAGTGGAACATTGCACCCATACCAGTGATATTTTGGGATATGAAAAGCAGAAACCATCTAGGAATTTGAAAATAGGAAAAGGGAAAGTAGGCATATGCTGGTTTTTAGAAAGTTACTTACAAGCAGTAGTGGGAAAGTCAGCATATATAAAATGTGATGTGCAACAGCTAGAAAAAACAAAGTAAGTTCTTTGAATGAAAACTCAAGCCTTAACTGATGTCCCACACCCGCATGTGATCATTTGCTAAGGTTAACTCAAACAGATTCTGTTAAAGCAACGGCTGCTATGTATGCTGAGAAGGATACATGGTCAGGAGATGCCTGGCTCGATCCTGATTCTCCCAGCCTTCTCATTGTAGTAGCTTTAACTGGGATAGAGTTAATTTTCTTCACGGTACCCAGTATAGGGCTATGTTTTGGATTTGTGCTGGTAACAGCCTTGATGACACAGGGATGTTTTAGTTACTGCGGAGCAGTGTTTAGAGCAAAGCACACTTTCTGCTCCCCACACAGCCCCACCAGTGGTTTGACAGTAGATACACAAGACTTTGGGAGGGAACACAGCTGGGACAGCTGACCCCACGTGACCAAAGGGATATTCCATACCACATAGCATCATGCTCAGCAATAAAACCAGGGGTGAAGCTGGGGGGGGGAAGGGGTGAAGAGCACTGCATGCAGACTGGCTGGGCATTGGTGGATTGCTGTTGAGAAATCATTTTCATTTGCACCACTTGTTTTTTCTGGGTTTTATTTTCCTTTTTTCTCTTTACCTTGCAATTGCTATTACTATTCTTACTATAGTTTTAATTATTAAGCTGTTTTAAATCATAGCCCGTGAAGTTTTTCCCCCCTCACTTTCACCCTTCTGACTTCCCCCTGTTCTGTCTAGGGTAGGAAAGAGCGCAAGTGGCAGTTTGGTGCTTAGCTGCTTGCTGGGGTTAAAACCTGACAGTCATCATGATGGTGGAAAAGACTGTAACATTAAAGTGGTTCCTCCTACAATAAGAACAGAGAAACATTTAAGTTTCTGCAAGTCTAAATGAAGAATTCCTTTAAACTTAACACCGTATGCATGTTCCAAGCATAGTTTTGGAATACATACGTTGAAATCTTTCATGACAGTAATAGCATTACACAAGAAACTCCAGCACTATAAGTACCACTAACCTTCAAAGTCCCCATAAGTAATTCAATCTTTGCATTTTCCAATGCAATAAATTAATATAGGACACACACAAAGTTACCAAAATGGCAGAATTAAAATAATACATCTTATGGTAACAATATTCAAACTCTAATCAAATCCTCAGGAGCCTATAATACCAGCTGCAATGACATCTAAAATGTTCAGGTTTCAAAATTTAAGTTGTATATACCAATTACTACAGTAAAGATCCTATTTTTAAGAACTATGCTTGTAAGAACTATTAGCTGGAAATTAAAAAGTACTATTTAAAAAAGCTTGTTTAGAAACCCAGGAGGCACTGGGACTTGACCACAACTACTAAACAAGCTTTCTGATCTTACTGCCAGCTTCCTCTTCTGCATATGAGGCAACTGCATTTTATTAACACATAACAATAAGATCTGTTCTATTAAAAATATAGTGATGGTCTGTTAAAAATACTTAGAAAAAGAAATCTGATATTAAAAAATAGAGGAACTCCACCATCAGAATACGAGAATCATAGAATGGTTTGGGTTGGAAGGAACCCTAAAGATCATCTAGTTCTAACACCCTGCCATGGGCAAGCACAACTCCTCACATTTTGTTTTATGTTACTGGCTGATGAGATGAAATAAGATTTTGGCTAAGTAAGCTCAAGTAGTCCAAACCACTACAGGAACAGCACCCACGTATTCTGCAGAATTGTTTGGGACAAAACTTGCTCTGTCTGCCTCTCAAGGACTCTCAACCTTCACCTAAGAAGGCAAGTCCAAAACATTTCCTCTTCCAAAATGAAAAACAGGAATTCTAGAGTATCCAGAAAGAAGACTTACTACAGAAGCTGCTACAAACACATGGGTTGAATCAGGCAGAACCTTTAAAATTACTGCCCTGTTCACTAACGTGTCATCTTGGAAACTTCATTTTTCACAGGATCCAACTTCTTAATTTCTGTAGAGAACTCTAAACCAAAGCCAATTAAGATCATTAAGCACTGCTCAGCTTCTTATGTCAAGCAGCACCATAAGACAGATCCCAGTTTGATAAACAAAGTTATGGCATTTCAATTAATACCACTGTAACCAGCTTTCATGAAGATATAATACCAAGTAGTTGGATCCTAGGGCACACCCACTCTCTTATTTACTAGAGCATATTTATATTACCAGAATTAATTCACTTTTCTATTTTGGACTGCCAGAATTCAGTCAAGTCTCAAGAAGATACAATCTCCTTAAAAAGGCTTCTCAGGTTACACTACAGAGTTGTGTAGCATTTCAGTTGGCTAGACAATTGCAAAAACCATAGCAAATTTTCACTGAATCATGTGCACTGCTGTCCCCTACAGCAACTATAAAAAAGAGGATGAACCACAGAACGCTTCTCTTAGCACATTTTAGTAACAAGGTCAAAATCAGAAGATTTTGAGATCAAGACAATTAAAAGCAAACAAATTAAGGAGTTCGTTAACAGGTAGCACATAGACTGATGTAGCAGTTGCACTGTTAAACACACACACTCTCCTACACCACACTCCCAAATTAAACTACCTAAATGCCCTTTTAGTCACCAAAACCCAAGGAAGATGTCCAAGAAAAAATGTAGTCACAAGATGGTAATAACACCTGACTGCTTTTACTTCAATTTCTTATCAAGAGCATCTCAAACAATAAAGTAATGCTTTCATAGAATCACAGAATCACCAGGATGCAAAAGACTCATTGGATCATTGAGTCCAACCATTCCTATCAAATACCAAACCATGCCCCTCAGCACCTCATCCACCTGTCTCTTAAACACCTCCAGGGAAGGTGAATCAACCATCTCCCTGGGCAGTCGATTCCAGTGCCCAAAGACCTTTTCCATGAAACATTTTTTTCCGGATGTCAAGCCTG
>WAAB01022445.1:0-49183 GCA_013389865.1 Piaya cayana
GGGCATCGCCTCGGTGCCCAAGGAACCAAAGGGATTGGAATGTAGGACTTGAATTGGGTGGTGGTGTCGTTACGCACTGAAGTTGTCCGGTGTTTGCTCGCTTTTGTAACAGAGGTTCAGGTTTTCGTGTTGTCCTTATTAATTCTGCTGCTGTTGCGTCTTCTTCCACGGTGGAACGGTTGGTTGGGGTCGGAAGGGACCTTAAAGACCACCCAGTGGCACAGGCAGGGACACCTCCCGCTGGATCAGGGGCTCCAAGCCCCATCCAACCTGGCCTTGAACCCCTCCAGGGACGGGGCAGCCGCGGCTTCTCTACTCAACCTGGGCCAGGGCCTCCCCACCCTCACAGCAAAACATTTCCTCCTGAAATCATATCTCAATCTCCCCTCTTTCAGCCAAAAACCATTCCCCTTCTCCTATCCCTGCTCTCCCTGACCAAGAGCCGCTCCCCAGCTTTCTTGAAGCCCCCTTCAAGTACTGCGAGGTCACTTTAAAGTCTCCCTGGAGCCTTCTCTTCTCTTCTCCAAACTGAACAGCCCCAGCTCTCCCAGCCTGACCTCCTACAGAAGGTGCTCCAGCCCTTGAATCATCTCCTCAACCTCCTCATAATCTGAATTCACTTTGCCCCGAACAGGAGCAACAGGAAAAAGATTTCTTCCCAGTATCTCCCCTAAATCTCCCTCTCCCCTATAAAATCCCCCGATGCAGCCCACAGCTATCAGAACACAGCGCTGCTGGTTTCCTTCGTAGCAGGAAACGTGCCACCCAGCCCAGGGCGAGGGTGGAGGATGCTCCCTCTCCAGGACCCCTGTTGAATAATGAGATACCTGCAGGTGGGAAGGGAGCCGCTAGTGGGTTTGTTCCTCTTAGGTCTAGTATTCACTGTGTTCATTGCACAAGCAGCAGAGTTAATCTTGGTAACGTGACCCTAGTGGCACGTGAGGAGTAAGGCTGGCATTGTCCTAGGAGATGGGGACATCGGGAAATGCAGGACCAGGCAGGCAGGAAAGAAGGGGTGCAGCGCCTGACACGATACAGAGCCAGGTGAATGGCTGTCTGAGCTTCCAGGCTGTAAATACCCTTCTAGTGCCACACACATGCCTATCAGGATCTCACTCTCCACACCCAGCACCAAGGCAAAGCAGCTGCCCAGTGCTCTGTGACCTGGGGCTCAGGAAGGGCTTTCATTGCTTGCTGCCACATTACTGCTCCGCTTCTCTTTTGCAGTTGCAAACCTGTAAACTGGTGTAAAAAATTTTCCTCTAGTTTGCAAAAATACCACTAGGTAGCAGAAATGTCACCTCTAGGAAAACAAGGTCTTTTCATCAAGCTCTGCAGAAGATGGCAGATGAACAAGTGGTGATCAAAGAGGAGTGAGCGCATGTGTCCCAGCAGAGAAAGTACTGAAAAATTGCAGTATCAGGCCCAGTGGTGCTGGAGTGGTTTTGCAGCTGAGGTACCAGGAGTGTGCTGAGTTATATTTTTATTTTCTTTGAGTGGCAGTTGCCCTAGAAAAAAAACAGAGTTTTTTTTCACAGCACAGGCCACACAATCATTTCATAATGTGGGAGTCTGATCTCACCTGGAAGGTGGAGGAGTTTCACCTGGGGTGATGCTGGGGTGATGCAGGGCTGCTCTCAGGGCTGCTGGAGAAGGTGAGGACAACTCCTCTGCAGCACAGAGCAAACCTTCTTAGAACCAGCACGAGGTGCTTTCGGGATGGCTTCTGTCATTGCGTGGATGCGGGTGCTCCAGGAGAGGGAAGGGATGACTGTCTTCTGTGTATCGATGCAGGGTCGGTCTTGTCAGCCTTCAGTTGTTGTTTCTCTGCTCAAGGTACAACCCGCTGATGGGGGAAAGCAGGACGGGCTCCAGGCGGGTCCCAAACGCCTCCAAACAGCAACAGTGTCTGAGCACTCAGCTTCTGTGCCGGCGGCAAGGAGCACCCCAGTGACAGGGCTTTGGCTTCCGATCAGGAGGGCACCTCGTTCAGAGGGGCTTCCAGCAGCAAGAGAGGAACAAGCAGCCTCTTTGAAAACATTCTGGAAATAAAGGTGAGAACAAAACTATTAAAATGAGAAAAAGATTGGAAAAAATACCTTCCCAGTATGGTCAAGCACAGCTTCTCCCTAATATAATTTATTTTATCAAACAACCATTTAAAAGCACAGCTTGTGCCAAAAACAAAAGCAAACCTGGGTCGTTTGCTCTGCTTCTACATCAAGATGTGCTCTGAAAACCCCTTACTCTTTGCTTGGCTGTGTTGCCAGCACACATTTGTTAACTTGGTTTATTAATTTAGGTGCCCACATGTTTTCCTGGTGTGTTGGGGGTGCTGGAGGCGTCCTGCAAAGGCAGCTCTGCCAGCCAACCCCATGCCTGTCCTGTGCTGGTGCGCCTGCTGGAGGTGCAGGGCTGTGGGATGGAGCAGCACTTGAAAAGAGGGGCTCTACTAGCCTTGACATAGGAAAAAAATGTTCTGGATCAGTTTAAAACTCATCTAAAAAAATAGTTTAATCTTATTTTCCGCAGTGTGGCCTGAAACTAACTTAAAAATGTGAAAACACTGCCCTTCAGCACAGTGTTTTTATGGCTGGTGAACCGAAGAGATAAAGTGAGCTTGAAATGCTCTAATCTTTGCTTAAAACCAATTTCGAGCTGCTCTTCCTTCCCTGGCGCAGCAGCTGCTCATCGCTATCACTGGCTTTGCAAGAGCCCTCTCGGGTTACAAACTCAAATGGAAACAAATCCAAGGTGGAGAATAAGCATATCGATGGCTTCTGTGAAGCCACAAATAAAGATAAAGCAGCAGCAAAATGAGCTGCTCACTGTCTTTAACTTGACTCAGTTCTGAGAGCAGAGCTCTGCCTGTGCTCCCAGCACCCTAGGTGTGTCTCGCCAAGGCCACCAAGAAAAACAACCTACAATTCACCCTCGGGAAACAATATAAACAGAAATAATAACTTGTTGCAGCACTACCAGGTTGTTGAGCAACCCACAGAAAGCTGCACTGCGAACTGGGGTCTTTACAGGGAGCACCCGGGCTCTTGGCCGGAGCCTGCACTCGTGCCGGCGCGCGCTGGGAGCATCCGAGCTGAGAACGGCCAAGGGCACGCAGCCAGGGCCTGCCCAGTGCTTTACACTTCAATCTAATCTAAATCTTTTATTGGGTTCCTTAAAAGGTGGAAAATATTTACTAGTTTGCCTTGCTAGTCCCTTTGGATTTAAATGTATATTGATGACACTGTTCTATAAAGCAGAGAGCAGCTTCGAGGTTGTGCCTTGAAGTGGGTTTGTGTTCACACCAGCAGCAGAAGACTCAGCCAGTGTGGCCATACGTGTTTCATGTCTCCCCTGCAGCTGTGGCAGGTGAAGGTTGTTGCTCCTGGTTTTGTTACAGCCCTGCTCAAAAGCCAGCGAGCATCAGCTCATTCTGTGAATGAAACCCCTTCCGCAGGAGCTGCGTTCACGGGGTACAAGCTGATGATGCACTGGTGGGTCAGGGTCTGGGAGGTCCAAGTCCCAGGACCATGCATTCCTTGGAGAACAAATTGCTTTCACACAAGGGTAGAGCCTGCCCTCAAATGTTTGAGGAAGCAGCTGGAGTTCCTTTTTTCCAAAGCACTCTCCCATCAAGACCTCTCAGTGTTGGGCTGTGTCTAACATCAAGTTGTAGGGTGTGTGATGAAAATCATCATCTCTTTGCATCGTGGAGTGGCCTTTATAACATCTTCTGGATTTATACTTTTACCAAACTGTCCCTACTACTCAGGAGACTTTGCAGATCTGGCCGATAAATCAGTACTATCTTGTTTTTTCTGGAAAAGTAAGAAGGACGCAGGTGCCTCCCTCAGAGTCCACTGTGCGTGGTTTTTTGTACCCTGTTTCTGTCTACAAGTAACTCTGTGCTAATCTCATTTCTGCATTGCTGAGTTCTGCTCTGTATTGAAATCTTGGTCTGTTACTCCAGTACTCCTTCCAGGATGCTGTATATACAGCATTAATCTTTAATTCTGTTCTCCTACAGCTTTAAAATGTTCAAAGCAGCTGACCCAGGTTTGTTTTGAAATCCTGCCTCGGGATATTAAGATTTAGTAACGCGAAGTCTCACCTTAAAATAGCAGCATGAAATGTTCTATTTACTCACAATATGAATGTGAAATATGCTGCATCCCTCACATGAGTGGTGGATACCGATAGTATCTGAAAGGCAAAGGAATTTGGTGGAAAAAAACAATCCGTTGTCCTTCCTCTGGTGGGCAGCAGAGCTGAAGAGCATTCCTGGTCCTGGGAAAGAGGCTGCTGGTTCCAGGTCCCCTTCTCCTGCCCCGTCGGATAACCTGGTGCACAGTAGATTGTCTTGAGCCTGGTGTTAGCTTGACTGTTAGCCTGAACTCTGCCTAAACCAGCTCATGTGTGTGCTGCTTGGTCCATTTAGTGTTGGTCAAGGTTTCAGGCGGTATGAGAGCCGTACCTGTTTGCACACAAAACTCCAGCTTCCTAAAACATTGTCTCGTTAGCGATTGCAACATTGGCACATCCCAGGGTGTGCTTGGTGAGGCGCTGCAGCAGAGACAGGCCCAGCGGGTCCAGGCCACTTCACTCCTATGGGGCCAGAGAGGACCCCCAAAGGGACATGACAAAAACTTTCACCACTTGGGGACTGGCAAAGCCCAAACCTCCCACTCATACCCTCTCCAGGGGTGAGGAGCTCCACATCGAGTCGATGAGGTGTGACCCTGCAGAACACCTGCTCCAAATCTCTTGGGTATTATAAAACCACGCTTGTGCCATCATGTAACTGCTCCGGTTCTGCTTTGCTAACAATATGAGTGCACTTGGTGTAATACAATCCTTACCTCTCAGCATAGCTGCTGTGATATATTCTCTCCCACTGGTAGGCAGTGGCATGAACCTCAAGAAGTACTTTGTCCGGGCGCTGCACCGCCTGCAGAAGGGCCCTGGCTACACCTACAAGGAGCTGCTGGTCTGGTACTGTGACAACACCAACACCCATGGCCCGAAGCGCATCATCAAAGAGGGGCCGAAGAAGAAATTCATCTGGTTCTTCCTAACGCTGCTCTTTGCATCCCTGGTCTTCTGGCAGTGGGGCATCCTCATTAACACCTACCTCTCCTATAACGTCACATCATCGCTCTCCATTGGCTTCAAGACCATGAAGTTCCCAGCAGTCACAGTCTGCAATGCCAACCCTTTCAAGTAAGTTTTGCTTTGCCTAATTTACCCATTTGTGTCTTGATGCCCTCTGTTGTACAGCTGGCATGAGGTGCTGTGAAGCTGTCCCAATCTCAGATATCACATCAGAGCACCCATGGGAAAGGATCCTTTAGGGACACTAAACAAACAAGAGAGGAGGACAACACAAAGGCAAAGGGCTCAGGTCTGAGGAGGGCTCATGTGCCTATGTGTTTGCACATTTCCTTACTGTATTGGTTCATCTGATGATGGTTATTGTCTCCCTGCAAACTTTCCTTGGTCAGGGAAAACTTGAAGTTCAACTCACTTGTCACAACCAAAATCAGTCTCTCAATCTTTCCCCATAATTCCTTTCTTTCTCCTTCCTTGCTGTGAATGCTCCCCTTATGCCTATGCTCCAGCCATGAAGAGCTAGTCAAACAGTGGGAGCACCTGGGAGCTGTGCTGGTAGAACTCAGTTGCAGTCTTAAAGGAATAACTGATTTCTGTTACAGTTGTTTTAAGTTTATACCCATGAAATAGAGTAGCCCAAAGCGATCTCTCTCAGCCAACACACAGGAATTTACTTCGGGGTAGTTTTTTCTCTCTGCTCACTGGAGATGTTTTGAGTAAACTGTACTGAGCTGCTGAAACACAGCCACCTCCGTTCTTGCGTGGGCAGGTTCACTGCTGCAGCACTCTCAGTTTTAGCTCCCTCTGCTCTCCTGCGAGGTCGCTGGCTGCTGGGATACCCACACCTGAGCTGGCCGTGCTCCACACAGCAGCTCCCGTTCTTCTCCAGTACATCTTTAGGCAGCGATCTGACTGCTCCAGGAAGGTCCAAGCCAGTGGCGTGGCAGACAAGCTGCTGCATATCCCCACCACCTTGACACCTCTTGGTAACTACTCTTTGTCCTGTAGGTACTCAAAGGTGAAGCATCATCTGAAAGAACTGGACAGGCTCATCGAAGCAGCACTGGAGAGGATCCTGCAGCCCGTGCCAGGGAATGGCAGCGAGAACATCTCCCCACCGCTTGACATGGAGCTCTGGCACCAGATACCCCTGGTGCTCATCGATGAGCATGACAAAGACAACCCCATCATCATGGACATCTTTGAGAGGAACCAGACTACTGTGGGCAATGAAACCTCTTTGGGCAACGAAACCTCTTTGGGCAACGACACCTCCTTGGGCAACGAAACAACTGCCGTGCCTCCCCCAGCCAATGCGACATCAGAAGAGAAGCAGTACAAGCTGGCGGTGAAGCTGGTGAGAGGGGTCCTGCAGGACTCACACGGGGAGGGATAAGGGAATGGGCAGTTCTGGGTGCCTCGGGAGGGATGTAGCCTGGAGATTGGCATCTCTTCCTCACCTGCAGCAGCTCTGCTTCGGGGCTCTGGTCTGGCTGCACTGGGGGTGGGGGCACCTCGGGGCTGGGCACATGGAGGCCATGGGCAGTTTGCAAATCATGGCTCCAGGGTTGTTTGCATGGTGTTTTGAGGAAGATAGCACAGACATACTCTAAGACTTGTTTTAAGTTTTCAGTCTGATCCCCCACAGGTTACACTGCCAGACACCCAGCTGAAGATGCTGGAGTTGTGTATGTGGGGCCTGCAGCAGGATCGTATCCTAAATACAACCCCTAAATGAAATGAAGCCCAGCAGGGAGATGTGTTAAGTCAGTCCAAGATGAATGTAGGCAACTGCATGACATCAGTAAGATCCCTCATGCAAAAAGGGACTGATGGCATGTGGCAGTCAAATGCTGCACCAGAGGAATGGGGTGGATCCTGCCAGTGGGTCCGTCAGCTGTTGGATAGAAGGATGCTGGAAATGCAGGGCAGCAACCAGCAGTAACCAAGCCGTGCACAGCATGTCAGTGGAGTCAGAGGACAGTGCTGTGCATCCTCCGGGTCACCTAGTGCAGCCCTGTTGCATGCTCAGGGGCTCTGTGCAGGCTCCCTGCTGAATTCACCCCTTCCTTGTGTCCAGCACCAGTTGCTGCCTCTGCCCTTCCTGCCACCCGCTATGGTCTGTTCCCATGGAGGCTCCAAGGACCCTGCCCGAGCAGACCTTGGAGGCTGGGGCAGCTCCAGGCTTAAAGGACTGACCCAACAGCAATGTTTTCTGTAAGCTCGTGGAGGTAACACTGGGACCGATGGGGAATCTGCCCAGCTGGAAAAGGGAGGGACTCATCTGTAAACAAGTCACAGAATCGCAGAATCACTACATTGGAAAAGACCCACAGGATCATCAAGTCCAACCATTCCCATCAATCACTAAACCATGTCCCTCAGCACCTCATCCACCCATCTTTTAAACACCTCAACCCCCTCCCTGGGCAGCCTCTGCCAGTGCCCAACGACCCTTTTGGTGAATTTTTATTTCTGATGTCCAGCCTGAACTTTCTGATTTCATTTCAATCCTGTTAGTTTCAGATGGTCTCACTTGCATAGTATGTTAAGAGTTCAGAAACTTATTAAACTTAGAAATCTGAAACTGCAGGAATGAAAATCACACGGTCTGAATCCTAAAGGAGAATAATATGATATTCCATGAGTTCTGTGAGAATCTCATGACAGACAAAAAAAGTGGTAAAAAGTTTGTTGCCTTTCTTTCATAGTAGTAATAGCTAATATGGTTTGTACACCTGCACCCATAGGGCTGCTGCGGAGTTTTTTTCCACCTTGTCACTCCACTTGCACTGTTGTGACATTAGCCTTTAATAACACAGTCTGCAGTCAAAAACCTGATGGAATTAACTAAGCAGAGGAGTGTGTTGGTTTTGCTGACAGCTGGCTGCACAGATCCCAGCTGCTCCAGCCCTAGCTCACATCCCCCCAGGAGGAGCAGGCAGGGCTGGCACCCAGCCAATCGCGTGGGGACAGAGGCACAGCACCCGTCCCTGCTGCTGCCCCACCATGGGACAGGGACAGACCTGCCTCTGTGTCCCCAGTGCAGCCAGCAGGGCTCGGACAACTGCACCTACAAGAACTTCAGCAGCGCGGCACAGGCGGTGACCGAGTGGTACATCCTGCAGTCCACCAGCATCCTCTCCAAAGTCCCCCTGCAAGAGAGGATCGCGATGGGCTACCAGGCAGAGGACATGATCCTGGCGTGTCTCTACGGGGCTGAACCCTGCAACTACAAGTAGGTGCCTTCCAAGCTCCCTGCCCTTCATCACATCAGGATGCGAAAAGCGTGACAACCTTTTTCTTTTCTCTTTTTAAGGTATATACAGTTAGTAACAAGCTTCCTGCCAGTTCTTAACTCTAACGTGTCCCATAGGGTTTCTGGATGCGACCCTCGCTGAAATGGGTTATTCTGGGACAGCGCTGCCCTGAGGTTTAGCTCTGGAAGGGCTATTTTACTCATGACACATGGGGACTATCAGCACCTGTGAGTCTTTCCCTGGGTATTCAGTGACGCCCAGCTGCCAGCCCCGGAGCTGAGCCGGCATGTGCCTGGCACAGCAGCGCAGCCCTCCATTACGGCCCCCCCTCTTCTTACATAAACCTCTGGAAATGTGTTTTAGCCATCACTGATTCTTGTGAACAGCAAATTTATATATATATTCAATTCTGAGGAACGTGAGCGCAGAGTCGCAGCCTGAGCTTCGAGGAGCCCTGCCCCTTCAGCAAAGAGGGTAACAGGGGATTATTATCGCAGAACAAGATGTAGCAGAAGCCAAAACCTGTAACCATAGCTCAGCTCAAGCAATTATTGCTCTCATCTGTGTGACAGATGATTCCTTTCCATTTCGACAACACATTATCCTCAGTGGTTGTGTCTCAGTACACACTAGTGACTTGCTTTGCTTTTTTTTTCAACAGCAGATTGATTGAAATTATATCAGCTGGAATTTCTATACAGGCATACAACAAATGAAGCAATTTCAAGTGAACCCCAGACGCAGCTGTCAAGCGCCAGTCCCACCAGAAGCATTATTCTAGAACCCAGTCCTCCCTGAGAGTCACAGCTCTGTGTGTGTGATTCTTCTAGGAATTTCACCCAAATCTATCACCCCGACCATGGGAACTGCTACATCTTTAACTGGGGCATGGATGAAGAGGCTTTGAATTCTTCCAACCCCGGAGCCGAATTTGGTAAGAGAGCATTCTGCTAAGAAAGAAGGGGCTAAAGGAGCAGAACCACGGGCAGTTGTTCTGTCAGATATAACGGATTTACCATTCCTGTCTCTCCAGGGCCCTATGGTAGGGAGGAATAGTTTTCCAGGAGGGAATCAGCCCTCAAAGGGAAATGTGCCGTGCAGAAACAAGTGATGTGACTGCAGATGTTACCGGGCAGCAGTGTAACATCTGGATAGCTAGAGTATGTGAAGCACCACCTGAATATCCCCTCAGCTGTTCCCCCCATGCATTCGCCACCGGGTGCATTCATAGAATCATAGAATCACCAGATTGGAAGAGACCCACCAGATCATCAAGTCCAGCCATTCCTATCAATCACTAAACCATGTCCCTCAGCACCTTGTCCATCCGTCCCTTAAACACCTCCAGGGAAGGTGAATCAACACCCTCCCTGGGCAGCCTGTTCCAGTGCCCGATGACCCTTTCTGTGATTTTTTTTTTCCTAATGTCCAGCCTAAGCCTTTCCTGGTGGAGCTTTAGGCCATTTCACACACTGTGAGGCTGACGCGACAGCCTGACCCCTGCTCTCCCCCTGTAAATGGGTATTGGTGTGGACAGTCAAAAGAAAATAAGACTCCTTTTTATCCCCTGAAGACTGGCCTTTCAATACAATTCCTGTTCTGAGCGTTTTATCTGGTGTCCCAGGGCTGAAGTTAATTCTGGACATCAGCCAGCAAGACTATATCCCGTACCTGTCATCGGCGGCCGGCGCCAGGCTCATGCTGCATGAACAGAAGAGCTTTCCCTTCCTTAAGGATCAGGGCATCTATGCAATGGCTGGGACAGAGACCTCCATCGGCGTGTTAGTGGTATGTGTGGCATTCCTCTAGAGCAGATTGTCGGAGAATAATGTTATCTGATGGGACTGCAACCAAGTTTGTTTTAAGTCTTGGCTGAACTGGCTCAAACCAAAAGAGTCAAGGTGTACGCTAGCTGTGGGCTGAACAGTTTATGGAGGCTTTTATGTAACTGTCCTGGCAAAGCGCTTTATTGAAGCCAAAATATTGAGCTTGGGTCATTGTTCCCTCTTCCATGTCAGAGGGTACCTTGCTGAAACACTCTGCTCTTTGAACACCCTCGTCTGCCTCGATCCAGCCCCAGGGAATGGGCTGCAGCTCAGCTGCTGACTCTGTGGGTTTGTTCACAGCCAGCAGCGAATTCAGGAGTTACAGAGACTCCAGAAAACAAGCGCCAGTGGCTGGGCAGGAGCAGTGGCTACTCAAGTCTGAGGTTTCAGTTCTCTTTCAGGATGAACTGGAACGGATGGGCTATCCCTACAGTGACTGCACCATGAACGGGTCTGATGTCCCCGTTAAAAACCTCTACAGCCAATATAATACATCCTATTCCATACAGGTAAAACATGTTTTAAAACCAAACAACGCTGGTTAGGAAACATCAGCAGAGCAGTTAAAATATTTGACCAGCATGCAGGATTACTGGAGCATCAGCAATGAGGTTGAAAGCATAACCTGAACAGGGGAGCCCTCTCTGCTGGTGACGAAGCATCACTCAAGTCCTGAACACTCAGGAGCTCCAAGTCTGGAAGTGATCCCAGTAGATCCAGAGGAAATAACTGCTCACTGCAGGAGTGAGAGCCTGGGCTGGGCTGGCAGGGGTTTAGATTTCTGTCTTTGTATAATCATAACAACTGGACCACTTTACCTTACTTCTTAAGATGCCTGTAGAACACTTAAGCAAGCACTCAAAATTATTGCATTATTGCATTATTACTCAGAGGCTGCTAAATGCTGACTGGGCTTCTCTGTCCACATAATTCCTGTCACCTCAGAGCCCTCACAGCAAAACCAGGCGTTTCCATCACTCCCTGTTTGCAGTGAACTTTGCAGGCATTTTGCATCACACAGAAATTCTCTGGCTGTTCTACCTAGCTGGAGCTGTTAAATTTCATTATCTTTTCATAGACTTTGTTATTGCTTTGTGCAATGTTTCGTCCAGACCCCCCCCTCCCATCCCAGGTGATTAACTTCATGCTTCGCTGCACTAAGGGCAGGGCTGCAGCCTGCACGCTGACCAGGCTGCAGCTGCGATGCTTTCAAGGAGAGAAGCAGATGCACAGATAAGATAATTCAGATTTCTGAAACCTGCTCTTTATGTTGAAGTATTTTTAGAGTCTCGGCTTTAAAGTGGAAAGCAGCCCAGTGTGTCGTACAAAGCATGGATATGACAACAGTGCCTATGGGTGCACTAGCACGTTTTTATTCCCGTTTGCGAACTCCATATTATTCCCATGAAGCCCTAAAGAGCTGAGGAATGAGCAGTTTCTGGGAGCAGGCAGGGGGTTCTCTTCTGCTCTGCAGCCGTGTCTTACCCACAGGCATCTCACAACCAGGATGTGCCTTAAAATCTGGAGGAGCAGCAGTGAAAATACATTGTAAAGAAATCCATAGCTGCAGAGCAGCTCTACCGCGGCAGCTTATCCACCCACCAAGTCTTGCCATCGCAAAGCTGATGGGACTCTTACTGGGCTCCCCGAGCCACCGGAGGATGCTCAGTGTGCTAGAGGATGGAACATGCCATGGTGCAGTACCCACTCCTGTGGCTCCAGCCTTCTCTGCGTGCAGCCCCCACATCAGATGTTTGTTGTGTGAGGGAGAGAGAGAGAAAACACCTCCAAACCAAGCAGTTCTCCACACCAGCATAGACCCCAGTAGCACAGAGGTGGGCAGGGGACTTCAGCCCATGTCTAAGCAGCTCTCTCTTCCCTTTCCCCAGGCTTGCCTGCGCTCTTGTTTCCAAAATCACATGATGGAAATCTGTGGATGTGGTCACTACATGTTTCCTTTACCTGAAGGGGTAAATTATTGCAATAACGAAGATTACCCAGGTTGGGGTAAGAACATGAACAAACCTAACTGCACAGCCCTCCCAGGGTCCTGGTGTGCAGGAGGGTTGGGAGGGGATGGGGACATGAGCTTTATCACTACTGTAAATGGGACAGGAAAGTGGCTTTTGCCTTGTGCCACCTGCTGGGGGCCCTTTGGGGTCAGCACCACAAACACCACCACCAGGCAAGGGGTTCCATAGAGACTGTCTGCAGTGATCTGAAACTGGTGTTTAACTCATCGTTAAATTGTCTGACCACTCTGGCTGAGCTTCTCCAGGAGAGGAAGGGCACAGGGGAAGGCAGCAAACTCGTCCCTCAGTATATATGGTGTTAAATGAAAGTGATGGGGTCCTGCTATAAACAGATGCTTGGATTTCTCGTTTCCACCGGCAGCATACTGCTACTCATCCCTGAGATCAAGCATAAGGCACAGACAGATCTGTATTGACTCTTGCAAGGAAACATGCAAGTAGGTACCCGCACTGTTCCTGGCAGCTGTAAAGGTGGAGGGGAACCTGCATTTTGGTTCCCATCAATCCTGACCTGTCTAAAACAGCAGCAATCGCGCGGCGCTGCTTTTCTACACAAAACTTGAAGTTCCAGTGACTTCAGGGGAGGGAGAACCTCTGTCTGAACACTCTCCTTTCCTCTCCGCAGTGACACTCAGTACAAGATGACCATCTCCATGGCAGACTGGCCCTCGGAAGCCTCAGAGGTAACACCGATTTCTTGTTTGGAAGCATTCATTAATGATTACCTGTCCTTAGCCACATGAATCACACCGTATTTTCAGAGCTAATGTCCAGGTATCAAGTGCCTCTTTGCTAAATTACACATTTCCAACATGCAAACAAACATGAGTGCTGGGGTGTGAGACAGGAGGAACCCCTGTGGCAGCTCCTGCTCCTCGGGGTCCTGCATCTCCCTGGGGTTCCTGCCCAGCCAGAACCCAGAGGGGATGCTTCTGCTCCATTCTGAATACATTTTGTTTTCCTAGGACTGGATTTTCCATATTCTGTCTTATGAAAGGGATATGTCAACAAATGTTACTCTGGACAGGTAAGTGAAAGGAACAACCACTTTATCTTCTCTATTGAGCCTGTTAACATCAGATTAACATGAACCTTGGCCATGGGCCAGAGCTCATGTGTGCTAAAGCAAAGGGAGGAGAAGATTTGGCACGTGTTTGCCTAGAAGATACATAAAGCAAATGTGAGACTCTCCTCGTGCATGTCCTCCGCTCTCCATAGTGACCAGCCAGGGCAGACAAACTGAAGCAGTTCAGTTCAAACCCTGTTAACCACAGTTGCTTGTGTAGGAGGTTCGAGGCGCTGGAGCAGCGAACCACCAGGGTCCAGCTCCCAGACTGTAACATTCGTCCCTTCATATTCCACCTCTGAATCTGCCAACAGCAGTGACAGCACAGGGGCTGCACCAAAATTAGGGTAGCTATGAGTTACTCTTTGAAAATCAGAGTCTTGAATTAGGGGGGAAAGATGTGGGGGTTTTTTCCCCAGGGTAAAAGAACTAGAGGCATGGGAAGTGGTTTCACAGCTCCTGGCTGGTCTGTACCCATTAGGTGCCCCACCGTGTGCGTGCATGCAGGAACACCAGGCACACAGCAAGGAGGGCGAGGGCTTAGTGGTTTAGTGTTTGATCGGAATGGTTGGACTTGATGATCCTGTGGGTCTCTTCCAACCTGGTTATTCTATAATTCTATAGTGCTGAGCAGCCCAGGCCAGGCTCTGTACTTGAGCTGCTGCTTTTCCCTTACAGAAATGGGATCATCAAGCTGAACATTTACTTCCAGGAGTACAACTACCGCACCATCTCAGAATCTGCCGCCACAACAGTGAGTGCCCACCTCTGCTCACATGCTGTGAGCAGACAACAACCCAGTCCCCCAGGACATGCAGACAGTGCTCAGCACTGCGAGGCTGATCAGCCCTGGCCAGACATGCTCTTCATCAGGAGTTTTGAGTCCCTTGGTGCTGCT
This sequence comes from Piaya cayana, assembly GCA_013389865.1. Taxonomy (NCBI): domain Eukaryota; kingdom Metazoa; phylum Chordata; class Aves; order Cuculiformes; family Coccyzidae; genus Piaya; species Piaya cayana. The sequence goes on from WAAB01022445.1 coordinate 14,193, forward strand.
GCTGCACATGGCGAGGAAGAAGATTAAGCTGGTTTGCAGCACCTAGTTTGTTCTTCCCCTACAACTGTCCCTGTCACCAGCATGATCAGGTCACCAAAAGGCAGCACAGCCCTTGAAGGGCGGCATCCAGGGGGCAAGGGTTGCCCTGGGGTGGGAGCATCCCCGGCACACGGGGTGATCAGCAGGGTCTGCCGCCTCGGCTCACTCTGCTCTCCTCCCTGCAGATCGTTTGGCTGCTGTCAAGCCTGGGAGGCCAGTTTGGATTCTGGATGGGGGGCTCGGTGCTGTGCCTCATTGAGTTTGGGGAAATCATCATCGACTCACTGTGGATCACGGTGATAAACGTGATCAGCTGGTGCAAGGGGCTGAAGCAGAAGCGGGCGCAGGTGCAGTACCCGGATGCACCCCCGACAGTGTCGGAGCTTGTGGAGGCTCACACCAACCTGGGGTTCCAGCACGAGGACATGGGTGCCCTCCCCAGGGATGAGGCACTGCCCCCCGAGCCTGGCACCCCTCCACCCAACTACGACTCGCTGCGTGTCCAGCCCCTCGATGTCCTCTGTCCTGACAGCGACGCAGACACCGAGTGAGCAGTGTGCCAGCCAGCTCCCCACAGCACTCGCTGCCATCACCACTTGCTGGGCTCTCCTCTGCTCCATCACAGTTAGGAAGGAATAAAAAGCCCTGGCTGTACTTCCCTCCCCAAGTCAAAGTGCTCACGGTGAAGATGCTCTCTCTAATAAACCCTGTAATAAATCTCACTGAGTTGGCATCAGGCCCTGGTTTTATACACAGACCCGGCATGAACCAGCAATGTTATGTAATCAGAGTCCACCGCAGCTTTTTAACAAGGAGTTTTGCTCACACACGTGTGGGAAACGCTTCCCAGAGAGAAGAATGGGGTGGAGGCAGCTGAGGCAGCGGTGAGAGGCTGGGATGCCCTAATGTGGGATGCAGGGCCAGGGCTTGGCATGTTCTGCAACTCTGCTGCACCCCCTTTGGGCCCTGGCATTGGGACCAAGCTACTTTAACATTCAGAGGCTATTTCCACCCCTAAACAACTGCAACAGGAACAGAGCAAAAGAAAACCCATCCCTTTGCTTCTGAAGCCCATGGGGGCTGCTTGTGGTTGCTACTCGGGGTTTGTTAACGCTGCCCCTGTGGGTGGCATGGCCATTCGTGTGTGTCAGAGGCAAACACTCCAGCCTTCACATGGATTCAGGCGTGGGAAGTGCCAGGAACATTTAACAGCACCACGCTCTTGGCAATAAATATATCAATTAAAAAGTTACCTCTCAGTTTCCTGTTGGCAGCTGTCACAGTTGTGTGCTGGCAGGAGGCTGGTGGCCGTGGCTGGCAAGAAGGGGAGATGCTGTGCCCTGACAGGAGGGCAGCCAGGTGCTCTGGGGGTCCCTGAGGGGCTGGGCTGAGCAGGCAGGGAGCTAACCTAGCCCCTGGCTTTCCCGGGAGCCCCTCACACCCCACTGGGGATTGGCCTCATTCAAGGGCTTTTCCAAAATCTCAAGAGGAAACAGGACTACGTGGGTAAATCGTGTGGCTGGAACACGGTGTTCCAGGCACGGTGCCCAGTGTGGGGTGGCTGCGGTGCCAGGGGCATCCATGCTCCTTCGACGCTCCTAACTCCCTAAGCGCACGCTGGCCTGGCACAGAGCTGCTGCAGACCCCACCCCCATCTCCCGACAGCAGCGATGGAAGTGGTGGGTCTCGTTGCTGACAACCACCACAGAGGAACGCAGCTCTGACAAGAGCCGTCCTAGGTTTTCCTGCCCGACTCCTGTCCCTAAAGAGACCTTTCCCTCCCCAGGCACCATGAACCCCTAAGACAGCCTCCTTCACTAAAACTGGAGTGACAGCGCTTCATCCCACACCGCACCGAGTCCCAAACAGGCACCTGGCACCCTCCCCTCCCAATGCAGGGTTCAGCCTGAGTGTCCCAGCCAATACTCAGCCCAGCAAAGACCTCCAAATGATTTTGCAACAGCGCAAAAACACTGCTCCTTGAAAAGACACCAGAAAGCACTTTGGAAAGCTGAGAGCAGAAACCTGGGCCTCTCTTCCCACGCTTCCAACAGGCAGCACTGTCAACATCACCACAGATAAGCCCATCCGTGTGGGAACCCAAACAGCTGCTCGAGCACAAAGATATTGCAGAGACAGCAGATGCTTATTCACAGGGCAGAACAGCCCTAAGCCCACTCCCGCACTGACAGAACAGCAGGACTGGCGAGGAGCTCACTGCTGCAGAGCAGGGGGAGGCAGAGCTCCGTTCCCAGGCCAGCCTGCTCCAAAGCACCATTAAATGCAGCACCTCGGCTGCCCACACCCTGGGATTGTCTCAGGCATCCAGAGCTGCACAGAATGGTAAAGGCAGCAACAGGTCTCAGATTGTGGAACTGCACTTTCCAGCTTCTCACTCCTTCAGCCCCAGCCCAGTGCCATTTGCCCCAGGAGATGCAACAGCATCAGGCACAGAACAGTCTCGAAACTCTTCACCTCCTTATGACCAGGCCAAGGGATGGGAGAGGCACAAACAGCAAGATGCTCATGTCTCACAGCAAGAGTAAATTAGAACAGCATGTTCTTTGGCAGGACAGGGACAGTTTACTCTTCCAGTTACTGCTGGTTTATAGAAGGTGTCTGACAACTAATAAAACTGGAAAGTGTCTCAGGTACTCAACTGAGGCTCCACCAGCCTGGCTCCCTCCCCAAGCACATTGATTGCAGATAAGCGTCTGTGCGCAAAGAGGTGGTTTTCCTGCTGCAGGAGCAGAGCAGCCGCTGGAAGGCTCAGCTGAGCACTGCCGGGGACCAGGTAGAGAGCTCAGTAGGGAAAGGCTCCACAATTCCAAGCCACATGTGACACTGGAGAGGGGTCCCAGCTTGAAACAGAACCAAATTTCCCATTAATCTGGAGATATTTTTAATAGACTTTCCATACTCTGAAACATAGAACTGAACACCTAACTGAAAACCCTGCCAGGAAAAAAATCTACATTTCTGAAAACACATTTTACTTCCCTGATCTGAAATTTTTTTAGGTGCTAAAAACTGTGAAACCCAAAACCTGTTTATAAAGCACCTCTGCTGTCACCTCACCAGACTGCAGCTTTGGTACTAAAGCATTATCAAAGTCCAGCTGAGAACGTCAAAGAAACAGAGTTTTACATGGAAAATACACCTGGCAAAGCTAAGCTCACTCCATGTGTGGAACAAAACACAGGGGAGATGGTGTGACAGAATCAGAGACAGGACTTTGACAGCTACACATGCAGTCACCCAGCAGAGAACATAACCAGCTCAGGAGTCCAAACCAGAGAAGAAATGAAAAAAAACAGGACGATGTCCCAAAGACAGAGGTTGCCAGGGAAAACAACAGCCACAAAAGAAAGAGAGCAGAGGGGTTTGCAGATCAGGCTGAGCACTGACTAGAGCAGTCTGAACCAAGTTAAGGAACAAAGAGGTAAAACCATGGACACTGGGAATTATCCCCTGAAGGCACCTGGCGGTGAGGAGGAGGTGGAGGAAAGCACAGAAGGAGATACAGATCAGGGGAAGAAAGATGATTTTGCCCTCCAAACCAGACTAGTTTGTGTGTGAGGTTTTATCCAGCACTGTCTCACACAACCGACACTTCCGTCTGGGGACCTCTTTGTATTCTGTCCAGTTTTCTCAGAAGGAAAAGAGCTGTGGGAGTGTGGGAAGTGTACGGAGGCCAGGCAAGTTGTTTTACAAAGATCTGTGTACCAAGCTTTAATAACTTTTACAAGAAAGCACAACTTCCATTGAATGTCATATAAACTTCACAGCTTTCAGGAGAACAGAGTCATAGTCCAGAACAACCCACAGAACTGGTTTCACTCTCAGGTACTGCAAAACCCACCAACCCATGGGACTATGTCCTGACTTTGTGAACAATGACAGACTTGAGCAATGGCGACTGCTCCAGGTAGAAGAGCTTCCAATCAGCTAATCATTGTTGCACCTACCCCATAATTTCAGACTCAGAATTGATTAAATTTTCCGAAAAAGCCAGTCATCGCACCACCAGGAAGCACAAACACCCTGGCAAACGGTAGAACATCCATAGTGAGGAGCCGGCACTGCTTGACCCACTCAAGGTCACACAGAGAGGTTTTGGTAAATTTGGCTGTAGGTTAATTCCTGCTTCCTAAAGATGGAAAAATGGAACAAGCTTCTCTGAAACAAAAACATTTATTAAAAACTGTTCAGAAAGAAATCCTCCTGATTCCCAGAGACATTTTCACCATCCTTGTGAAGTTTATAGGGAAATAAAACCAACCCCAGGAGTTCCACCAGGAGCAGTGTCCAGCAGCAGGGGCATCACAGCTAACACTCCAGGCCCCTCATGGCAGCGATGCTGCTGGCCATCCTGCGGGGCACACCTTTGGCCACCTGCCGGTACTCCTCTGGTTTTGCCTTCAGCAGAGTCACAATATTTTGCAGTGTTCTTGATGGCTGAAGGCCAAGGGCATCCATCACGTTTATTAGGTAATCTGCAAGATTAAAGATGAACATGCATTTGAACAGGCAACAGGCACTGTGCAAATTACAGTTACGCAAATCTTGCCACAACCAGCTTGTAAGGGAATCCTCTCCATTCAGGAGGACTTGAACTTTGAGTCAGAAACACAAAGCCATCAAGAAACAGAAGTACTGGAACATCACCTTTCCCTCAGAGCAATGTGACAGAACGCTTTGCAATGGAGAAGCTGTGACCTCTCTGCCATGTGAACGCGCTCAGATTAAAGGAGAAACCCAGGCTGCAGTTCCATTCAATCTAACGATGGAGGAGCCCCTGGCTACTGCAACAGGTCTCAAGGCGCCTGCACCGAGCTTACCAATGTCTGTGGCAAGCTGCTTCGTCGAGTGCACCGTGAGCTCTGGTATCTGCAGGATAACTTCACAGTAGGTCTGCATTGTGGCTCTGGCGATGGAGCCCAGCCAGTAGTCAGCCATGTTATCCAGTTCCGGCAGTTCATCTCCTACAGAGAGATATCTTGTCACCAGTCTCTCTCACCTGCATTTGCTAGCTTTGTAGCAACATACAATCCACAAACAGTTAACTCTTTCTTCAACAGGACATCAAGGAATTCATTAGGATTCAGGTTCTGTCAGCTGGTTTCAGAGTAATCCAAGCATCCTCCCTGATACTTACCAAAACAGCACGTTAACTTGAGACCCAAACCACTTCACTTCTCTCTATTACATCTGCGGGTGAGTCACTTCCAAAGGGCTGAGAGGTGACCAGGCTGGGCTCAGGAGCTCTGCCTGGTATATTCTACAGGATCATCTTCCAGGTCTGGGCTACAAGCTACTGGAATAGCAAGGACTCACAGGTCTTTTTTTTCAAGCCCTAAAGGAATTCTGTGTTCATCAATGTTTTGAAAGTTAACGAACTATTAAGCATGTAAATACAATGACAAAATAATTAATGCTAAAACCTAAACTAAAGAGCATATTCTCAGAAGGCCACAGGAAGACTACAAATACCAAGCTCTATGCTTCCTTGCTTGTTGGTGGAAACAAATACCAAGAAGAAATTAACCACAGCAAAGCCTGGTGGTGTTGCCAGCCTGTGGGAAGCATTCTGGAATTGCTGCTGCTAACTGCAGCGGGACTGATGACATAACAGGTAAGAAAGGTTGTCTGAAGAATGAATACGAGCCAAAACCCAATTTGCTATAACAATCTAAGAAAAGACACACGGAAAGAACTCTGGGGAGTGTTTCAGAGGCACCTGGGATGTGTCTGTCCTGGACAGCACCCACCACGCTTCCCACAGTATAGGGTTCACTACAGTGGCTGGTATCTGATCACTAAGGACTCCGGTGGCACTGGCAGCAGCACTGGAGCTCCAGTGGATCTTCAATAGCTTTGTTACCACAGCACATCCCATGCACATAGTGTCAGAATGGGAAAGCTTCCCCCCACCAACATCATCTCAAGTCTCTGGTTTCACCCTACCTTGTTCTGGGGGGTAAGGCAGTTTTCCAGCATGCAATGCCAGCTCCAAAGCAGAATCCTCTTGAGTGACAAATGGCTCCAGATGGAGAGGAAGTGACATAATATATTGCCCAATCTAGAACAAAAGCACAAAGAGCTGAGTCACTGCGAAAGCGTGAAGCAAGTACTTTGCTAGAGCAAAAAGTCAACTGAGGTAATTTATCCCTGAAAGCAGAACATCTCCAGGGATGTGACAGCCCACTTCTCTGGGCAACCTGGGCCAAGACCTCGCAATCCTCAGGGAAACATTCCAGATACACCAAAACACTGTCCACGAGCTTGCTAAACCTTATCAAAGTCTACCAGGTAGCTAGATCTAAACTATCCATGATAAAATTATCCACAACTTGACTGACTATCCTTTTTTATATGTCTCTATTTCTTTTAAACCTTTAGAAGCAGATATAACAGTTTGCAGGCCATAAGCCAGAGGAAACCACAATATTACAAGCTTTTCATTGCATCCTGTACCTGAAGAAACCTTGTGATGCACGGAATGGTAGTAACAAAAAATCTTGCTTATGAAATTATATCTGTGTTTACATAATAATAGCAGATAACATCAATATCTGAATTGCCAATTTGGCAACAACTTGGAACACCAGCCAGAAGAATGGGAGAGCAAATCAAGTGCTGTTCAGCAGCGCAGAGCTGAGGAGCACCCAGCCAGAAGGAACAAACAGCTCACTCCCCTCTTCCACTCAGACACCCCACTGCCAGAAAGAGTTCATTGTTATTCCAGCAGAAAGAGAAACCAGGAGTCACATGAGGATTAGAAGGGTAAGAGCTCAAGACTTTTTAGCTTCACAGTATGGTTAAACCACTCCAACAGACACTGCAGGAACTCCCACGCTACACTGGCTGTGTTACAACATGCAGAGTATTCACCCACAAACAAAAAATGACATTTCCTGCCCCGTTATGAGAGTTAACGCCACAAACAGCGCAGTTCAGTGGGGAAGAACCTCTTCTTGTGCTCCCTACGTTCTTTTGCTGCTCCAGAATTTGACAGGGATTTCATAAAAGCTACAAAGAGCAGCAGTGCTGATGAAGGCTGGACCACTGAGCGCATCCAGCACCATCACAGAACCATTCTAACAGATACTGTGATTTTACAGCAAACTGCAGAAACACAGAAGGAATTCCCCAGCACTGGGCTTCCAGTCACAGCCCTTGCCTGCTCTTACATTGCTGATATATTCCAGAGGAGTCAGGCTAAAGTTTGGCAGGTCATCTGTCAGGGTCTCGCCGATCCCACCAGAGTTCCAACCCTGTAAGACAAAATGTGACCGAAGAATTTATGGCCTTCTGAAGCATGAGATCCATTGGTCACCAGTGACACAAACTGTGACTACCCAAGGACTTCCAGAAAGCAGAAAACAGACGGTGAAAAACCTGCGTCTGTTTCCTCCTTTGGGCACAGGGCTGTGGGAAGTGGGTGTGAGAAGTACACACTCACAGGGGTTAAAAAAGCAAAGCTCCAAACAAACATCAGAGCTTGCAAACACAGCTATCTGCTGTAAATGCTGTGGACAATGGTTGGACTCGATGATCCTGTGGGTCTTTTCCAACCTAGTGACTCTCTGATTCTGTGCTAGTGACTCTGTGACAAAGGGAGGAAAACCTTTACACCAACTGTAGCTGATGGAAGAAATGTGATACCAGAGGGAAACAAGGTGAGCAGCACTGAGCTGTGCTCCACCCTACAGGATCCCACAAGTACACCCTGCCAGTTTGGATCAGATTGATGCACCCGTTACTTACCATCTTTGAAACAAGTAAGAGTTGCTGTTTGATACGGAGAAAAACAGAATCGAAAGCCAAGTGGTGCGCAAGCTGGTTGAGGCGGCTTAGGGCAGACCGAGACGAAGACAACAGGTTGTGGTTGCTCGTACCTTTTTCCTAACACAAAGACACAAGGGAAAAGTTGACAAACAGAAGTAAAAATAACCAAAGAGAAGCTATGCTAACATTCTTACAGAAGTCTCTATGAGGTCACCTCAATACAAAAAGGAGCCTTCCTCTGCAATGGCCCAGCTTGTTTCCCTCGACATGCCCTATTCCAACCAGTTATTCAAGACAGAAACACTGCACTGCTCCATAAAATATAGAACAAAGCAGCACTAGCACACTCTGGCCATGCCAGGCACCAGTACAGGCTGGGTATGAAGAAACTTGCAGAGAGGATGGCAAAGCCGCCTGTTCTCAAAGGGCACAACTGCCTGACTCCCTGCAGGGAATGAAGCAAACATTCTTCATGAAGTTACCCACGGAACTGGACTACTTAGCAGAAGTTTGAAGTCAAACATACAACACTGAAGACAGAGCTGCAAGTAAACTTAAGCGCAAAAGAAATCAAAATATTTTGAGGAAATAACAGACAGAATTCATAACCTTGACTTCCCTGCTACATGTGACCAGTGATGGCAAGCAGAACTTCAATCCATGAGAAGATAACTGGAGTCATTCTACCCTGTTCACAGAGGCATGCAGGAACAGTCTCGCAGAATGATATTTCAGAACAGATACTGCAGCAGAACACTGAGCAGCAAGAAAGCCTTGAGAGCCCAGCATGCAGCTCCTGGTGTTTGAGACGGCACCAACACAACCTACCCAATGCTTTCTGTGACAATATATCCCTCAGCTGAAACACTAAGAGCACATTCACAAACACAGCCAGGGTCTGGGGAGAGATGGAATGAGTCCAGACTTCCTGACTTTGGATATTTCATCTCTCCACAGATCAGTGTGGAAGACTTGGAACATGGCCCATCAACAGGCTGCAGCTCAGAAGGAGAAGTGATCAGGCTGTAGGGGCAATTCAGGTCATATCTACCCAATGTGGGACCAACAGCATCCCTTGAGGCAGGCTCTCCCAGGCACCAGAGCTACCTTTAGTGTGTAAAGCGTTTCCATAAGGCTGGCATACTCAGATGGATTCTCCTTCACCAGATAATTGTATTCCTGCCAGGGATTCTTTATGGAGCATTTCTTTTCTGTGGAACTGGTATCCTGAAAGCCAGAAAAGCTACATGGACTGTAGGAGTCTGAAAGATGCTTCCCAGCAGTAGATAAAATCCTGAAAACAAGTACACAAAAGTCACCAGCACAACCCTCTGAGATCAGCATTCCTGTCCTCACCCTGGCTAAAGGATCTACACTTCCTCTATGTTACTCTGAGGGAGAGAGCATTCACTGCTGGCAGACACATTACAGCCAGCTCTCACGTCTACACCATGCAACTCAAAAACTGTAAAAATATTGAGATGAAAAGACGAGGATTGTGCTCTTGCAACATTGAGCAAAGCCAGCCTCCTCTGCCCTGCAGGCCACTGTCCTACACAAAGCACAGCACTCGGGTCCAACTAAAGCACTTCACCGTGCAAGAGGCTGAAGGCAGCACTGCTCACAAGCAACAAAAGATCAACACGCTGCCTGTGCCTGACGCTCCTCGGGTTACACGGAAGGGCCTAGGGAAGGCACACCTTGATTCATTTCAGCAAGTGATTGATGCCCCATGTCACAAGGGGGTGAGAATCTTGCCAATTTGATCTGATGGAAAATTCCTTCCTGATCCCAATTCTGGCAGTCCCTTTCACACCCAACCGCGTACCCAAGACAAAGGACGGCTGTGACTGTCTCGGGGCACACAGCTGAGCAGAGCAGTCTGTGAACTATCTCTGATGATCTAAACGATGGGGGCAAATCACTGTGGCACTGCTTTACCTCCTTAGTCTACACAACAAAAGCACCTCCGCATTTGTTTTCTTTCAGCTTGGTTCCTATGTTGACAGCTCATGAATTAAGTTCAGCTGCACTCACCTGTTGGCCAATTGCTGCTCGAAGTCTCCACACTGACGAAGGAGCTCACCGCAAGTAGCAATTATCCTGGGAAAGAACAAAAACACACGTTGTGAGATCCGAGGCTGATAATGCCAGACCTCCCCCAGACAGCCCATCGCGGACACATGTCAGGTGATTACAAAATGCAAAAACCAAACCACAGCCCAGGGGGGACATGTCTGTCCAGAGTCACTTTGGCTGTTAATTCAGTTTCCATTTGATAACATACCACTTTCTGCCCAACAGCCTCATCCACACTCTGCTTCTTGTCATCACAGCTAAGGCCAGCTCAGTGTCACTGGGAAAAACACTAAGAGCTGCTGATATATCAAGTGCCACGACATGCAGCCTCGCTCCAGACAGGGTAGGGAGCCTCACAGCACATGCTGTGCCAGCAGCAACCTGAAACCCAGTCACTAATACTAATGCTCCCAGTAGCACTCAGCTAAGTGGGCACAGCCCTGCGTTCTGCTCTAAGAACCTGTGTAAACCAACCCCAGGCAACTCCGTTCCAACTTTGATACCAAAAATCAGTTATGAGCCAGACAAAAAGAATCCCCCTTACCGGACAGAATTTTGGAATGCAGTCCAGTCCTCTTGGAAATTGGAATCCGAGAGGACATCATCTAGTTTACATTTCTTTCGGATCGACTGCAGAGTATTTGTAAAGTCGGATGCATATCTGTGATGAAAAATGAAGGAGAGACAGCACCAGTGTAAGAGAAGAGGTTGGAGCGCAGCATAATGGCATGTCCTTACATTTGCTCATTCAGACTTCTCCAAGGGCCAAACAAGAACAGAAATACTGAAGAAAGGGCAGTTATGTAGAGAGGCTGTTGTTTCAGTTCACACACATGGATGTGAGAATGGATCAGCCACAGCCCACTCAAGCCTGCACTGGAAGAGAGGGAGAAACTCAGAGTGATGGACACTGTGTGGCTACCCTAATTTATCACCCATGGGTCACCAGGAACTCTCCATGCCCATGAGGAGTGATGAGTAAGGTGTCTGTCTTACCACTACACTAATCACATTGCCTAGGAAAGGCCAGCAAAAGTTTACAAGGCTCCTAGTGCTCTACCACCACTTGGCCCTTACTCCAGGAACAGTGACAATGATCTTATGAACTTGTTTTCTCAGCTACTCCCCAGATGAGAACATGGATAAAAAGGAGAACATTTTGTTTCCAGCACACCCCCTTTTTTTTTTTCTTTTAAAAAAGCTGGAGGTGTGCACACTGCTATGTAACTGCCCATAAAGAGGGTGAGATCAGAGAAGTATGCTTCTCTTTCCCTCACAGGGCAGCAAGGTAACTGATTCATACCTTGTGAGCAGCTCTTTTGATATCAGGAAAGAATAAGGAGACAATCAGGACTGGAACATGACTCAAGCAGGTGTCACTGATACTTTAAGACAAGAACTTACAGTGAACTTCATGCACAAGGTTACCTCACATTCAGATTCTGAATGCGAGGTCACTTGTCCCAGCAAGCATACAACTCACTGAGTTCTGCCCCCATCACCCTAATTTGTCTTAGCCTCATTTTGGTTTAGGAAACATTTTTCCCTCCAAAAGGATTTATTAAAAATGAAAATTCAGTCCAATCAGAACAGAAAACAGCTGAGAAAAGTCTTCCTTCTTCCAGTTTTCCCCCAAGAGTCACCATCTGAATGAGTGACAGGAGGGGCTATCAGCTGACTTCTACTCTGGTTAAAGATACTTTCTGCTCTCAGTCATTGCTCATAAACTAATGTCCTCAGCCACAAACTGAGTACTTGTTAGTCCCTCAGGATAAAGCAGCAATGTAACTAAAAGCACCTTACTTTGTGAACAGAGCTTTCAGGGCCTTCAGGAGCCCACACACGCCCAGGCCATCCGTGAGTTTAACGCAGTTGTCGATGGCTCCAGAAGCCAGAGTGAAGAGTTTGCTGACAGAATGGTTCAGTTCTTGGACACAGTCAATTACTTCCCAATGCTCCTAAATAACAACAACAAAGCTGAACCTCATTCTTCTTTCAGCAAGCGTCTAGCCATTACAGACACCTTGTGCAACACCTCCTTGTCTTGGCATCCTCCAACCTTGTGGCACACAGGTGAAAACAACACTGGTTGCCTCCACTCTCCTGCATGGTGACTGTTAACAGGCAGGCTGACAAATCCCATGTCCCCCAGGTCTTCAAGGAAAAACAGTTCTGCCACCAACAATCTTCCACCAAAATGACTTTCCTCCCACCCAACCTCAATCTTAATAAATTCTATCAAACCTGAAGAAAGCTCTTGGTTGACAGTACTATCCTGGTAAAGCTTTCTCCAGCAGATTCACCCAGAGCCAGTTACTGGATGAAGGAGCAGAGGAAAGGAGTTCCCTCCAACCTGACAGAGCTGCCGAAATGAACTTTATCTCATGAACAAAATTTACTCAGGCTGATGGTTGGATTTGATGATCTTAAAGGTCTTTTCCAACTGTAATGATTCTATAAGTCTTGATTCTACTTAATGGTATCAAAATACACTGCAAACAGGAAATATTACCAAAAATCAGAGAAGACAGAGCAGTAACTATGACAAAGACCCTCGTATTTTCAGTGGAGACCTCCAGCCTCTCCCTTTGTGGTTGAACAAAGACTGCTATGTTACCAAGGGCACAGCGCTGATCTGAACAAGCAGATTTTCCTTTTCCAGGTCTCCATACTCAAGCTGGTAGGGTTTGTACGGACCATACACCGCTTCCACCAGTTCCATCACTTTTACCAGGTTCTGCTCCTCTGAAAAGAATCAGATGTTTAGTCTACAAATAGATGAACACGATACTAAAAACCTTGTTGCAAGCGACACGCAGTAGTTCTTCAATTAGAGCATGCTGCCTACACAGCCTTGGAATGTTGCACAACAGCTTTAAGTCCCAACTACACAGACGTTTTTCCCTTTCCTTTTTTTAAAAAAAACCCAAGGTTATTCTCGCTACCTGCTTTCTAAATACAAGATGTTCTAACTGAAAAAGTGCCTCAAGAAAATTATCACTCATTGCTTCAAAACAGCCTGGGTGACAAAAATCTATCAAAGATTCCAACCTACAGTAGAAGAAGGGTAATGAAACCATTTGAGAAGTGAAATGCATTGCTCCCACAACTTAAAAGGGGGCAATCCTCATCTATCAGAAAGCCCAGCTCATACTTAAATAACTGACACTGACTCAATTTACTTAGCACTACAGCTTCATGGTGTTCCATCAACCAGAGCTGAACACGAACCACAAACTCAGCATTTCAGTGCCATTATGTCGAGCAGGGAGCTGCAAACCCAAACAAAAACCAGGCCTGAATGATTATTTCTCAAATCAGAACTGGTCACTCACTGTTACTGAGAAGTTTTGCCAAACTCAAACTAGAAGCAAACCAGAATCAGTTTTAATTCTGGACACAAGAAAAAGCTTTTATGTCCTAGGGACAGACAAGCAATGGAGCAGGGTGTCCAAAGCCTGGTCTGAACTCACGGTGGGCCTTGCTTGGAGCAGCAGGTTGGCCTAGATCATGTCCTAAGATCCCTTCAAACCCGAATTATCCTATGAATCATAACTGAACCCTCCCCTCACAGACACATATATAGGAACTGGTTTGACCCAGCCCTGCTGAGTCACCTGGCCTTTCCATTCCGGAGATATTTCTCTTCCCAAACATCTTACACCACAGCAAAAGAGATAGAAATAAAAAACTTTTTTTTTTTAACACATCCAGGTGACATTTCAGTAGTTTTCTTCCTGTTTCAGCGTCTTCCGAGTTTGACATCTTTTACCCAAGTTCTTTTAAATCATTTCTACTATGAAACACAAGCAAAGCCAAGCCAACAAGAGAAAATGATTGACAAGAGTAAGCAATCACAAAGACCACAAAACCAGATACAATGACAGTCATGCTCCCTGAAACTGCCGGTAATCATAATTTACATGATAAAGCATCTGGGTTTAAACAGCTTAAGACAATGTTATGAGGAACCAAACACGGGAAACACAGCCTTAGAAATGCTTTAATTTAGTATTTTCCCATACCCAGTTGTTGAAGGGGCCCTACCAGGTTAATAAAGGCCTATAAATAGGCATTAGCTCAAGTCAAGCATTAACTCCTGTAAACACAGCACTGTTCTGCGGTTTGCGGGAATTATTCATTAGGTCATGACCAAGTGAGATGACAACACCACTGGATAAGGAAAGCACGGGTCGGATTCTGAATAAAATACTGAGAATGCAGCGGTTCAGAAATAATCAAGTGAAAACACAGAGCCAAATGTTAAAACATAAGCCAGTAGCAGCAGATAAATGACAAACAAAAAATTGGAGGCAGCTTTCAGGCAGGCTTTCTGTTGTATAGGAAGGTGTGACCTAATTCCAAGAAACTCCTTGACTCCTGTATTTCATGACTTTTCACAAGGTCATGGATATTTCCAGACCACTTCCCTAAAGACATTTCCTCATCCATTAGACAGAAGAACTACTACTGCTTGTCAATGGAAAAGCGCTAACTATTATTTGCCTGAGACAGCAAGTGCACTGAGAGCAGGTCTGCGTCAGTGACCACATTCAGTACTAGGTCAACATCTTCAGTGCAAGACACACACACACAACACAAAGGTGCAAATGCCATGGAACTGGCAATATTGCGGAAGATATAACACCCCCCCTCCACCATGTAAAACTAAACCAAATCTCACAATGGAACTTCACAAAAGAGCTTCACAAGAGAACAACAGAATCCAGCGCAAGAGCCTTACTTAGGTTTGGCAGCATTGCCACTTTCAGCCCTTTGGCAAAGTGGGTGGTGACATCGTAGAGCTCCAGCAGCTTATTCAGCTTGGTTTCTCGGTCCGCTCTCTCCATGGCAGTGCTGAGGCACATGGGGATGGAAGGCACCAGCGCTCCCAGAGTTTGAATCAACAACACGGTCACAACTTCATGGGGGTTCTTGAAAACCTGTGGTACAAGCAAAAGCACGTTATCTGAGAGGAACATGACAGGCAGCTGCCAGAAAGTGCTCTACAACATACAAACCACACGTCACTGCCTCATCAAAGACACACTTGTCCCACTCCACAGAGAACTGTGCTGGGCACGCACTTCTTTCTGCTATTGAATGGACATAAAATTACCTTTTGGTGAGAGACAGTGACATGCAGACCAAGGCGATGACACGTTGTGCACTAAGAGATCACAGATTGCTCACATGACATGAACTTCCAAACAAAAGGGAACAAAAGTATATTTGAAGGGGTAAAAAACCCCAAAGAGGTCTGCTACAACTGCAAGACCCTCCTCGCTGGCTGAGCCTGCAGTGCAGCCTGATTGCAAAATCCTACATCAATACTTATTATACCGGTGAAACTGCACTTTGAATTTAGTAACCAAGAGACCAGACACCAGATATAGGTCAAGAACTGAATTGAGCAGAACACAGGCACACAGTCATTCAAAACACTACCAGGCAGAAATGGCATTTGGAAACACAGTACTCACTTTGTACAAGCATGTTAGGATAAAACACATATATTGGTAAAACATGAAGAAATAGTACCATGTCATGAGCTAAACTACCAACCAGCCAGGCAGAAACCAGTACTGGAAAGGCTAGAAAAACTGTAATCAGCCAAGAACTTCTATTTGCATGCATCACCCTCAACTCCATCAGCATTAAATGAGTTGCAGCCTTTTACTCTGACTTTTTTGACAGCTACTCTAGCTCGTCTGCTTTGTGAGCTGGGGTCACCAGGAGCCTCCTGCAGCAAAGTCACCGCGGCTACTGAATAGCAAGAAAAAGATCCAAGAGTCCTTCAGAAAGCAGAAGCAGCACAGGAGACTGAGTGACATGAGCTCTGTCCCATGTGCCACTTCCCTCTCACAGTCCCAGTTCAAAGAGTACCTGCTAAAGCGTGAGCTGGCATCTGACCTGTAATTCACATCGAATCATTAGGCAGAAAAAATACATTTCAAGGAAACACTGAGCTCCTTTGCAGTGCAGGCCTAGCACTGGCATCAGGCTCCATAACACGAAGATAAGAATCTCGTCCTTCATGGATGAGAAATTCTTGCAGGCTCAACAATATGAACTTATTTCTTCATTTCACTAAAAGGACAATAACTTTTTCTGGATCCTACATTATTCTTAACAGAATAAAAACAAGCACACAGACTCCAACAGGCAATGATAGAAGCCCTTGGTATCTCGCACAGAGTGACACAAATCAGTCCAACATGACCTTGAGGGCCTCTTCCCGACCAAGCGATAAAGCAATTCAGGCATTTCAAGTGTCTTGCAACAGAACACATTTGCAACACTGACAAATTAGATTTAACTTAAGATACAGATGAAAGTGATAGAGCAGCTTTAATGTCAATAACGCAACAACCTTGCTGTTGGTAGAACACCAGAAATCAAATCTTATCTTCAAGAGCTGGACAAGAAACAGAAAGCAGACTGCAGGCTCTGTCTTGCACTGATAAGGCACAGAGGATAGCTCGGAGCAAGCACCAATGAGCTATTCTGAGCTTTATGAGAATTTAGAGCGTGCTCAGCCTTGTCCTCTCCTGTGCCCCGCAGTGCTACTGAACAGCCACCACACCTGTGTCGCCCACTGCAGCTGCGAGTGCCAGGTCCCAAGGAGTGTGTCGTACAGTTCCGTCAGCTGGCGATTCAAGCTCAGGTCACTCTGGCAAAGGTCCTGCCACGCTGCTACTAGCTGCACCTGCAGGGGTCACAGAACCATTCTAAGAGCAGAACTGACAGCCCATAGACACAGCCCCTGTTATCCCAAACCAGGAACTTCCTACACAAAGCACTTCTGCAAAAGCACAGTGCCCACACTTGCTCCTCTCTCCAGATTTCAGCCTAATTCTTTGCTAGAATTCAGCATCATAGAAGGAAGAGACTTCCAGCATGCAGCTAGAGGCTGCTCAGTTGATTCAAAGATTTAATTAACATTGGTATTTTACTCATAAAATGAGACCGAAACCGATACCCCCACATAATAGTTGAAATACTTGGCAAGCCCCAGCCTCAAACTTAATCCTCAAAAGTCACAGTCCTGAGAGAACTGCCGAGGATCAAGTTATGGCTACAGAACTGTTTGGAATTCCAACTTTTAATCTTACCTGAAAAGAGTTTACACAAGTCAGCAGCTGGCAAGTTGCAGTAAAGTCACTGCTGACAAATCTGCATCCAAGAAAAGCAAAGCTAAACTCTAAGGCACAGAGAAACCTAAGCAGAAAGCACATATCCTGTGTCTGCTGCAGGAAGAGACAAAAAGCCCTGAATGGAAAATTATTCCCAAAACATGGAGTAACCAAAGCCGTGGAGAGCCAGAAAGAGAAGCCAGAGGACAAAACAGGTTCTGTAGTTCTCAGGAGAGGAAAGGCAGCACACACGGTGGAGCAGCTCCCCCTGCAGCCCAGCTCTTATTCCACCACTCAAATATCAAACCGCTTACCTTGTGGCATTTATAATAATAAGCAAGGAGCTGGGGCATCCGATCGATTTCCGCAAACACTTTAACAAAAGTTTTCGCCTGATCTAAACAAAATAAAACAAGAGGCAGTCAACAGTGAGTCTGAAAGCGGAAGACAAGGCATTGGTCTGAGTGAGACTTCATCTTTGAAGGCAGCACGCACAACAGCCTGCACAGAAAGGAACGCTTTCACCCTCTGCTTGCTTTTCTCCTCAAACAGGAGAACTCCTAAACCCCACATTCAAACAGGAACAGGCAGCAGACAGGAGGAATGCACCTGACTTCTTAAATTTAACTTCTTAACCAGCAAACATATCTGGTATTACAGAAAGCTAAAACCAAAGTGTTTCCTATGAGGAAACCATTGTTTTCCAGAAACAAGCTGCTGTCTACAAAACTAGACCACCCCTCACAAAGGCCTCAGCTTTGCCTCCAGAAGTCCTCAAACCTACCCCTAAAGCCAGCTGCTTCGGGACTGACTGACAGCACAGCACGCCCCACACGAAGCACTGGAAGCGCCCCAGGTCTGCTCTGCACGGCAATGGCTACAGGTCTGTCCACAAAACACAGCAGGGGCTGAGAAGCTAGAAACAGGCCTTGTTTCACAAAGGGGCCCCAGGATGCTGAGAAACTGGAGCACTATGTAACTCAAAGGGCTCCTCAGCTGTGGGGATCAGAGAACACAGCCTCTCTGGGAATACGTTACAGGCTTAGGTTACATTTATAGGAGTTGGACTTCAGGAACAAACATGACTTCACAATAAAGAGGGAAACTCTCTTCAATGAGGAAAACCCCCACGTCTTTACATGCCCAGAACAGTCTCTGAAAGCCAACGCAAACAGTGCTACAAGTGAACAGTTCTGCACAGGACACCTGAGCAAAGAACCTTGTGCCAGCAGAGCTGTTGCCAGCCCCTTCCTTGGACCTCTGCGTTTGCTTTGGTGGAGACCTCAGAGCAAGTGAATATTCACTTTCCTTTCATATCCTGAAACACTATCCTGTATCTTGAGTTCCAGTAAAGGGTAAAGCACTGCAACAGCAGAAAAATGGCACGGGACCTGTTGTGAAGGTGATGAACACAGCTCAAGGGGAAAAAGAGGCTGTGCCAGGAAGGAAAGTCAGCAGAGGAAGGGGAGAGATTGCTGTGTAAAAGATTAAGCACATTTCTTAGAAACACAGCACACTGAGCTTCTTCCCTCCTCTGCTCCTTCCAGCAGCCCGCAGTCACTTTTGGCTTTACGCAGAAAAGAACCCCAGAGTGCTGCACAGCAAAACCACCGAGACCCCAGGTACTTGCTGGGACCTCATGGTGCAGCTAGATGAGAGGCAACAACCAGAGCTGGGATTTTTCAGAAGTGGTGAGACCATAGGAGAGGAAACGAGGAGTGCAGAGAATAGTTTAGAAAGCTAAATATTCTGCAAGAGAGTTTATAAAAGAACCTTTCCAAGGAAAACCAGACGCCTGCTGGTCACTGGAGCAGCACTTCCCATTTGGGGGTATCCATGCATAACTGAACAGCATCGGCGGGGCAGCCCTGCCTCAGCACCTCCGTTTTATGCATCCACCTGGCCTATAAAACCAGCTCTCCTTTTCCTTGTTTGTATAGTACCCACAGGTACCTGTAGGAGAATCAAAGGTGCACTCAATTGCAGGCAGCTGCAGAGCACATATTACCTGCCATCTGGCTCCACTAGAAGAAGCACACAGGAAACATCAGGACATGAAGTCCCCACCCAAACAACATTTTGTTTGTTAAGGAAAATAAACTCTACACTGACAGTAAGTAGCATGAAGATTGACTAACCTACAGACTGGGAGTTAAAAGCAGCAACAATCTGAGGGCTGGCCATGGCCTCCAGTCGATTCTTCAGAGCTTCGAGGTGCACGCACTTCTCAGAGTAATCTGGCGTATCCACAAGCATGGCCAGGCTGCTCTGCATGCTTGTCAGTTTGGCCGAGATGACAGACACATCCTGCCACCAGGGAAAGGCAACCCGGTTACCAAACATGCGTTTAAAAAGCGTTCATACCCATTTCATAACGACGCTTCACAAACAGGTGGATGTTTTAAAGCTACTTCAAAAACCTCCTTTTAAACACAGCTTCCCTAGAAAGCTGAAGGCTCAAAGAACAAAAAGAATAAGGGGGTATCCACCTGTGTCTTAAGAGTCTCTTCAATATCAGCACTTAATGTGCTCCATTTGTCTGCTTCCTGAAGCGACTCAGCAGCCAGCTGCATCCTAGATTTCACTCGGTCAATCTCCATGAGGACCTGAAGGAAAATGAATATAAAAGCTGCACATTAAGACAAAAAATAGATGCCACAGATACTTACATCATGAGAGTCACTGAGAGAGGGGGGAAAAAAACAAAACTGAGATAAATGATCATGCCTGTTGCAAGGAGGAAGGAGCTGTCTGAAAGCACTAGAGATGTGAAATCCATTTCCAAAGTCAAACAACACAAGGTTAGTTTGAACCTTGGATTTCTTTTTTTAGTACTGACTTTGCCTGAAAAATGCCTGGCACCCCAGCTAAGGCAGAAATTGGTGCCCCTCACCAGGTAACTCTGTCTGAACTGAAACAGGATCAGCTGTTCCAAAGGAAACACAGACCATGTTGGCCTGTGTCACATCCACTTTTCTACTATTAGTGTTGGACAAGTGGGTTTCCCTACCTTGATTTCACAAGATTGTTTAATACGAACAAGTGTGCAAACTTCAAGTGCTGCAGACAAACATTAAGTAAAACAAGAATCTACCTGCATTGACTGAGCTGTGTCTTCTTCAAACTTCTTGATAACCTCTTTAACAAGAATCATCTGCTCCTTCAGGAATGTTGCCTCTTGTTTCAAGACTTCCACTTCCCGGAGAACTCTGGGCATGTTCTGGAGAGCCTGATGGCTTGTTTCTAGAGGAACAAATGGAATAGTGAGGAGAGCCCAAGAACCTTTGCAGGAATCACAGAACGGTCTGTGTTGGAAGTGACTTCAAAGATCATCCAGTTCCAATCCCTGTGCCGCAAGCAGAGTCACTTTCCCAAGCAGGGATCATATTAACCAATCATAGAATCACTGAGGTGGGAAAAGATCTCTAAGCTCATCCAGTCCACTCATCAGCTCCCAGAAGTGGAAAAGGAACCCCCAAAGGTGAGGGTATGGGACCCCAGAAGTGGGGAGGGAGGAGAGTGACCCCAGGAGTAGGGGGGAGGGCAGAAGAGGAGGGCAGAAGAGGAGGGCAGAAGAGGAGGGCAGGTAGGCCCCAGGAGAAGCCACTCACCCTCCACGGCGTTGTTGACCTCCTTGATGAAAAGCTGCAGCTTCATGACCAGCGTGGCGGCGTGCGCATCCACCTTGGCGGGCCCATCGTGCTGCACGGCTCGAAACGCCGCGTTCACCCAGCCCTTCACCTCGAAATCCTCCGCCAAGAACCGAGAGAAATCCATCGCGCGACCGCACGGCGCGGCTTGGCCCTCGGCGGCCGCCGTCCGGGAGCGCCGGAAGTCCCGCCCCCAGGGCCCACGGGTAGGAGGGGACTGCCCCATTCTTTGGGGGGACTCAGGGCCAGGCTGGATGGCGCTGGGAGCCCCTGGGGCAGTGGGTGGTGTCCTTGCCCATGTCATGGGGTGGGAGTGGAGGGGCTTTAAGATTATTCCTGACACAAACTGTTTCATGATTCTATAAGTTTCACCCACAGAGTCCAAATCACCCAACCCCCACCTTTCCTCATCTCTTTCTCCATTCAGGAGCCCCAGTGGAAGTGGAGAGGATAGGTCCCTGGACAGTCTGCCAAGAGGGTGGGCTGTGCATATCGGTCTGCCTTTTTTATTGTTATTATTGAAAAACAAAAAGAAATGGGGAAGAGAGAACACTGGCCCAGGAAGCAACAGGAAAGATGCATAGGGAAGAATCCCCTTAGGCTGGACATTAGGAAAAAAATTTTCACAGAAAGGGTCACTGGGCACTGGAACAGGCTGCCCAGGCAGGTGGTTGAGTCACCTTCCCTGGAGGTGTTTAAGGGATGGGTGGATGAGGTGCTGAGGGACATGGTTTAGTATTTGATAGGAATGGTTGGACTTGATGATCCATTTTCCAACCTGGTGATTCTACAATTCTGTGAAGTATTAAGGCTGCAGGGCTCCACAGTAGCCTCCATTAGAGCAGTGTCACCAGCAGGAGCCAGCAGATGCTCGTCCTGCCAGACTCTTCCACAGAAAGGGAAAGGAAGGAGATGGTGGATCCCATTGGAATAAGCCATCACAGAGTCCAGGCCAGCATTGCTGGCACGCAGTCCCTCCACATCCACCGCCAGGGCAATATGGCAATGTCCAAGCCCTGCTGACCTTCAGCTCCTGCCCCAGAGCTCTGCTTCAGGGAAGCCAGTCACCTCTCCCACCTCGCTGAAGGACTGTGCACCTTGCATGAATGTCAGTTTGTATCTGAGTCGGATAGGAACCTTCAAGAGAAAGGAACAGAGAGAGGGGGCACATCACTGCAGATTCCTGGGCCTCCTCCAGCCTCATCCCTCCCAGCCTTGCTGCAGTGAGTTACCCTACAAAAGGGGAGAAGGAATGCTTTGTCCATGCAGCAGCTCTGCACAGAACAAGATCTAGGTCTTCACAACATAAACAGAGTGACTGGGAGACCTGTGCAAGCCCCCTGAGGGCATGCTTGGCCACCCAGTGACAGAGGATTCCATACTGAACCATTGGTCTCGTAATTACTGACTAAGGGCACAGAACTGCTACCCACCACTTGTGCCTTGGATGGCCCTGTGTCCCATTAGATCTAAACATCTGCTTGGTCCCTGCCAGGAGAAGTCTCTGCAGGCAGGCTGAAGCAGCACCACACAGGCCCATTTGATCCTTCACATTATAGCTCTGGAAAGCTGCTTCAGTGGGAAAAATGTCTTCCCAGCACAGCCCAGACTGCTCCATGTCTCCTCTGCATCTCCCTGCTAATACTACTGTCCTCATCTTTCCCCAAATGCCCAACCCACTGCAGCAACATTCCAAGCGCTCAACCAGTGGAATCAATACAACACAGACCTTAAGTGGATTGGCAAGCAGCAGGACCTGGGATACCACCGCAGGGGGGAGAAAGGGGCTGAAGGCCGGCAGCTCAGAGTCAGATGCTGGCTGTAACTTTATTTTCATGGTCTGAAAGAGAAAACAAAAGGAACAGGTTTGTTTCATGCTGGGAGCATTACAGGGCTAGTTAAAGACAGGTGAGCCAGATGCTGTCATTTAATGAAAAGCATGCCTTTCCACAGCCATCATCTCAAGGCAGATTTTCCCAAATGGACAATTCCACGCTGCACATGCACAGGCAGGATGAGTGCCTAACCCAGGAGGCTAAAGCAGTGGGTCTGGAGCCCTGCCTGGCTGTCTCAAGGCTGGGGATACACCCCATGAGACAGGCAGCGGGCACAGTCACTGCCACACGATAGGGTCACTGTTTGGAGAAAGGGAGTCGTGCAGTTTCCCATAAGCAGGACATGGCAACCCTTCTCCTCAGGACATTTCTGAGTTGTCCCACTCCCTTCTACTCATCACAGGCTTCTCACCTTTGGGACTGCAGCCTGGAATGCAATGTCCTTAATTGGTTGAGCTGATGTGCTCAGCATGGAAAGAACCATCACCAGCACATCTGGCTGGCCAGGAGCTGGGTCTTTGGAGAAGTGGAGCATAGCCTTGAAACCATTCCTGTCGTACACAGTGAGTGGACAGATACTGCCTACCAAAGACAAAAGGAGAATCAGAAACAAAGTATGAATTTCCCTGCCTTCTGAGGGCAGAACAGTGAAGATAGCGTAAGGAAAAGCAAAGAGGAAACACGCATACAAACTTTCTCCAGCAAACTCCAGACCAAGCAGCATACAGCACCTGCCTGTGATTTACATTTTGCCTCTAAGGCACAGAAAGGAATCTGGATCCTCTCTAAGAGAGTCACTGCTTTTCTTCACCCAACCCACACAGCATGAAGCTGCTGTGGCTTGCTCCTCTGCACAAGTCACAGAAGAGCTCTAGTAAGTAGTGCTGGGGCACAGGAATCATTGCACTTACTCGGTGTAATTGAAGTTAAGGGGACAAAAAGGTTTTCTAGCGAAGCATGCTGGGAAGTTCGATGCAAAGAGGCAGCAGGCTTTGGCTCATGGCCTAGGCTGGAGAAGGAAGTTTCTGCCATTGAGCTATGTGGAAGTTCTGGAAAGGGCAGCATCATTGGTGATAAATCTCTGGAAAGAAAAGTGTGTAGAAAGATTGTGTTAGCTGGGGAGAATACATGGTACCTACCACCTTCTGCCGTGTCCATCTTTTGCTCCTAACCCCTCACTCCACTTAAGTATAAAGAAAGAACCAGCTTACACTCTCTGAGCTCTCAAGAAAATAAAAAACTGCCCCTGTTTGCTGTGGAAGAAGCTGCTGTTTTAGCATTTGTTACTAACATGAAACCATTTCAGGCTTTAGAAGCCCACTCTCCCAGGCACAGGCTCTCCAGACCTCTGCTCAGTGAGGTTAAATAAGTTCCAGCTCAAAGACAATGTGGAAAGCTGGGAATCACTGTTAATGTTGCTTGGCCTGTATTAACGCAGACTGGACAAGCTCATTGTAATGTTCACCCGCTGTGAAGATCTGTGGGCAATTAATCTGGTTCACAAATTGTTAGGCTTCCTCTGCATGCCAGCAAACTGCTCCAGCCTGAAGAAAGCTGGGGAAAGTATTGAGTTATGGGTTTTTATAAAAAGACCCAATGGTGAGGGTTTTGCCACTTTAGCTTAAGATGAGCTTCTTACTAAACCAGGGGATTTGTCTCCCCAAGTTTCTGACCCTTGGAAGGTCCTAGTGTGCAATTACAGGTGCATAATTGCTGCTGAAGAGCCAGCACGCGGGTGGGTCACTTGCCATCAGTAACTAACTGCAGCTGAGCAGTGTTCCTGAACCTCACTACTGTAAAACAGTATTCCTCACCCCCATAGTCAGACTGCATTATGCTTACAAGGATAATGGCTTGGTCCTGCAAGGTGGGGAGAGCTTATCAGCCAGGGCCTGAAATTCATTCTTCTCTGAAGAGCCGTCTTCCCAGTGCTCCTGTGGTCCCCGTGTTTGAGCAGTGCTTTCAGTCGCACCATTTCCATTGCATACAGCAGGCTGAAAAATAAGGTGCTTCTGGTTCATGCTATGGAGTATCAGCAAAAAAGTCAGACCTGTTGTACTGGAAAGAACCTCATTTTTAATAACACTGCTCAAAGCAGAAATGAATGTGAGTTATCTGGTTGCAAACTGTAACTGAGAATTTCATTGCAGAGCAGGATTCCAGTTCCCCTTCAGAAAAGAGTGGTGTAAAAAAGGCTGCCAGAGGAAGCTAAATTAGGAATCATGTCTGATTTTTGTCCTTTGTGCCTTAGGGACTAAAGTATCTGAGTATCACTCACCTCTGCCAAGCCAAAACTGGCTGATGGGTTCTGTGCAACAGGAGAGCTGCTGAGACCTAAGAAAGATGCCAAAATGCCACAGATCAATTACAGAAAACCAGGAGCTTCCACAGCTTTATAGAATCATGGAATTGTTTGAGTTGGAAGGGACCGCAAAGTCCATCCAGTTTCAACCCCCTGCCCTGGGAAGGGACACCTCCCAGTAGATCAGGGCCTCCAAGCCCCATCCAGCCTGGCCTTGAACCCCTCCAGGGATGGGGCAGCCACAGCTTCCCTGGGCAACCTGGGCCAGGACCTACCCACCCTCACATGAACACTTTTCCTCCTGAGATCTCATCTCAATCTCCTCTTTCAGCTGCAAACTGTTCCCCACGTCTTGTTCCAGCACTCCCTGATGGAGAATGTCTTGCCATCCCAGTTCTTCCTTTGCGTCTAACAGCAGTTTGGAGAAGTGGTCTAAGACCATTACAGAAACTACATTCTTGAAAACTGATGACACTTCCCATGGTTAAAAGGGTCCCCTTTCTCTTAGGACTGATATTAAAGTCAAAGTTCTCCTGCCTCCATTAAATGCCACACACCCTGGTAACGAGGGTAGCACCACATTGAATCACATACAAACCTAGCAACCTGAAGTCCTCCTCGAGCAGACAGGCAGAGGTTGTGCTGCCATGCCGGGAGGCAGTGGTTACATCTTCAGACTGGTCTGTAAGAGCCTGGGCTGTTGCCTCCAGCTCAGAGAAGTCAATCAGTGTGTAGCTCTTCACGCGCCTTGGGGCTGGCCGTTGTGCTTTGGGAACAGCAGGAAGAGTTAAAGAGAAACCTCCTTAGAGGAACAGTATATTTACGGGTACAGGCACACTCAAAAGGACTCAGGGGTGAAGAACTTGAGGGATATTTTCCACCAGCTATATGCACATGATGGTTACATTATAGTACTCTTTACTACGGGATTTTCTCCACACTTACTCTCCAAGAAGTACTTCCCTTCCCAACACCCTTCATCCATGACATCCAGGAGCAGCACTGTCTTGGGATGCTGCAGGATGCTCTCTACCTGTTGTATCAGTGGAGCCAGTGGCTGAACCTTCTCCACTACCATTTTCATCACTGGCTACAACCTGCCGGTAGCGTCCAAGCGCCTGGGTGAGCTGGTCATTGGCCTGCAGTATCGCAGCTGGAAAACAAGAAGAAACAAAACAGTGATGGTCTAACACGAAGGTCAGTCCCATGGCACGTCCTAAACAGCTCCTGAGGAAGGTACAGCACAGCTCAGGATGTGGCTGGGGCAAGGGCAAGTGGGGCAAACTGCTCCTGAGCTATTTTTCATTCTGTGTCTGAATTGCAGCATTTTGCACATCCATCTCCCAATTTCAGCCTCACTCTCATTTATCAAGATCACTTTGAAATCTGATCCCATCTCTAAAGCACTTACAGCTCCTGCCATCTTTTATGCACTTTGCTGCTCTTAGCAAGTTTTCCAAGTGCACTCGGATCTCTAATCCAGCATTCCACAGCTGGAGAGCCCTGGCACTCATGAGTGTGAATGAAGTGTTTGAGGCACAGCTGAGCTCCTGTGCCTGCTGTTTAAGATGCCTGTTCAGCAAGGCACCCCTTCAGTCAGGATGCCAATGCTTAAGGACAGGACTGTGAAATGCAATCCTCCAGGAAGGGCTAAATTTCACAACTGTGGAATTCAGGGGCTCTGCTCACGTGCCCTCCTCAATGCGTTCCTGAAAAAATCAAAAACATATTCTCTCTTGTGTTGACAGAAAGGGAGAACTTCACCTCTGCAGAGAAGAGACTTCAAAAGCCCTTAGTTCACTAAGCACCATAACTCCCCAAACTCTGAATACTACCTTGGCCAGAATAAGCTAGATTAGCTGTTTAACTTTGGGATCCAAGGGAAGATGTATAGCTTCCTTGGAGAGGAGTGGGAGGAGGCTTATGCCACTTCCCAAGGGCTTAAAGGTGCACATGGAAAGCTTTGCCAGCAGGGCAGCAAGTGCCTAAGCATTGCCCCTCAGCGGTAGGGCATACTCTTCCTGTCAAAGCAAAAGATAGGTGGACTTAACTGCAAAGAAACCCAAGGGCAGTGTTGGCTTTTACCTAGTGCCTCATCATCATCAACCATCTCGCTGGCAAGGCGAAAGAGCAGTGGCCTGAGCTTCTCACAGCGTTGAAACAGAGTCTGTGGATACAGGAGAAATTCTTACCCACAACAATTCTGTTGTCTAAAGTGTTGTTTAATTTAGGAGTCTGGTAGGCATCCTAGCAGAGTTGCAGGTACTTGATGACCATAAAGGTATCCTGACAGGTCTATGAGTGACTTCAAATGTTTCTTTAATTCCCTGATCCTTACAAGCAGCAGCAGCAGCCTAGGAGCTCTGGGTAGAAAAGGACAATCACAGAAACTGTAGCACAGACGGAAGAACCCACAGCTTTGAGCTGCTCTGGTCAGATCTCATCACACCATTGTACCACACAAGGGGATTCCTGTGTGCTGGAGGAAGAGCCATTTCCCCATAAGAGACCATGAGAAGAGCAGCTAAACCAGACAAACTCAAAACATCACAGCAGGAGCTGGTTTTGTTCCAATTTGCATTATACAGGTGCAGGGATCTGTTATTCACCAAATATGTTGGAAACTCTCTGCTGTGGTAATGCTCTTTCCCTGGCAGAAGCCGAAGGCACCATGCTGCCCTGTGAATCCTGTTGCCCTGGACCCTCCCAGCCTCTGCCAGACAAAAGAACCTCTTACCTGTAGGGTCTCCTGGTCAGCCGTGGATAATTCTTGTCGCTGGTAGTTTTCCAGTAACTCGTCCATAAGTGTAACATTCTCAGAAACCTCACTGATGGCACTTTCTCTTCTGGATGCCCTAGCTGACTTCTCTTGTTCCTTTGATGCAAAATGAAATCAAAGCAGATGATGATTTGGCTCATACAGCCCGTGCACATACTTGGCTGGGTCACTCTAGAGCTGCTTCCTCCTGGCATCGTGATAGGAAGCAGCAGGCAAGCACAGGTACAGACTCACCCCTGCCCCTCCCTGTCAAGGTAAAGACAGAAACCTTCTGCCCCCTCAGGGCAGTTGCCAAGTCCCCTCCCGCCTGCAAACGCAGCTTCTGAGCCAAGGAGCTGCCGGCTCCTGCCCACACCCACCTCTTTAATCATGCTCTTGATCAGACGGTTGGCAGCCTGCAGGTCTTCAGAGTGGTCACTCTTTAAAAGCCTCGCAAGGAGCTGTTGAGGGAGAGCATTGGGCAGCAGTGAGCAGTGGCCTCCAGGCACACCTCACAGCGGGGCAGATATTGAGACACCTGGTGTCCTAACAGCTTCTGAAATGCTGGGAACAGGTGTGCTCCTGCCCAATAACCTAATCCAGATTCTACTGCTGCCTCTGCCTGCAGGCATCGTTCAGGAACAGGAACTCTGGCTCTACAGAACTCCCATAGGGCCTGGAGAAACCTTCCCTCAGGAAAGTTTAATAGAAACAGATGTATTTCAGTAAAAGTTTCTATTTTACTAAGCAAAATGTTCTGGCAAAGCATCAAAGGATTCTCAAGCTGTTGTCCAGCCAGAAGGGTTAGCATTAGCCTGAGGATCATGTGTCTGAAACAGGAAAAACCCCATATATGACTGTCTGTCTCCTCATCAGCACAAAGCAGGGGTTAGGCACGAAAACCCAGAGGTTTACCTTGGATTTTTCTTCATCTCTATCAAAAATTGAATTCTGAGGTCTTGGAGAAGGGGGAGGTAAAATTTTGTCTTCTGGTACTTTGGGATCTTCTTTTACAATCCCTGGAACAGGCAACAACATTTGTTCAGTGATGCCTGAGCTGTTAAAAACATCAAATGGTGCATCCAAATGTGCACCTAATTCCTCTGCTCCTCCCCAGGAAGAGATGGAGAAGCAAGAAGTTGCCTTAGCACAGACCCAGACAAAAGCCTTCCCTTCCTCCCTTGAATTAACAGTGAGATATTCAGGGTGTAAAATGAAATTCAGACCTGCTGAGCTCACTGCTAAGATCTCCCCTAGCCACAAGGCCAGCCTGATCCCAACTCAACAATGCTGTTTGGTAAATCTCGTTAAAGAGGGACACACATCCTCAAGTGCCCGGGCAGCCCTGCAAGCGCAGCCTTTGCCCTTTCCTCCTCAGACACAATGTGCCGCAAAAAGGCTGAGTCATGGAGTGAAGAGGGAAGATAACTGTGGTTGAAACCGTGTCAGACACTGGAACGCTAGCAAGGAAACTGAAATAACAGAACTAAACCTTGTTTCTTCAGCATCTGATAAGCATCCCGGATTTTAACTTCCCGAGGAAACCAGACTGTCCAACTGAATATCACTTCTGTCACTCTGGACTTGACTTTTTCTGAGGACCAGATTCCATAGTACTGGAAATAAAACAAGCAAGAAGAATAAAGTGAGACAAGGGGAAATAAACCAAAAGAATTAGAGCCAGTCACAGCTCTTGCGCCAGCCTGTTTGTGGCAGGGACCAAATAACAACTGGGTTCCTGGCACTCGGTTTAGTGCTGCCCACTGTGCACCCTGCGCCACAGGACACTGCTCGGCTCCAAGCACCAGGAATGCTCCTGAGCATATTTTAATCACACAGTTACTACACAACTATCGAAATGAAACCATTTCAGAACCTCTCCGATCCATTATTGAATCCAAAACCAAAAGTAAGTTTATTTTAGAGAGAACAGTTCTGTGCCTGACATTAAACTCTGCCTTTCACTGCCCACAATGGAAACAGTGCCACTGGCCTCACCTGGACAAATGAAAACTGAACAAAATGAGAAACGAAATCCCTAGTTTTTACAGTGTCTGGAGGTTTTTCTGATTTCTCTGCCTGTTACCTAGAAGCACTCAGTTAAATTGAATAAAACCGGATTTTACAGGAGACTCGTATCCAGTCCTTGCACTTCAAGGCACAGAATGGGTTCTGCTCTACATCTACATAAGATTAATTCTAAGTTTTCATATCCAGGGTGAAATAAAGAGTGCAACCTGCAATGACCAGTGTAACCCCCACCACCCACCTTTGGGGAAAGCACTTTAATCAGCTCGTTCAGGAACCTGAATTTTGTTATTTCCCTGTGAAATCTTTCTCCACAGTTGTTCACACAGGTCTCCAACACCTGCAGAAAACAAAGCAGTGCAGAACAGAAATAGAACACACAGGACTTTGTTGTTATAACACAAATCCAAGAACTTTCTGGCTCTGCAGTTGCAAATGCAAGATCCTGAGAAAGCTGTGCAGCAAGAAGAGGTATTTTTCCATGCATCCAGCCTCAAGCAGCAAGTTTGAGACCATCTGCTCTGTTCTACCCATCACCAGTAAGTTTTGGACCGCTGACCCTGTTGTGGGACAAGAGGCTGACAGCTGCAGACCCCCCAAACCACCCCAGCAGGACTGGGGAAGGAACCGCAGCAGCTCCTCCCCCGGCTATAGCCTGGTCTCCTTGTGCAATGCAAAGTTAAAAGGAAGAGAGATCTAAGAGAAAAAGAAAGGGAGAGACATCTAAGAGAAGAAAAGACGTCTGTACTGCCTCTACCCCCAAACTATATCTCCAAGTTACTGCTGCCTCTGCATGCGGATGAAAGCACTTACTGTGAGAGCATGGAGAGCTTCCATCTCCTGCGGCGACTGGATTTTATGCGCCAGCAGCCTCGGTGCAAGCAATGGGCTGGGGAGTAGCAGAAGCCAGTCAGACAGCGCACAAGTTCCCAGGAGAAACCAACACTGCAGAGCAGCTGCCAGACCCCTGCCCCACTGCACAAGGACCCTCCCCAGGCAGGGGCTGCTCGCACAAGGGCGAGAGATGAAACAAAGCAGCTTGTGCGAGCCCACTGCTCTGCTCCAGCCATGTCCAGTGGCCATTCCCATGGAGCACGCCAGATAGGAGGGGCAGGGGCTCTCTCTGGGCAGGTACAGGGAGAAAGAGCTAGCTCTGCACACCCCCAGGAGCTTATACCCACAGCTCCAGGCTGCTGGTGGCTCCTGCGCCCATGCCAGAGCTACCAGAGCATGGGCACAGGCCTCTGTGCTAAGGAGCGAGGCAATCACTAAGCTTGGACCGGTCATTAGGAAAGGACTAGTTCCTACTCCTTCCCACAGAGCAGACCAACCACTGGAAGGCAGGGAGATCCCAGCCAGAGTCTCCCACCTCTCTGAAAGGAAAAGCAGAGGCAGAGCTTATGCAGGAATTCTTGTGGAACCCAAGGCCCATCTCCCAGATGCTGCCAAGGGCACCAGGGCAGGACCTGTGCCCCATGGGCTGCAGCAATGGGTGTCAGAGCCTGTTTCCAGACATCAGCCTCCACCACATCAGGATACATGTCTCCACAGCTTATGTACCCGTTTCCATGCAGGCTCTCTCTGGAGAAGCAGAGCCAGCGAGTGCTCCTGACTGTCTCTCCAGGCTCACAGTTCCCATTCCCCCCCACAGCCATGGGAGCAGTTCAGGGCCAGTTGCACACAAAGAGCCGTCTGTCTGCCTTACCCTTCTATGTCAGCATTCACCTGGTCACAGAACTGCTGGATGCATTCCCAGTTTTCCTCAGAGATACTTGGGTCCGTGGCTTTATCTTACACAGGGGAGAAAAAGAAAAGCAAACCCAGCCTCAGTGTAGGTTGAGCGACGCAAGGCAGGAAGCAGCTCAGTCCTCGCTGCTGCCAGCTGCTTCAGGGCTTTTGGTGAGAGGCAGAAACAGGAGACTCGGGACTAACAGGAAAGAGCTGCTACTAAAACCTGCTTAAAATCAGAGTCCCAAGTGCACACTCTTGAGGAATTAAGTAAATGGTAAGAGTTTTTCAGCTGTGTCTGGTCCCCAGCCTGGTATATGAACAGCAGTGGTAGGAGTGGGGCTGAGGATGGAGGAGGGATGGGGAGCAGATCCAGAAGGTTAAGACAGCACCCAAAAACATCCCCCTGAAGGAGCTCAGTGGACCCTTCCTAGTGGAGCTGAAGCTGTTCCAGTGCCCACCCTATCATGGCTAGCAGCAAAGCCAGCCCTGGCCCCTAGCCCCACTCACTGAGCCAACGTTCCAATTCCCCCGCACTGGCCATGGACTCTGGCTCCGCTCCGCCCTGCTGCAAAGCAGGAAGCAGATCCACCCGCCGTTGTTCCGTGCACACTGTTTCTTGCCCCTCTGGAGAGCCCACACGAGTTCTCCTGGCGTGGAAATGTCCACTGTGGGTGTGGGTTGGTTCAGTAAGAACTCCCGCCTCTCTGGCTGCTCCTCCCCTTGCTGGTGTGCAGAACAAGCCCGGATTGGCAAGAACAGAATCAAAAGTCACCACGTTAATTTAATAATTAAAAGGTCTTCACCCGAAACAGGAAATAACATCAGTCTCCTGGGCAGATATTTTTAGCAGAACCACGCACGTGACCCTGTAGAGACGGAGAAGAGTCCCCCTCTCCAAGCACCTCGCTGGGCCTGGCACAACAGCAGGGAAGCTATAACATACATAATCTATTATATACACAGCTTTATTTATACAAAAATACTCTCCACACAGTATTATTCGCTGGGGACCTGTGCAGTTGTAGCTGTGGGTACTCCAATGGTGAAGCAATCACCTACAGGAGACCAATCACTTGAGATGAATCATGTTGGCATCAAAACCAGCACTACTCTCTGTCCACACGGTCTGAATGTAAACGCCAACAGAAGTCTCCTTCTCCCAGCCTGGAAACCAGGCTGTTTGCACAAGATGGAAGCAGAAGGACAGCCTCAGATCTGTGTTTGGTTCTTCTCCCTGTCAAAGTGGCTCATGTTTAGTGCAGTTACATCCAGATCTGGAAACAGCACAGCAACACTCGCCTGCTTGAACGCCCAGCTCATCTGATCAAAGATAACCACATTGAGATCAAAAACCTCAGCTCTAGGACAAGGACCCACACTGCCTACGCCATCCAAGTCCATGAGGTGGCTGTGGATGTCGTTTCTGTCTCATGTCAGCCAGACAGCGCTTTGCGTATTCGTCCACACACTTCTTTGGGTCCCAGAGTCACCATCATCTCAGCAACACTTGGTCCATGCTGGAAACACAGAAGAAGTCACTGCACAAACATGAACTAACCGTTTCAGCACGTGTTTATGCATCACCATGACGGAAATGATAGCAATTCACTATCAGATGCTGCCAGACGAAGGGGCAGGGGTTGCTAAGCCATCACAAAACAAGAGTTTGGGGTTTTTTTTCCTCCTGAAGTAAACACTAAGAATGGCCAAACTGTCCAGGATTGATGCCAGGGCCAAAGCCAGGATCAGGCTTTGAAGAACTTCTGTAAAACTTGGGTTTGAACTTAATAAAGTTCAAATGGCACTTAAAATTCCAGTTTTGCCCAAAACCTACAACCTTGCCAACATGCCCTAAAACAGCTGGTCCAACGGATCTTCTAACCTCAGATTTGTGACCAGCATATTTGTATTTTGACAACTTTGGCCCTTCTGAAACTCCGTCCACCCTTTCTCCTCGAATTGCTGTGCATCGGTATGTTTGCTCATAACAGGAACTGAGGTCAGTCCTTGCAAGACACCCAGACCCCAGTACCTTGCTAGTAGAGAAAATTTTTGTTTAACAAAAATTAAGGTTGCAGTCTCAGAACCTGTATTTCTATTTCTTACCTGCTGCCCACTGAGGGCCAAGCGGAGGAGCTTCATCATGCTGCTGTACTTAGTCTTTCTGGTTTGCTCCTGCAGGCTTCTCAGCAATTTGTTCAACTCCTCCACATCCAAAACAGCTCCCGGCTTTGTCATGAGCCTTCAGGAGAGAAGATGTCCTTACAGCTGGATGGACAAAGCACAGGATTCCCACCCAGGAACAACTTCAATGACTTCCAGGTGGTCAGGTGGGACTGCTTCACCTCGGCACCGCTGCCAAGGCTCTGCTTGGCAAAGCCACACCTTTACTTCACCATCACCAGGAGCAGAGCTTGTTTAGAAACATCAAATTTAAATCACGGGTGGGTAGGTGTGTGCAGACACTGACACTTACCCTAGGACAAGCGTTCCTAATTCATCTGCTTCTGCAGAAATTGCTTCTAGCTGCTCTCGGGACACCGAGGGCCTCACCCATAAGTAAGAATAATCAGATGACACCAGGTTCTTCAAGAAGCTGATGTGACCCTGGAGAGAGAAAGCAAAGCTATCAAGGCTGAGGATTCAGCTGTGGGGAGCAACACATCCTGTGGGGGCTTCACACACAGCTCCAGAGGGTGCAGGCACACCAGCGCCTCGCACTCCGTACCGAAACCACACAGGAAATGTCAGCCACTGACATTTCAGCAGCTGAGTTTTCACACTTGTAACCAGCCGGGATGTGCAGGGACGCAGAAGGAGCCTGACAGGCCGCGCCTGTCCCCAGCTGCAGAGCCGCACGCAGGCTGACTCAGAGTTAGGTCGGGGAAGTGGCTCGTCATGTTCCTCTGCCACCTTTCAAGAGCGGGAAATCACGAGTTGCTGTCCTGCTGCCTCAGTGAAGCCTTCACGCTGGAACAGGATTACAAAGACAGCTTTATTCTCCACAAGGACCCACTATTAGTATTTCAAGTTGGCAATGAAGACATAGAGCATAGAAAGCCTAAAGCTGTTAAGAGGGACTTCAGGGCTCTAGGGACAATGATTTAAGGCTCTGGGGCACAGGTAGCAGTTAGCTCCATTCCAATACTAAGGAATGAGGAGCAGGAGGTGAGGAAGAAGAAATTGATTAATGACTGGCTCAGGGACTAGTGTGAAAAGAGGGGCTTTGGGTTCTTTGATCATGGGGAGGCCCATGCACCCCCAGGCTTTCTTACTAGGGACAGGACACGCCTGTCTCCTAGGGGGACTAAAGCCCTCTCCAAAAATCTAGTTAAGCTCAAAAATCGAGCTTTAAACTAGATGTGAGGGGGGACGGGATGGAAGCCAGGTCAGATGGGAGTGAGCCTGGAGGTGGGACTTCAGTGTCAAAGGGGTGGTGTGCTGGTGAGGACCGCCAGTGTATCACCAATAAGCATGAGGGGGTGAGCGCACCTGGGGATGGTAAGCAGGAAACTGGCACTATGGCCTTAGTTAACCCAAGGACCACTCCACTGGGAAGAAACCCTATTATGAGGGCTGTAGGTTCCCCAGCCCAGCTGAAGTGCGTCTACACCAATGAACACAGCATGGGAAACAAGAAAG